>JAUYWH010000024.1:8484036-8494521 GCA_034779795.1 Ctenopoma multispine | reverse complement strand
GTGTGTGTGTGTGTGTGTGTGTGTGTGTGTGTGTGTGTGTGTGTGTGTGTGTGTGTGTGTGTGCGCGCGCGTGTGTGCGCGTGCGTTTTGATCAGCCTTTTTAATTGTGCGATCCTGCATCTCGCCTGGTGTATTTACAGAACCCATAACAAGGCCATTGGAGCCAATTATACAAAGAACAGTCTCCAAACCATCGTCCAGGCGGAGGAATCACAGAAATATTTATCCTGTTTAAAAGTTTAGGAAGAAGAGAAAGGGCCTTGGCACTAAACCCTTTAGTGAGGCAAGGGGAATGAAAACCTCCAGTGTAAAAGGACCTATTAGTTTCAGGACATGGGCATTAGCATGATAGTAGACTTATCCTCGGGCCTGAAGAAGAGGGACGCTGTATCTACGCTTTCAGCAAGTAGGAGAAGGGGGGGGTTCCTATACATACACATACAGACACAAACTCTCTGATAGGCAGGGAAATGCAAAGTGGGGCCCTATACAGAGCATGAGGCACACCAGCGACCCAGTAAATAAGGAGGAGGAGGAGGTGGGGAGGAAAGAGGGCGGGGCGGGGAGTAAAGGAGGGTGATGAAGAGAGAGAAGAATTAAACTCTCCCTCAGCAGACCAAGAAGAGGAGAACCATTAAAAGATGTAAGGAGCAATTTGTAAAACTCAACGTGACAATAATGCTCTGCATGCATGAAAAAAGAGTTTATACCTTCTTTACGCTCTGCTCCAGTTTGTGATGATGAGTTAGCAGTTGCGTCGTATCCCATGAAAGAATTCGGAGGTGTTTAAAAGAGATTTCATAGTGTCAGATGGTAGGTGAGACCTAAAGATCTCCGCTTTTTCTTTCATACCCAGTGAGGCGAAGATGGAGAAAAGATGCCTAATGAGAAAATACACGGGAGACATCAAAAGAATGGGAGGGGTTAACCTGTACAGAACAAGTTGACCAACACTTCACGCCAAGTTTAGTGTGAAAGAGTCGACACAGGAAGCCCACAGTCAGATATCATTATTCCAAACACACCCACAAACAAACACTCAGTGTATGCTCACATACAAGTGCAACCATGTGCGGTCATAGAGACATGCAAATGTATGTGCGGGTGTGTGGGGGCAGCAGGAGCAGGGAATTTCCTCAGTCTGGGTCACAGGGGCATTTATGTACTTACCATGTGTTGATATAGTGTAAAGATGAAAGACACACAAGCAAATCATGCAGGCGGAGTAATAAATAGGAAGAATGAAGCTCATTACAGACCTGATAGCATGGTGTCGAGCATGCTGGGGTAGTGGTAGTGCTGGACGTGCGGGCATTGAACTGTGAATTGACAAAACAATCACTAGGCAAGGGGAAGAGGGAGGCTTGGATACAGAGTGGAGACACCTCTGAAAATATGATAAATGGGCTGTTTAATGTCAGCATTCAGAGTTTTGAGACAAGGCAAGATCTTGAGGGATTAGGCCGTAAGAGTCAATATTAGTATTGGTGGCAATAGGGAAGCCCTGTCTGGTTAAACAGAGCAGAGAAATAAAGCATTTCCAGCTGATGTCAATGTTTGAACAATGATTATAATCATTTATACATGGATGGGGTCTGCCTTAGTTTATCTATTAGATCAGGTGCTGGTGTGGGACTGAATGAAAGTGCTGCATAGTAAAGATGAGGCAGAGCTATATCCTGAATGCACTAACGTGGATTGAAAGTTTAGAGGATACTATATATCTCGCTAAGGAGAAGCACTATTTTTTGACTGTAAAGCTGCTTAAAGGATATTTTAGTGGTTTTCACAAGATAACCATGAATATCAGTAGTGCACTGGACAGTCACTTACGTTCTCTAAGTGCAATTTTAAGTTAATTCTACAAACCGCATTTCAAGAGAACATTTTTAAAAAATACGATTAAAGCTACAATCTGTGAATTGTCAATTAGCTTGAATCTTTATTAATATAAATATAAAAAAGTAGACGGAAATATTTTCAGTGTTTTCACTGACCATTTTAGGTGTATTTTGTTAATATATGCCAATTTAGAAATACACTCAAAAAAAAGTTAGGGCAGAGAGGCGAAATAAGGCTGGAAAGTTTTGAAATATTCACATAACAACATCCTGTATCCTGCATCAGTCAAGGTGAGTGTATGATCGTGCCTAATCGCTTTTTGCCAAACCAAAGCGTGAGAGAATTGTCAGTCAGTTCTAAAAGAATATTTGTCCACACAAGATTGCAAAGAATTTAGGCCTTTCACCCTCTACAGTACATGTATAATATTGTGAAAGGATTCAGGGAATCCATGGAAATCTCAGTGCACAAAGACCAAGGGCAGAAACCGCTGTTAAATGTTAATGACCTTCAAGCCCTCAGGCAGCATTGCAAGTAACTGTCATGCTACCTTGATTAATATAGCTACATAGACTCAGGAGTACTTTGGAAAACTATTGTCACTAAACACAGACTTGTAACCTGAAACTCTATTATGCAAGGAGGAAGCCAAACATCAAGTCTGTCCAGAAGTGCCACTGTGTTCTCTGGGCCCAAGTTCATATCAGATGGACGAAATAAATACAGAGAGATGAGTTTGTGTTTTAATTTGTTTTCAGGAAAAAAAAAAAAACGCATCCATGCCAAAGACTAAAAAATACCATCAGCGAATGGCTGCCTTGCCTGCCTGCCATCTGTCAGACCTGTATCCTGCTGAAAATGTGTCAATCATGACGAAAACTCACCACAGACTTCAGAAGCAAGAATGAGCAAATACTCAGTTTACAAAACTGCACTGCATTCCATTTATATGGATTCCATTTTTAGATTTTATGGACACCTGCCAGTATATGAAGCACTTAACAGAGATTTTTGTCTCTTAGATTTTTGTTAATTAGTAGAAATCTTTCTTCCCCAACCTCAGTAGTGTTCAAAATGTATTCTTTTTTTTAGCACATGTAGTTAGTACTTCAACTCAATTAAAAATATCGTGCACAGATACGAGTGTAAGTGCAGAACTGTTCAGATCTGTTTCCAAACAGCTACATTTGAGGGAAAGCCTGTCATCGTTGCCAGCTCCTGGCTGAGTCCCACTGGCGCTTACAAATTGCTGTATAAAGTGGGCATGAAAATCACCAGATTGTCTGTTTCTTGTTTCTATAATTAATATAAGTTTCTATAATCTGCAAATGCCATAGGAAAAGATGTTCCACATGCTGGTCAGATGATCCGACGACTTAACTTAAGCTTGGTATTTCCAGTAGCACTGCTGGCTCTGGTGTGGCCACAGTCACGGAACATGATCTATTATTTGCCACTTCTTTACTCATATAAATCATGGGTCATTTAAAAACTACATTAAATAGTGGATTACAAGGTTTGGGTCAGTAAACATTACTGAGTATACTTCCTAATGTTACATAACAACAACACACCCACCTACCCAGGCGTTTTACACAACATATAGTGGGAGCCCAAGGTTGTATTGCAAATTCAAAATGTCCCCAGACTAACTGACAGTACAGCTCCTGCTACAGTATGTCTAATACATCAGATATGACAGATAACATGCAAATGACACCACATTGAAGATACCTCTGATAGTGCCTCAAAATAACTGTTGCATACATGCACTATTTAGACAATATCAAACTGATATCATACAGTTATGTAGCTGTGGTAATGCATGTGTGTGTGCAGAGGTATCCCTGTAAGACAGGGGGAATATACTTGGCCCGCCTACAGCTGTGATGAATGGGTCTGAGGCTTTGTACCACAATGCCCCTCACTTCATTACTGTCACATGGAACAGATGGTGCTTTTCAACGTGGCATCACATGTACACACACACACACACACACACACACTCACACACGCTCTTTTTGGGGATGCCGTCGTCCTGTGATGTGCACACACATGCAGGGGACAAGAAGGCTTAATGAATTCTGCGCCACATGCGGCTTCTGCCCTCAGACGAGGCATTAATTTACAGATCTGAAGAGCAACCAAACAAAAAAATGATATGATGAGTACGAAATGTTAAATAAACCAAAGAGGGGGTAATTGAATGAAGCGGGGAATAAACAAAAACCTGCGTTCCAGCTTCCAAATGGAAAATTGTTTTGGTAATTAAGAATCTTGATTTGCCAGCACAACAATGTTTGGGGGAAAACAGTAATGTGTGTGTGTGTGTGTGTGTGTGTGTGTGTGTGTGTGTGTGTGTGTGTGTGTGTGTGTGTGTGTGTGTGTGTGTTGATGCCTTAGGGAAAATGCAGGTTACACACTCTTCTCTGTGTGCCTCAACTGGTGCTCAGACAAATACACACACAGTTTGAGCAAGCGTTTTTTCTTATTATGCATGCAAACAAATTTACTAATCCAAATATGAGATATGCCAAGAATCACATTAAACATTGCACTTGTTTTCACATCTTATGTACCGAGATCAGCAGAGAATAAGTTTCACCACATTTTTGCTTATTCATCTTTTATTCTTCTTCTTCTTCTTTCAGGCCCCAAAGTCCTGGGCCTGTGGATGTGTGTGTAACATTTGGGAATGTTGAGCAACTCTCTCCTCCCTCCAGCTTTGAACCAGATTTCCTCACCAACCCTAACAGTTATCCCCTCTCTTCCACACAGGTCACAAATTAATAAGATCTCGCAAACTCAGTCGCACAAGAGCATCCCTGGAGGGCGCCACTGTGGTGGGGAAATGGAGCACAAGCCAAGGGGTCTGAGTTGGTCTGAGTGTGGTGGTGAGGTCGCCTCTGGAGAGATGTAAGGCAGAGTAATGATGGATGTACAGTAAGTCTTATTAAAGGGGAGCAGGCATTTTAGCTTTTACTGCATCTTATTTCCTTCCTCACCCTTCATTATTTGTCTTTTGAGACAAGTTTCATTTGACTGACCAAATAAAAAAGTTAAAATCTTGACAAATTGTCACAGTCTATAGTGAGCAAAGTTCACTGGGCTGTACACTCTCCTCACAACTGCCAATGAGTGGGTGCAGTAAACACCTACCTTGTAAATCAGCACACAAACACGCACGTCTTGGTCACACTATCTAACTGAAAATCAGAGCTACTGATACAGGGAGTGAGACCACACGCCACACAGCACCCAGTATATAAACTCTATCTGTGAGTGGAAGGAGTCCACACAACATGGTCCCTGCATTATCTTATTGGTTTAACATTAAGTGGTGGCGGCACACCAGACTCCCAGCTTTTGGTTCCTCTTTGCTTTATGATATTTGTATGTACTCTCTTTTCCACCTGATGTCTTGAAGGGAGCTATCAAAGATGCATCTCTCATATTTACAAAAGGACCAAGACTGAAATTGTGTATGTGTGTGCATTTATCCCTCATACTTAAATGAGGGAAAATGAGAAATCAGGGTAAATAAGCAAATTTGACATTTATTAGTCATGTTTGCTCCATAGAAAATATATAATTTTATTCACTTATATATATATATATATATAACTATTGTCTTTAAAATTAGTGAATACAATAAATATAATTTTATATGTCTCAGTTTAGAAACTGCATGTTTATGTCATAACAGGGAACAACATGTGCACATGTGAACACACAATGTACCAACAATGCCTGACTGAATGGACATTTTTTGGACTATTAGTGAAGTAACTGGTCCCAGTAGGCAGCAGATGCAGGACAACCTCCTCACCATATAACAATAGCTCCCAGTCCATGCTGTCCATCCATCTGTATTTGTCCAATACAGTAAAGAATCCCTGCAGGAAAACCAACTGGCATTCTTCTGTTGTCTATTGTGATGAAACTATCACAGGAACAGGTCAGCAGGAAGGCAATCCAACCTAATTCTCTGAACCCAAACCAAAAAGGAAGGCCAAGAATGGACTTTGATTGATCAGGAAACAAATGGAACAGATTCTCCCCACCTGTCTTTCTCTGCAAAGACCAGCATCTGAATGGCTAACTTAGTTAATTTCTGGGCCCTGTGGCTTCATACCTGTCAAAGTCTGACGGAGTGGCTGCATTAGTAGGTGGCTCTTGTAATGACTCAGGGGGGTCAAACATGCTACTGTTGCTGCTGTAGGTCTTTGTCTCTGAGGTGAATGAATGTAGACCCCCCAGTAGAGATGACACACATTCCTATGTCTACGAGGAGATTACTTATCACTGCAGTGATGCTGGACACCACTGGGTCAAACATACTGTACACAAATGGTTGCAGTCAATCCTTGGATTAGTACATCATAAAGTGATCTGATGTATTTATTTCTATTGGTACAAAAATATGTTCACTTAAACTTTAACACCAACTAAAACAGTCCAATGTAACATCTCAACATCATAAATCACCATATACAGAATGTGATTCATTTCGGCTGAATGATCTATATTTTCTGAGTTGGAACCTGTCGCAGCATTAAAAACACCATATATGCTTCTAGGCTACTCTAAGGCATCAAGTTCTTTCTGCACTCAGTGTCTTCACAAGTTTTACGAGTTGATAAGTCTAAAAATAGACTGAAGATACATCGACTCTCCTTTGATACAGCCATAGAAAGGTGGATGTTTTTTTGCACTTTTACTTAGTAAAGGAAAACATATTTTAAAAGAGAAGTAATGGCTGCGCCAGACAACGATCGAATGCTAACAACTGGTTAACAGCTGTGGATCAGCTGGTTGATCAATTGTGCACGTGGTGTGGACAGAGCCAGTCGTGTGATTCCCAATTCTTCCTGAGAAATATGTTGAAGAGCAAAACCCTAAACCTTAAGTTGTTCATAGTGTATTAGTGTATTTATTAGTGTAACCTGTACATCACACAAAGGCATCTGCCAAATAACTAAGTGTAAACTTGTGAGACAGGCGCTTTCAGCTGGATTGATATTTTCAGTTTCAGGTCTTTAGGTGACTCTCTGATATAATACTGACCTTTAAATTGAGCACCATCATGGATGATAGAAACACACATACACAGAGTGCATCATAGTAGGCAAACAGGTTCAGTGACAGGCAATCCTGCAAGAACAAGGACAATTGTGTTTTTGCTTCATCGGCTATTTGACCACGATCATAGGTTGGTGTCTGCAGGTAAAGCCCCAGCCTGGACTCTGCCCAGAGAACTGAGTGAAGGGATGGAGGGATGAAAAAGAGCTTCATCCTTTATTGCTCATAAAGACCCAGGAGTGGAGTTACTTGTGTGCAGTAAAAAGCGCTCAACACCTGCTGGTATGTTGACTTAAAATCTTTATCACCAATATCTAATCGCTTGCCTTCTACCCCTGATAAATGGGCTCATGTTGGAATTTTCCCCCTCTAACTAAAAGACATACTAAACACAGGTGTGTGTGTGTATGTGTGTGTGGGTGGGGGGGTGCTTGACAGAGAGTATATGTAAGGACCTGTGCATTTATTCACTTATGGTTGACATGGTTAATGCTTAAGCAGGTGTAGATGAGTGCTCTGATGCCTACGTGTTTACCAGTAGATCCTCTATACCTGAGCAGGCCGTGAACCTGGGTGTAAAGAGGAAGAGGACAGAAAAAGGTTGTTATCTAACAAACTGTGATTAATGGTAAACAGTGCAGACGTGCAGACACAGGCCATTGAAATTAACCAAAAACCCCAGCACACAAAAATTCAAAGAGGGAAATGCTGTTTATACTTATTATGAGGCAGATAATTAAATTGGATGAATGTGGTGAGTCACTTCTATCTTTCTTTCTTTGTAACTCTCCAAGAAATACCTCTGACATTCCTCTCAATGAGTAGAAATCAGAAAAGAAAATCAAGTGATGTTCAAAGCTGAATGGCTGACGGTTTCTTTAGCTCTATTACAATGATAGGCTTTTCGGCCGCTCTGTGTGATGTGTTATACTAAGATTTTACACACTTCAAAGTGTTGGGATTACACTCTTTGCTTCTGTTAATCCCAGTCCTGTCCTGTTTGCTCACAATGACGGCATGGGCCCAAAAACTGTTACCGCCGGCAACAGAAACACAGAAGAGAGAAAGCCAAGCTCTCTCTACCTGAATCTAAATATTGACTTTGAGGTCTGTCACTGCATTAATTTAGCTTGACTGCTATTCACGCAAGCAGAAGATGAATGTGTGATTCAAGATGAAAAGCACTGCCCATGTTATCAGAGTCATTACAAAAGCACCAACGAGGCTGTGGAATCAGTAGACACCAGTAAAACTAAACTTCACTTTCACTCACTCGTGAATACAGTGGTAAAAGAATAAACATCACCCGGAAACTTCTGGCAGAGGTGCACCTCCGTGCACAGCAGACAATAAATCGGTCAGGTTTGAGGATTGACAGTAATTGTGATGTGTTATGTCACGGGACATGGCGGCTCAGCGTGGTGCAAGGACTCCAGGACAACCTGAAGGCTTAGCATGTGCGTGCGCTTGTCTGTGTCATAGGTCTGAGCACGCACACAACGACACTGTCAGTAGAACTAAAGTCTCGCCACACCCAGAGGTGCTTGTTACAGTGGTCAAAATACAATGTGAACAGACACAATAAAGTCCTAAGAAAACACACCTATGAATATGCACACGGTGTCCTGTGCTGTCTGGAAAGGTAAACTGAAAAGCCGGGTCAGGTGGTTGAATGTAACAGCGTACATTTACTCAAGTATTGTACTTTTGTATAGTTTTACAACAGTGGATGTGTACTTTACTCGAGCTTTCTGTTGCTTTGCTACATTTATTTGACAGCAGTACTCGTAACATTACTCTGTGAACTGAGATTTTACACACAAAGATATGATGCACAGTAGCTAACAGACTTAAAATGAGTTCAACCTATCTCAGTACAATGACACAGAAACAACAGTTCTCCAACAGCAGTCTAATGAATAGCATGAGAACACTGGGAAAGAACAAATGTTAATTTTACTTCTGATACTTAGTAAGATATTGAATGAGTTGTTTCATTTTTACCTATTTTTACAATGTGTTTATCTCTAACTTTTATTCAAGTACAGGATATAGATACTGCTTTTCTTTGCTGTCCTGGTCACATACTGTAGAAGGCCTTTTTCCTACTTGTTACAAACTGTTATCCCACCCAATCATTAATTTTATTACAGGGCTGCCAAAAATAAATCATCCTCCCTTTCACTGGCAGAAATTACAGCTTTATAATGTTCAGTGGCTTTGTAGCATTCTTTAATTGAGCCAGTGCAGTCTTATTACTCTTTTACCCACAGCTGACCCCTCTGCCTTATTGATTCTGTCAGGAGGTGTTTACTTGGTTCTCTGCAATAAAAAAGGAATCTGTTAATGAATTAGTGAATTAATATGTATAAATTATGTGTCTGCCCACCTACGGAGCAGGTGAGAACACACACACACACATCTGAAAATAGTCAGCAGATAGGAGCTGTCACTGAACAATGGAAGCCGGGCTGAGACTCGCTGCGCTGCAACCACAGAGATTCAGAGAGGGGACAGCAGAGGGGGGTGACACATGCTGATAGTGGAAAAACTGATAAAAACAAAGAGAAGAGAGAGTGAGAGAGAGAAGAGGAAAGAAGAGAAGGAAGACCTCCTACCAACAAGGCCACATAGGATCAGCCACATTTTACTAATTCATCTGACCCCCCAGTCGGATTCTGTTTGCGTTAGTTTGTTTGTTGCCAGTGATAGCAGTGAACTGGCACTCTGTGCTTTGCTAGAAGTTTGTGTGGTTTCAGTTATTTGAAAAGCTGGGCACACAAATTGTTCTGTCGGCTGGCATCAGTGAATAAAGCTGAAATAGGATTACACAGTGACTTGTCTTCATCTTAGTCCTCCACCCGTTTTCTGTCTTTTTTGAGTCCTGCTCTGGACCCGGCCCTTCTCTCAGGTCTGTAAAGCCACACTGATGAGCCTGACTGGCCGGAGCTCTTAGGGCCCGTAATAATCTCTCTTTAGGAGGCTGAGAGGGTGAAGTGAGCCATAAGAACCCTCTCTGTCAGCTTTAACCGTCCAGCAGAAAGAAAAAGTCATAATTATAGTACTCTCTCTGGTTGGATTTAAATAAAGCTTCCTGGCTGGGCCACTGCAGACACACACTCGCTCTTGCTCACACACACACACGCGCACTTCAATAAAGAGGCACTAATCAATCAGGGGTTCCCCTGCCATGGCTTCATTTGAGCCCCTGTCTGAAAGAACGACTGACAGCCCTCAACCTCCCAGTATTGTCAGACGAGACTGATTAGGCTTCTGACTGGCTACCTCAGCCACCAGCTAAAAAAGCGCAGAGGTTAAAGGGTCTCCATTTGAAATCGACAAGCACTGAAAAGTTCTGGACACCTGCTTTTTAGAGTGATGCTTGTCTCTGTGGTTCTGTCCTCCTTTTTTGTTATTTGCAATTTGAGGGCAGCACAGGGGAGAGGGAGAGAGTTGTTTGAGAGAGTAAAAAGGGGTGAGCGGGGTGTGTGTGTGTGTGTGTGTGTGCGTGTGTGTGTGTGTGTGTGTGTGTGTGTGTGTGTGTGTGTGTGTGTGTGTGTG
>JAUYWH010000024.1:8433944-8471697 GCA_034779795.1 Ctenopoma multispine | reverse complement strand
AATAAAGTATCTATCTATCTATCTATCTATCTATCTATCTATCTATCTATCTATCTATCTATCTATCTATCTATCTAGACAGTGCCTTATACAGTAGATACAAAACCATACAGTCAGCTGTTAAAACTGATTTAGTCTAATATATAGACTAAATGGTGATAATGTTCAGTTATGCAGAAAGATGTTTCTGGGGGGTTAAATTCGCTTGGTCGATCCACTGATACCAAATACATATATCATGTCTATAGGCCAGTCATTGCAGCTATCTATGCCCAGCCCTATAGACCTGAACTTCTTTGAATGATAGTTCATGTGGCATTCCCCACTTCCATCCACTTTTCCTCTTCCTGTCTGCTTTTCCCCTGTCAGCAGAGGGCGCTGAGTGAAAACATAAACTAGTTTTCAGCCATTTAGCACTTTATTTTGTCTATGTCTTAAAATGGCACCGGCCCTGATGCTACAATTGAGACAGTGAGTCATAACACATGCTAATGAGGAAGTCTAACAATGTTGCAATTAGTCCCCAAGCAACAATGTAACATTTCTCTAAAATTCTGCCTTATGTTCATCATTCATAAAAATAATTCATCAATTTTTAGGCTCTAGTTGGTACATACTGCTATATGAAATGAATTGTCTGGTTTGCTTTATAAAACTGTTTGGCCTCCATGTGATTTTGTGCTATTTATTAATTTATTGCTTTGCTCAGCAGTGAACTGTACTCAAGAGACTCCCCTGAACAGGGTTAGTTGCACTTGAACATTTGATTGAGATGGACTACTTACTTGGTAAGAAGTAATTTCATCATGCCAAAATGCAAACAAATCAGACTTTTGTCTTTAACTGTACCTGCATGTATATTGTGCCATATGTTGTAGTGATCTTTGTCCAGCTTTGTTCATGCTTGTGTGTATGACTGTGGATTTTCCTTGTTATTGCTACACTGTTAGTATGTAAAGGTATTTTTTGACTGTATCAAGGAAAATACTTTTAAACATAAATACTTTTACTGAAGGCCCACTGATGAAGTGAAACATTCAACAGTCAAACATTTGTAAGTCCTAAAGTGGAAAATCAAGTTATATTCACTTATTAATATTCAATAATTGCAAGAATTTCAGACACTATAGTTAAATGAAAATTTAAAAACGTATTTGACTTCAAATTCATATGACTCATCACATCATCATCACATAGGTATCTGATCATTATTATCCTGCGGTCTTGAATTGTCTCCACCGGAAATCCAAACCCACAAAAAACATTTAGCCACCTGCCAGGATCTTATTCATAGGTAAGGGTGTGGCTGTTTACGAGAAGCCGAAGCATTTTGTTGAAACTGAATCTTACCTTTCAGTGCGCCAGCACCACCCGCAGTTTCTGAAGTTTTGGAAATGATTTAGCGAGTCAATAAAGTTTAACCTCAATTGTTAAGACTGCTCAATTGAAATTTGTCTTCCAAAGATTTACCTCCATATGTGTCTGAGCTAGTACAGATCATGCACGCTGTTGTATTATCACATGTAGGAATAATCTGCTCAATGACCTGCCACAAAACATTCTGTATTATTATTTGGCTTTAGAGACAAGCTGCACAGTAATACAGGTTTTGCACTGTGAATTTAAGTGTGGAATTGGATGTGAGCCTTCCGTACGGTTTGGCGATAACCAGGTTACATCCTTCCTCAGTAAAGACTGTGTTTTGTACAAGACGTGACTAAGTGGACTGAGCACTGTGCGTTAAAAGGGAAGTGCTCCATTAAAGCATATGTCGCTTCTCTATTCCTGACACATTAGCTGGATTGGACATGCATGTGAGCTGTATTTTTAAAACAGACTAATGCATAAAGATTGTGGTGACTCTGTGCATCACTAACGCAGTTTGTGGTGAGAACACGGTGAGGCAATAGAAAGCAGACACAAATAAAGAGAAGCAGGCTGTCTGACCTTTGACACTGACCTGGAGTTATACAAAAACACTGAGTACCTGCTGTTGAACTGAAAAAGATAATGTACGCATGACTTCAGAGTTGCAGATGAATGTAATATTTCACAGTTGTACACTCCTGCGCTGTGAAGAATTAAAAAAGGTAAGCAGTGAAAGGGGAAGTGAAGCTTTTTTTTTTTGGAGCAAACTAAGATGTGGTTTTTAGTAATAAAGCCTGAAATCTATGTCATGGAGACGAGGGCAGCCCCACTTCACTCTCACCCACGGTCTGGTTTTAAATATTCTCTCTCATTCAAACACATGACAGAACCACACACCTGCAGGATTTGGACACTAAAAGTCCCATTAAAACACTTGAATACACTCCGCGCTCATTATTACTATAGCTGCTGTACACTGACATTCACTGACGCTGTACATTCATATGTCTAAATTCACTGGAACTGGGTGGTTTCATTGGATGCTATTTCAGTGAGCGATACACATAGGCTATATCAGTTCAGTGCAGGTGCAGCCACTTCATGGAAGCCAACTTACTTAGTTTTCGGTGGGTTTTACACTTTTATCACCAGTACACAGTGTGTGGGGTTTTTCATTCGCCAACCTTCTAGGCCACATGACTAGAACTTTAGAAAACTCCCCTTTTGGAAACATTTTGACATGCAACCAAATTCCTTTTATTGTATATATGTGTGCACATCTTTTCATGATTGAGTGTACTATAATTTATAGGCGCAATAGAATAAGATTATTACATACAGTAGCCTATTTTTTCTTATTATTAGACCTCCCTTATCACCCTGAACCCAAAAGCAATGGGCCTTTACTGGTTCAACCGGTTTTTTTTAGCAATGTAAATATTTTAGCCACAGGCTTGGCAGTAGTATCTGGTGAAAAACAAATTAACAGAGCAGAGAGATCCGATAACAAAACGCGCGTTTGACACTTGATATATCACAACACGATGTGATGTCATGATAATAACCTGCCGAATAATGAGTAAATCAGCAAAACGTGAGCCACCAGTTTGTGTGGTGCACTCCTTGGCTTAATGGTTTCGTGACACAATACTTTTCACTTTAGGAAAAGCATTCAGCATGAACGATGATGAAATGAGATCGACGTGGTGATGCAAGAAAAATAGATTAAAAAAAAAATCACTTTCACTTTCATCTAACTCTGACTAAGAAATTTCCAACCCATCACCGGAGCTTGCACAGGGTGCGTTTCATTTATCAACCCCGAGCAGCTCTGTCTGTTTAACAGCCCATGTGAGGAGGGCGCGGGTTGGTTCGTCGTGAATCAAACTCACCCATTCGCGCGTCGTTCACGCAACAAGGTGAATCGTGTCCTCCCACCGAGGGAGAGACGTCCCAAACTCACATGATGTCAGTGGTTGTGTCTGAATAAATGCTGCACATGAATGCTGCCTTCAGGAGACAGATCAACGCCGCCACAAAGAGCAACAACTCAGCACGGAAATGCAATGGTAGGAGGAAAACAAAAAAAAGTTTATTTTTTTCTTCGTTGCACATTTATTGCATTATCGTTCGTTTGTCTGTTTTGTTTAGAGTAGATTGCTTTTGTGTGAACATCCACAGTTTAGTAGCGTGTTGCTCGACAATGATTTGATCACAGGTCAAAACAATCCGTCATGTTTCCTCTCAGCGTTACGAAACCTCAGTTTGCCAGCTGGCTCATAAAGCAGGTGGAGGAGGGCCAGTATCCAGGACTGTGCTATGTGGGCCGAAAGAAGTTCCGAATCCCGTGGAAGCACAACTCCAGAAAGGACTGCAATGACGAGGACAGTAAAATATTCCGGGTATGTTGAATGATCAATTATCAACAAGATGAGGTGAATGTTGATGACTTTGTTGACATCTGTCTGAAGTAGCTGGTAATGCTGCTGGGTCAATATCTTTGAATTTAAACAGCCTACATACTGTAAATTCATATACAACTCCTGTAGTGTCACGTTTGTCAGATGTGTGGGAGGTGTCAGGGGTAATCACAGCAGCAGTGGGGAACTTTCACTTTGCCAAAGTCAAAGCAGATGCAAAATAGGTAAATGACAGTAATGTCTGGAAGTAGTAAACCCCATGTAATTTAACCACAGTAGCTTGCTGATAGATTGCTACATTCATATATGTACAGTGTTTCAAGCAGTTAAATTTCATGTTGTGTGTAGAAAACAACAATTTGGAGCCATAAAAGGAAAAGAATGATTTTAAAATGTTTACCATTGCTTCTCTACTGTATCATTTCACCAGCCACACCTCATTTATCTTTTATCTTGATTGCTGTGAAGGAATGCCCAGACCTCTTCTTTTTTTCTGACAGATCTTGAATCTTAATCTGTAGTTACTAGTAACTTCAACTGTAAATGCAGTGAAGTAAAAAGTACAGTATTTTCATCTGACACGGAGGAGTAGAAATCTAAAGCCACATTAAGTGTGGCTTAGTAAAAGTATTCGTTTTCTACCTCTACGCCTAATACAGTAACGTCACATAACAAAACTTTGTGTGTGTGGTTCACAGGCGTGGGCAGTAGCGAGTGGTAAAATCAACGAGTTCCCCTATGACAAGGCCAGGTGGAAAACCAACTTTCGCTGCGTTCTCAACAACCTCTCGTTGCACTTTAAGATGATAAAGGATAATTCAAAGAATTCTGATGACCCTCATAAAATCTATGAGATTGTCAACTTTGAACGTAAGAAAGTGTTACTTGAGCCTTCTAGTGTGAAATGATCTTGACTTCACGCTCTAACTGGTGTGGGGGGTTTTTTTTTTTTCCTTTGCCTACAGCTGACTATGAAGATCTGCCAACACAAGACTCCCAAGAGGACTTTGACATGCTTCCAGATATCTATAGCTCTCCCACAGAGTACTTTCAACCAGAAAATCAGGTACAATATTGCCTACACCACAGTTTCACTTCTCTGTGCTAACTCTCACGCTGTTTGCTGCCTTTTCGTAATAAATGCGTAAATAAATGTCTTTTTCCTCCGAACAGTACAACCTGCTTAACAATTTCATGGCCTTAGATCTTGGCAATCATTCAGCAGGTACGTCTTGTATAAAGGAAAAAATACTGTCATATAAGTTAATCATTTCTTGCTGAATGTAATGTAATCTGGTTTGTTTTCAACAGAGGAGCAACCTTGGCCAGAGAACTATGACCAGCCCCAATTACCTGTACCTGAAAGCTATCTTGTTGCTGCTGAGAAAACCCCCCAAGGTTTACCAGATCAGCCATCTTACTATGAGAGTACGTTCAGCCAAATAAAGACTAAATTTACGTAGTGAAATAGAAGCTATACTAGAAAGAAAAATCCAAAAGATAATCTGGGAAGATGTGATCTTTTATATGTAATTTGTTTTTGTTCTTTTTTATAGCAAACCCTCCACAAGCCATCAGTTCACCTCTGCAGCCTTCTATATTTGACCTAGAGATCTCCATCCACTACAGGAAAAGAGAAATGCTAAAGGTCACAGTAAATACTGGTCGCCTCCAGCTCCACTACCAGCATGAGGCCCCTGAGCTTAATGCACTCCATCTCTGCTTCCCCTCCACTGATGGCCTGCTGGACCACAAACAAGTACGTGGTTACAAGAGTTGGACACCCTGTGTTGCGTAGCTGAATAAGTGTTATACAGTTATACAAAAAACATGAAGAGGAAAAAAAAAAAAAAAACATAACACCGTCAGTGCTTCCAAAGCTTTGAAACTTTCAGTCACCACTTCAGCTATGGGCCCCGGATAACAGGTGTATGTTTTTGTCTATACAAGTGAACTAAGTGTATTGTTAGGAATACCAGCTGAAACACTGCAACAGAACCCAGTCAGTCTGACAATCAGAAAATTCACTTGTGTTTTAGTATAAATTGTTACTCAGCTAAAAACAGTATGTAGACCTTCTTTATATTACTGTTTTTTTTTTTCTAATCGCAACCTTCATACAGATTTATTTCACCGACCGCATCCTCAGCAGCATCCAGAAAGGTCTGCTGTTGGAGGTTCGTGAGACTGGCATCTATGCACTGAGGCAGGACAGGTGTCATGTGTTTGCAAGCACCAGTGACCCCAGTGTGGCTCATCCAGATCCTAAAAAACTTCCTCCAAACACCACGGTGGAGCTCCTCAGTTTTGAGAAGTACGTGCACGGTAGGTGTGAATCTTCTGTTTCTTATTTATGTAAACATAAGTACATTTTATTTAATATTATTATTACATTTAGTATGAAGTCAGCATTAAGTTTACATTATGCAATAAATGGTTCCATCTGTTTCAGAACTGAAACAGTTTAAAGAAAACAACGGTGGCTCTCCGGAGTACACCATCAACATGTGCTTCGGAGAGAAGTTCCCTGATGGAAAGCCTCTGGAGAAGAAACTCATCGTAGTCAAGGTAACACTACTTCCTATTTTTTCCTCAGCCATGCTTCAAAAACATATACACCTTCTTTTAGTTATGCAGTTTTGAAGTGCTGTAAAATCTCTCCCGTCCCTCCTTTTGCCCTGTAGGTGGTGCCTCTGATCTGTCGCCACTTTCATGAGATTGCCCAAATGGAGGGGGCTTCATCTCTTCACAGCTCCAACATCAGCCTGCAGATCTCGCACAACAGCCTCTATGATCTCATTAACTCTGTCTTTAGCCTGCCTACAGCTGAAGAGCCAGACCGGGCAGCTGCACCTTTCCTACATAACGTGAAATTTTAATTTTATCTGTAATGGGGGAAGTCCATTTGATGCACCACATCCTGCTAGTACCCAGAGGTTTGCCAAAAAGTAGCTAATGTGTTAAGTTTATTCAAGCTAAGTTGCTGTATCAAACTCCTACTTTGTATCATCTATTCACAAGTTACTGACATTTTTAATCACTACGAGTAGAAATTTAATCCTCGCCTATTTGACTGTTAAGTTACTCAACTGACAGGTAATGGCTGTTCCTTAGAAGAAACATATGCAATTGTTGTAAATATCCAATAATTTCTTTATAAATTGATGTATGTTTTTAATAACCAGTGTCTAACAATATGGTAAATTAGTGTACAGTTTATTTTTGTATACTGGTGACATATGTATGTAAAATCAAAGTAAAGGTAAACAATGTCTGTTTTTATGTGTCATAACTGCACTATGTGCATAAGTCTGTGGTGAACTATATTTTACACCTAATAGTCTGTTACCCATTTGTAAACTCTGTTGCAATCTCGCACTTTTCAATTGCACTAAATGGCATTATTTAGATTTCAAATAAACCGTTTTGCCTTGAATAACATCTTGGGTTTTTTTTGCTTTAGAATCTCAAGGATGGAATATACAGAAACCAATTTATAACAATTATATGTTATGGTCCAATACGTTTTGAAATCAATTCTTTTTCAAAGCACATTGTAGTTGCTCCCAATGACAAAACGTTTACTGCAGCTTCAGGTTTGTCTGTGACAAACTAAAAAACAAAGATGACAAAGATCTTATTCTTTTATTAAAACATTATCCCTGAAATTAAAACAAAAATAACTGAAGTGGCGCTTTTCCTAAAGAGTGGATGAGCGTGAAAAAATGACATCAGTATGATTCTTGTGAAGTTTGGATGTTATTATCATCAGAGACGTATTATTGTGTCCGACCTGGCCTGTTTGGTCAAGTAAAAGCAGATCTATACATTCAGATAAACACGAGCACCTGTCTTTTATAAGGTTCTTCCATCTCCTGTCCTTGGCTTAAGAAAGACAAATCAAAAGTGATAAAGGGTGAGGCAAGTCCAGCTAATCACACTATCAGTGTTTACAGCAGGCGGAATACAGACAACATGGTGAACTAGCAGATATTAGTTTTTCATAAACATTTTTGTTTAAAGAAAGAAATGTGTAGTAAAGGGTATCTCCAAGCACAAGATACAAGCTAAGAACAAAACAACAAGGCAGTCATAATGAGGCTGCAATAAAATACTCCAGACACTGAAATAATAACACGGAAAGGATTCCTCTAATGTTCCCAAATAGAAAATAGAGTATTTACTTCTATGAAGGAAAGATGCTGAGGCTTATAAGACATTATTCTACATTTTTCCTCCTAATGTACAGGTTATAGATCCTGATCTTAAACAAACATGATAATGCCAGTTAAATTAGCCTAATTATTATTCAGAAATTCTAACTACAAAGAAATTAATACTTGTAAAATTAAAATGCTTGTGGACATAAAAACACCAGGTTGGACGGTGGCATTTAGACAATGTGGTTTCTGCAAGTTAATGAGGATTTACAATTCAGTCACTGAGACATAACATCTATTATAATCCTTTTCATTCTAAAGAAAAATCTGTATTAACTACTAGAGCTGTAGTCGCCACGGTTTGAAAATATATTTTCCATAAACAAATAAAATGTCACTTATTCCAGGAAATGGTGCACTTTTTTATTTTTACTGGTTTGGCAAAAACAAAAATTTCCCTGGTTCTTTACACCTCACAATGGGGAGATTCAAAGTATTTTTCTGAACATACAAAATCAATTAAGCTTAAAGAGAAGAGTGACTCCTTTATTTGAAACTGAGTCAGAATTCACCTGTAGTATGTTGAACTAGATTTACTTCATTAAAGATGAACACTAGAGATGTGGAAGACAGATAACAGAGTCTTTCAAATACTAAACTTAAACCAATCAGCACTAAAAACTAGAACTATTCAGTCATTCACAACAGGCAACACAGAAGAACATGTATGTAAATTTATCAGATCTATATTATTTACAACCAAATCTAAAACTGTTTATTACACTGATAGATTTTCTTCAAAAATTGCATAACAGTGTCTTTCCTTAATGTGATGAACATTCTATTATACATACTTTTATACCACTTCTTATCCAACAAAATGAGTTTTGCCACTGACCACAAAGAAGTCGTTAAAAAAAAAACACTCCATGCTGCACCCTCTCAGAGATATGCCTGTAGAGAAAGCTACCTGATTTATCACTTCGTGGGAAGGTCTTTGAGATTTGCCTCTTTAAGGCACAAGTGTCTCATTAAGTTTCTGAGCTGTACGACACAAAGTGACCAGTTCTTGGCAGTGAAAAGTCCAAGCACAAGACATCAGCAGATACTGTTCAAGTACTCAATGAAAAAGTTTGTCCTCAAAATTACACTGATTAAGAGAGAAAGCTCTGTTTTGTAGAAAATGTTCCAAGCTCTGAGCAGATCTTAGTTAACCATTTAGACTGAATGTGTCTGAAAAGAATGACACAAAATAAACTAGTCTAACACATGTACGTGTGTTTGTAGTGGGTGTGGCTATCCTTGCCTGTAGTTCACACCCCCTCATGGGCTGTCAGAAGTTTTCATGGCCTCAGTCTGAAACTCTGGTGCCTTCCCCAAGTCCTCTCCTTTTTTGTGTTTCCGATCATGTTTGTATTTGTCCACATATGCCTTCACCAGATTGCCCACTTTCACTGGATTGATCTCACCACTCTTGCTGTGACACACCTGGTAACCAGGAACACAAAACAATCACAAAATTCTGAGGAAAGAGCCATTCAACTCATTGTTTGTAGTTGTCTTTGATTTGATCGATTCAGCTATCTCAGCAAAAGTTGAACCTACCTTATGGACAGCCTTACGTAGAATCTCTTTGTATTCATCCTTGTTGATGTCTCTCCTCTGGTAAAAAGGCTTAATAGCTAGCTTCACCTCCTCAATAGCTCTCTCCTGCATGTGCAGTTTTTTCAAATATTGCTAGGAAAAAGAAAAAAAAAATCACTCACGTCATAAATTTCACAAATAACCAATTTTTAAACAGAGTTTCAAACAAACCAAAGGGAGGAATGACTGCTCCAAACATTCAGTTCAAAGTTATACTCACTTTATCTTTCCTTTGTAAATCCCCTTGCTCTGCTTCTCCCTGACCAGTGGCTGATGATCCTTCAAGATTTAAACTATCAACTCTTGAAGACGTTGTGGGGTCATCGACAGCTCTGGTGTTGTCCTGTGAAAGTCATATAAAAATGTACTGTATGTAAGATAAGCAAATGACTAGACTAAAAGATTATAGGACTTAATACTGAAATCTCAATCAACAATCAAATCATTTGACATATGCACATCAATTAAAACCAACTTTACTAATCCCTGTATAAAGTTTGAAAACATGTTGACATCAGTTTTGATTTCCACATTCTTTTCTCTTTACTTTCATTTAGTCTGAAAACACTTTTCTGTTTCAGTTTCTACCACAGGACAGAAAACACAGGCTGCTCTTTCTAGATAAACACTGCCACATTCTGGTCATCATTCACATTGCATGCTTGATGCACGTATGCAAACAACTTACAAGATTACAAGATACAAGATTCACTTAACTCTGCAGTGACAAGTGGCTCAGTCCTACCTGACTGGATGTCTGAACTGTCAAAGAGGGTCTGCGGACTCCTTCCTGTTTCAGCTTCAATTTATACAGAGCCAACTCTGTAAGAATGAATGAATAAAAAATAGATGAATGTGAAGAAAAGGACACACTATATTTTCAACTGTTACTGGCAGAGATGTAAAAAAAATCTAATTATTATTTGTATGCTTAATATTATTGTTCTAAAGTTATAGGAGTATTAAACCAAAAATGTAAAACTTCTAACAATCAACTAAAGTAAACTGCAAACCAGAGATTATATGAAGCAATTTAACACTTACTGCTTGCAGATTTCTCTATTTGAGGCCCCTCAGGTTCCTGTATATTCCAGGTAACCCTCTTCACCTGAGTCTTGGATTTGGCTACCACTGTGGCAGATCCCCGATCTCCTTCATTCCACCCTTCCTCTACTTCGTTCTCATGTTTGACAGATGCAGCATTTCCCTCTGTGTGCTCGAACTTCACATTGTCCAGGCTGTCAAGCATGACGTCAACACTGAAGTCATCATCAGAATCGGAGGGCTGTTGAACTTCTTGCTTTACAGACACAGTCAACTCTGCAGTGTCTGGTGGCTCTGCTGAGGACATTAACCCCGGCTGAGACTGAGAGAGTGCATCCTGAAGACTGTTCACTTTAACAGGTGTGGTTAATGTAGAAAATGAGGTCACAGTGGGTAAGTGGCACGTTTCTGGAGAGCCTGGCTCTAATTTAATTGAGGTGATTTCTAAAGTCTCACTTTTGATTTCACACATTAGAGTCTTGGTGGAATCTTCTTTGATTCCCTTGTCATCTACACCTTTGGTTACAAACATAGAACAATTGTCCTTTTCTTCTTTCTTAAGTGGTTTAGTAAAAGGGGAATCTTCAAACATATCAAGAGAGGTTTGTCTTTCTTTCTTAATTTCTTTTACAAATCCCATCTCTTTTTTTATTTCTGCTGTTGTGACCTGGCTGTCTGCCCTCAGGTTTTTGCCTTCCTTTTCAGCCTTAGAGGTGTTGGTACAGGAGGACAACTGCTTCTTCACTTTGGCAAATGATCCCTCTTTCAGAGAGCTTTGAGTGGCATCCTTCTGTTTTTTCTTGTCCTGTAATTGCTTTTTGTCTGCCGATGATGGAGCACATGATCCTGGAGTTTCTTCTCTCCTTTCTCTTGAACTTCTGGATCTGCGTTTCCTCTTTTCTTGTGATTGTAAATCCACTTTGTCTCTGGACGAGAGAGATGGTTTTTGCAGTCGTGCATGATCTCTCCTCCTTTCCCTGGATCTGGACCGTGATTTTGAAGAAGTCTTTCCAGGATTACATTCCCTTGATCTAGATCTGGATCTGGATCTGGACCATGACCTTGAACGACCGCATGTCTTTTTTGACACCTGTCCTCTTTCATGGTCTCTCTCTCTGACATAATTTCTCTCCTTGTTCCTCTGTTTACACTTCTTCCTCCTTGAACGCTCTCTGCTGCTGGAGCTTGATCCAGATCTGAACAAAAAATGAAAAGGAAAAATATCAGTTGCAATTGTATACAAACCTTTAACAGTAGTAAATGCAATTAGTCCCCCCCCCCAAGTTCTTTTTCTTCTTGGTTGATCCTATGGGGGTCGCCACAACAGGTCATGGTCTGCACATTGATTTGGCACAGGTTTTTACACCGGATGTCCTTCCTGACACAACCCTTACCAATTTTCACCGGGCTCAGAGCCGGTACCCAGAATCCAGTGACTTGAACAACCTGGGTGGTATGAGTTTTATTTTGGGGGGGGACAGTTAGGGGGTTCGGTGTATTGTCTTGGCCAGAAGACACAGGCCTCAAACCACCAACCCTAGAGTCAATAGTTGACCACTTTACCAACTGATCTACTCCCATCCCTAGGTCCCCAGTAAAGTAAAAAAGTAAAATAGAAGTAATAGTTGGACATAAGACTAGAGAAACTGCTACTCACCTGGATCGCTTTCTGTCTTTGGACCATGACTGAGACTGCTGTCTTTTTCTGCAAGTCCTATCAGGAGAACTTGACTCAGAACTTTCTGAGGTTGAGCGTGCCCTTCTCCTTTCTCTAGAACTCGACCGCCTGAAACTCCTTTCTCTGTCCCTCTCCTTTTCTTTCTGCCTGGCTCCCTGGCCTGAGGCATGTTGGTCTCCTCTCCTACCTCTGTCAGTCTCTGAATTACTAGAGAGCTGCTCCTTTGAGGTTTTGGAAGTTTTTTTCTTAACACCCAAATCTCTTGATGGGGACTTGGAAAGCGATACTGAATCTGATTTAGTTTCTGACTTTTGCTTCTTATTGGTGGCAGCAGAGCTAGATGCTGATGAATCATTCTTACAACTAGGAGAAGCAGTGTTGGGAGTTCCAACATTCTGTCCACTCTCTTCTTCGGGAGAATCTTTCTCTGTCTTTAAAAGATCAAGACTTGGATGAGCAGCGTGACAACTTTTTTCACCTTCTCCTACATCATCTAAGACTTCGCAAGCTTTAGTTTCAAGTAATTCAGTTTGCTTCTCAACCTTAATGTCAACTAATCTTGATTCTTTTTCAATTTTGACATATTCCTCTTTGCATCCAACCTCCTGTGATATAGTTTCTTGAGTGCGGTCTCTCGTTGGTTCTTCTTGTGATATCTCCATCTCCTGTGTTTCAGTTTTCACTCGAACCAGGTCCAGTTTGCTTCGCATTAACCCATCCTTGTTTCCTAAACTAGAAGCCTTTTCCTTATGTGTTGCATGTTGGGAGCTGCTATCCAGGCTTGAGCTCTCAGCTTCACCATCTGAACTGCTTGAGTCTGACAGAGTGGGATTAAAAGGATCATACATATTATTACTGTCTTGTTCCTTATTTATCATCGTACGTGATGCCAGCAGCATCTGTTTATCCTTGTGCAACTGCCTCTTTCTTGCTTCCTCTTCCTTTTTTCTCCAGTGTCCCTGTGTGCTGCATTCACTAGCAGAGAATGATGGGATGCTTAGCCGTCTTGAATGCCAAGAGTTCCCACTGGGATTAATGCGGAAGCTCACTGCTGATGAAGATGAGGAATAACGTGGCTGACTGGCGGGATAACTAGTTGATGATGAAGAGGAGAATGAGCTGGAGAAGGCTGATGATGGGCCTGCGCCATCAGGCCGATGTCTTTGGGACTGCCCACTACTTGTGCCCTTTTGATGGTCTACACTTGGCTGCCGACTTTTGTCCTGAGCAAGGCTGTGTATGCCTGTTTCAGGCATGCTATAATCATTACTACTAGTGGTAGAACTACCATTATTTCCCCTACCACCATTAATTGTACTATTGCTACGTTGACTGGTGTCATTATTTGTGAAACCATTACTCTCCTTTTTGATTTTTGGTATTCTGGGAAGCACTGACACATCTATCCACATGGGCTTTGTAGGTGCTTTTTTAGGTTGGGACTGTGATGAAGCCATTCCCCTGCTTTTGGAACGTGAGTCTGGGACTGAAGGGACTGATGAGGAGGCGCTTTCCATACAGGTTCTAACATCACTTGTTGCCCTGTCACCTGGAAAGTGCATGTCTCTGTTCAGATGAGGTGACAGCACACTTCTGGGTGGTAAATCAGAATGTGTAGGTTGTTGGGTGTGATTAGCTGAGAACATGAAAGGAGCAGAGCTCGGGGGAAAAAGTCTGTTTGTGGAGCTTTGGGAGATCCCTGGTAGGTCTCTGTTGTAATGAAGAGAAGGACAACTTTCTGATGGGCTGGGTGACATCACTTGACTGACCTGGGTGCTTGTATCACCTGAGCTACTGCTTTTGTTGCTACCAGCCTTTAATGCAGATGGCATCACTGCTAAATAAACACACACACAAAAAGACATATCAAAACAGTGGAATAATTAAGTTACCATGCTTTACTTTACACTAATTAATAAATGACACAATAGTTATTCAAAACAACGCCCACTGTTGAGGAAAGTCAGAAAATGGGAAACACCCAGTCAGTCACAATGCTGAGAATATGTGAGGAATAACTCATTGCTCAGTGCCCAGGTTGAGGTTAATTTGAAGTTGTTCTATTTTAATATATTTAAATCTATCTTAATCTTCAATTATTTTTCCATGAGAAGAATGACAAAGTCACATTTCCAACCATATCTGTCTGTGAGGATTCTCAGTTGTCCAGGTCATGGTTATTCCAAAAACTACTGTTCAGTGGCAACTGGACAGTTTTTCAGATTCTAACTATACTGAATCTACAACACAATTAAATATAATTGATTAAAACATTTATTAAAATGTACCATAAACTTACTTGGCTTTGTAGCTTTAAGGGAACCATCTCGATTTATGACAACATCGGAGCTGTCCATCAAGAGCATGCTCTGACCTGATAAGATGCTGCCCAGCAGGTCAGGCACAGGAGCCGCCTCCACAACACCCCCTGATCGGGGGACATCCATTCCCCTCCTGACATAACATAGCAAACATTTACTTAGATTCTCAAAGTATTCTCATCTTTGCTTGAGCTGAATATACCTGCAGTAGCCACTTTATTAAAACATTAAGACTAGGACTGGGAAAATAAAATATCCTACATTATTAAACCCTGGGGTGGAGTGAATAATTGATAATTTTATGTTTCTTTAACACAAGAAATAATTATATCAATAAGGTTGATCACTATAGGTTTGTTGAGTCATACATTAACAGTGATGAAGCAGTAGATGGAATAGGACAGCCTCAAAGACTGATAAGCAGAGTCAAAAGGAATGTAACTCACCCCATATAACCTCGTACACTACACCAAAGAGACAATGTTACCTGGAAACACTTGCAGTGACTGGTCGAGCTACAGGCTGGTGAGAGCGAAGAGCAGAGCGAGAGATTCCTCGTCTCTTGGCCTCCAACAATGATGTAACATGGCCCTCCTGCTCAACCTCCTCACTAATCACATAAATACCATAAATCACAATTTGCATAATAATTAAAACTGTAATATGCTCAGCTACATACAGCAGGGGTTCCCAACCCTGGTCCTCAAGGTCCACTGTCCTGCTTGTTTTTTCAACTATTCATGACCTGCCCACTGCTGCTTACCTAGATGAGGTGTGTTCGGTCAATCAGAAGCTGAAAAATACCAATTCACTTTCACCATTCACCATTCCCACATCTGAATTGGTATCTTCAAGCTGCTGACTGACTGAACACACCTAATGCAGGTAATCAGCAGTGGGTAGGGAAGGGATGGTTGGACAAACAAGTAGGGGAGTGACCAGGGTTGACACAGACACCATAAGACATACATTAATACTATCCATACATGTACCATATACTTTAATGAATGATAACTACATAATGATTATGATAAGACTGGCCCATACTACAATATTCAATTATTGGCAAATAGCATTTGTACTTGAAGCAAGACATTTGTTAGTTTGATTACAAAAAATACAAAAAATTTGTTAGCATACATTGAGCTGAAATAAGTAAAGTGGAGAGATATGCAAAGCCAGCAAAGCAATTTACATTACCAGTTAAGAACAAATCTCTGGGACAAAGCCAGAATCAGTAGTGAAGTATGCGAGTGGCACCAGTAAGTTAAAATTGCTACAATATGAGCAAGTCATCTTACCAATCCACAAATGGATCCAGGTCAAATGGATCTCCGTAGATAGAGAGGGATGCAGCACCTATGTCAGCACGCATGCTGCTTAGCGTATGTTCTGAAGGCCGGTAAACCGTAGGAATTGAAGAACTCTTCTTGTCTTTCACAATTCCAAGCTGATTAGCAATGCGGCCTTGAGGAGTGGCTGCCTTTTTCAGCATCTAGCAGGATAACACGCAAAAAGAGAAAAAGAGGTTTATGACTGTAAGAGTAATTATGTATTTCTCACATTCAGTATGAGATAGATGTAGTGAAATTTATAAAACAAAACTATGAGTCTCACCTGTTTTTTTCTGGATTTAGTCCTTCTCACTTTCCGTTTCCTCCTCCTGACTCCTGTACTTGAAGCTTTACCTGTTTTACCCGCAGCAGATGAGGTCTTTTTGCTTTTGATGCGTCTTCGCTTTCCTATTTAATCAATCAAAAAAGTCACCCCCCATCACAAATGTGAATGGTCATATTGGTGCTTGTATTTATGAAAACTCTATTTATTTAGAGTTTGTTATGCATGTGTGTATACTTACTAGTCTTGCGTCTGTGGGTAGAGGGGACACGAGGAGTGAAGTCCCGTATATACACAGATGTGTTGAGCCCAGCAATAACAGCATTAATGGTTTCATCCAGCCAAGTTGACCTCATAAGGTATGTGGGAGCCAACTGGTAAAAAAAAGATTATATTACTCCACTAGTTTGCTTTCAAAAATAGTTTGGTCTAAACGTCCAAACACTTGGACAGCTCCACAACACAACCCACAAACAAGTGTCAATCACCAGTCAAAAAAAAGAAATGTCAAAAACACATGCCGACAATGTATTGTTGTTAAGTCCATTAGCCAAGTAAACAATTTAGTAAGTCATAACTTATCAGTAAAGCTAAACTGCACAACATTTAACTCTTGTAATAATTAAAACATTCTGCCAGAACGAAACAAAGCGAGTTAGAAAATAAGTCAAGACAGAAGCATCACGCCTCATGCAAACCTGTGATGTGCGTGCCTGTGTGATCCGATGTCTATTAACGTTTGCTCGAACCCTCTCACTCTGTTGAGTTCGGGCAATAGCTCTGGTGGGACCCGCACCGTGTGGTTGAGAGTGACGGATGGCTGAACGTGCAGTTGAAGGTAGGCTTTCTGCAAAACTATGTTCCTCAGCTGAACCCCCTGAGTGAAAAGATGTATTTGTGAAAGGGTATTAATTAAAATTATAAGATTTTTTTCCCTGTCTATACAGTGTCCAAAAACACCGTTTTATCAAATATGAATTTTAAAAAAATGACAAGGTTTACTTGAGCGACGGTTGTTGACTTCACACTGAGGGCAGAACCATTCTTCTACAGGAACAGAGTCAAGAGGTGGGGTGAGGCACTCCATGTGATACCTATGGAGCAAAAAGGCTTAGAAAGGTTTTGCTGGCGTAACACACAAAAAGGCTGTTACTCTACTTTATTTACAATAGTATCAGTCTTACCCAGCATCACAGCCATCGCAGAGCAAGAGGCGATCCTCACGATCACTGCCCCCGCACATCTCACAGCTAGTCTGCTCCAGGTCCACATTTACAGTTTCTTCTTGACCTTCCTTCACAGGCTTTTGCACAGTGATCTGAATGAAGCAGTCATCACAGATGTCACACAAAAGCAATTTATCCACACAATATAAACATATATAGTGTTAATAAATGTTCCAGACGTTATGCTCCTGAAGCCTGAACACACTCACCATTTTCTTCACTTTGCCTCCATAACATTTTCTTAGGTATATGTTGTTGAAGGCATTACGGTCTACAGGACACGAATTTGCATTCTAAATAGTGGACAACAAACACAAAAGAATTAAGTAATTTGACGTCCTCTATCACAGATGCATTGTAACAAAACTTTTAAGTGCTTTCTTCTTTGGCTCATACAAAATAAAATCAGACCCACCTTGGCCCATTCAAGGATGCAGTCAAGACAGAAGAAGTGCTCACAGTTCTCTGGTGTTGCAACAGGCTGGCTGCTGAATGAATTGAGACAGATAGGACACCTGTCTGAGTCCTCATCTGAGCTCATCCCTACAAGATCAGCAGAGGTTTCCCCAAAAGCTCCACCCACTGACTTACGATCTTCTGCCTCTTCTTCGGCTGGTAAAAATAATGAAAAAGGTGTTTATGTACTATACAACCTACATTTAAATTACAGACAATTTCCTGTCACACTTTGTGCTATGCTACAATATCACCTACACTGCCTGGCCAAAAAAAAGTAATACATGCTAGTATTTCTTGGAACAATTATAGTACACGTTTGCCAAGGCATAGTTTCTATAAGTTCATTTAACATCACCACATTTATTTCTGTCCTCAGTTGTCATATTTCTTGCCACTGACAAGATCTCAATGATGGGATTGGACTACCGCATAGACTCTTCTCCAGCACACTCCAAAGATCCTCAATAGACTTTAACTTGAAATCTGTACTCTGTGGTGGTCAATCCTTGTGTAAAAATTATTTCTAATGCTTCCTGAACCAATCTTTCACTATTTTGAGCCTAAATAATCCTGGCATCATTGTCAACTTGGAATATGCCCATATCATCAGGGAAGTAAAAAATCTATTGATGGAAAAACCAGACCAAACCGTCAGGCAGTCAGTTGCCAGCTGAAATACTGTATATTTATCACTACAGTAGTTATCCATTGGAAGGCTCTGTTTAGTAAAATTTGCTTCTTGAAAATGGTGACCTTTTTTTGGGCCAGGCAGTGTATTTATTCTATACCAAAATTATGCAGTTTATCATTGAAAGAAATGTTTTGATTGATCTGCAAAAAAACTCACAATACAACAATACAAAAAATGTTGTATAGGTTAGAGTAAAGAAGTAAGAGGTAGGTAAGAGAAAGAAAAAATCAGAGACTACAGTGTATTGTTACTGAAATCTTCATCAGATTTACAGTTGACCAAAAATAAATATATGATAATAATCTAGTTTAAAAAGCAAACCACCAACATTACATTTGACAGAAATATTACTTTCACATTCACTCACTCATACCATCCTCCTCTTCATTCCCTCCTTCTTCCTCCTCCTCATCCTCTCCATCTAGGTGATCCTCCTCTTCTTCCTCCTCATCACTGTCAGATTCTCCTTCCTCAGACTCCTCTTCGACATCGTCTGAGTCATCTAAGAGTAAATATAATATTAAAACACACGTGAAATGCCTGAGGTTTTAAAATCTTTCGTGTACATGTGAGTATAACTACCTGAGATAGGCCACACCACAGCCCTTTTTGCTTTACTGCGGTTGATCAGCTCATCTTGGCTGTCATCATCCTCCATGGTTGATCATTGGACGAACAGTCTTCTTCTCTACTTTTCTCTGAAAGCTTTTCTCTAAAATAATCACAGAATTGAAGATCGTGTTAAAAAAGCCGAAATGTGACTTTTATTGTACGTGCTAATTTTCGGTATGTGATGCAATTATATCTAACACAATATTATTAAAATTCAGAGCACTAGGGTCTGTAAAGAAGAGACGAACCAACTTTATGTAATTAGTCTTGCCTGAGTCCTCGAGAAGAAAGAAAATGTATTAATCAGCATGCACTATATGGGATGTGGTGAAGTTATAATAGTGTGCAGGCAAAATATGTCAGTGGTCTGAATTGTGTCTGTGTGCAGACAGACCTACTGCTACTTAGCCAGCAGCCACCTGCAGAATATGCTAGGGCTACATTTGTAAACAAAGAAGAAAACTCGGTGCCAAACACAGTTCCCGATTTCTGTATTTCTTACATAAAATAAACATGCATGGTAAATACATATGTTCAAATTACAAATATGCACACTGACAAGAACATAACAATAAACTGCAACACTGTTGTTGCTGGATAGGTAGAAGCATTAGCCAGCTTCAGCGTGTTAGCTAGTCATAGAATAGCTAAATTTAGCAAACATCGACTACCAGCTTGTTCGGGCTCTTTACTCAAACCTCTCACTGTGTGGGCGTTTTTACAAAAAATATCCAACGTAATCCACATGGCAATAAAGTCATGTTCACATGTCTAATTGAAATTCCAAACCTACCCTATTTAGCAGTCTGAGGTGTGTTAAGAGAAATTTGAAGTCTCCACGGTTGTTGAGTGACACCACCGGCTGGCTAGTCACGGAAATGACCGAGAACGGCCGAGTCTCTTAAAGAGACAGTACCGGTGTATCTAAAATCAGCCACATACATCTGGAGATAAAAACAACTATTCTACCCATGTCGAATAGTGTGGCTATTAATGTGTGTTTATGCGTATTGAAGTATGCTCACTCAGTCACGTTAACCCGAATATAAACCACAGTATCCATATGATGAAAGTTAACAGCATAGACAAACGCAAGATAGCCTAAGAAATGAGTCTTGTGGTTTCATAAATGCTGACCTTAAAGAAAATGTAATCTTGAGGTACTTGCATATGCTGTTTCAGTTTTATGCTATTTATTTATTTACATTTCATGAGGAAATACTGGACTTTTACATTAATTACATTAACGCTATTAGAGTGTAAATTCTGCAACACTTAACACTTAATATTTTAAGTTTATATACAGGATTTAGCCACTGTCGCCCCCCAGTGGCAAGCTAAAAATCAACTGTTACATAATGCAACGTAACCCTGATTTGCTACTTGTGACATGGAGTTATGGGTGTGCTGAATGTACATAATCCGAAGGTTAACCTCCCCCCCCCCAAAAAAAACTATGTAATAAATAATAAAATAAAAAATACAGTTCTATTCGTATCCCAAAGGATACATACCAAAAACAATAAGAAAACTAGTTTGCAAGACGAGGCGGAGGTCAGTTAAATGTCAGTATATCTAAAAAAAAAAAAAGAAGGTATTTTTATTTAGAATTAATGTTGATGTCTTGTGATTCTATAATTGTCACAGGTTGTATAAGGATTTTATCCTTTCGTTGAGTAATGGAGGTGCCTAAAACTATTGTTGCCATTGTCCTTAAGCTGTAAATACATTAAGAAATTAGATTTTAAAGTTAAACAGTAGTTTCAACCTCATGTTAACGTTATACAATTTATTAACGATTTCGCGGAGACCTAAATTCCGACTCTGTATAAATAATTGAGCGTTCATCATCATCATCATCTTCGTCACCCACCACCACCACCACCTCCTCCTCGTCATCATCAGATGAGACTGTCATGCTGCATCCTTGATACGTGCACAGCCTCACTCAGCTCATGGCAACACTGTACACAAGCAAGCCGAGTTCAACCACTTGGCAGTGGAGGGGTAGGGGTGTTCTTTGTCAAAACAGCTCGATGCACAGTTATGCCGACTCCAGTCGCAGCCGATGCATCACACGGGGTCTATTTAAGGGTAAAGAAACCTGTGTCGCGCCGATGTTTGCAATAAATAATCTGCCAGGAGAGGAAACTGTTAACAAGCGAATGGTTCATTCCTAATGTACGACGTGCAAAACTGAACGCGCCGCACCCCAACTATAACTCTCACAGCCAACTGAAGTGCTGGCCTCTTAGAGCCCGCCTCCCGGAGCCTTTCATTTGTCAATTATCTTTGATGGGCGGGCCCTTTAACTCCAACACGGTAGCCCATTGACTGCGAACGATGCCAGTTTCCTTTAAATTTGCATAACCAGGTCGGGTTGCAGATGCAGAGGAGTGGGCAGGGTAGGGGCTGAGCAAGTGAACTGAACTTCTGCGTCGGTGTAGGCAATAGCCTACTATAATTTTAAATGCAGCCAACTTTAATCGTGCACCGTGATTTTCTTCACAGAAAAAAAACATTCTGGATTTTCAGATTTATGGCAGGCAGGGTTCTATGTACGGACATGAAATATTTTGTCTTTTAAAATTATTTCAAAAGAAAACTTAGGTCTGGTAAGTAGCTGCCTTTATCTGCCACTATTCTTTATTCTGTCTATATGGTGTGGATGACTGAGCCACTAAGCCACATGTAGTATATTATTAGATGTTTTTTTTCTGTAGCCTAACTTTCTCTCCAGTTGTCAGATGTAATTATTGATTATTGTTTTAACTTTTTAAAGAAGTGGAGAGTATTTTGATGTATTTCTATAACCAAATCTATACATGGACTGGACCCCAGCTGTAATTTATATAGCTATAGTATCATTTGTTGTAAGAATAATATATTTCATGTTTTGTTTTTTTATCGTTATATAATTTATTATATTATATATTTTATTTAGATTAAATAATTGATGTTTACAGAAGCTACACTAACCCCCATAGTTCATGTTATGTACGTCGGATTTATTACTTCTTTATTACACAGCTTTTGTGTTGTTCCACGGACTGTGGAGTGAGGATTGTGAATTGCGTGCTGCACGGCTGTCAGTGTAATATTTGAGCTCTAAAAGCAGGTAAGCCACTGACTAACGCACATTGTGCCAGTTGCCAATTCCACTGTGCGTGTGACAGCGGCTAACCTGGTTTTGGGAATACCTCTTTATTTTTTTTTTTTTTGGCCTGTCCAAGACCAACCCCAGCGGACGTGACAGACCCATATCGACAAGCAGTCCTTGATTATGAACTGTGAGCATTCCTGGGACAGGCCTGCCCAAAGTGGCTACCCTCCCAGTGAATGTGTACTGTAGCCTACTTCCTCCTATGTTCACATACTGCACCTTATTTAGGGCCAGTAGCTTTTGCATTGCCTCCTGTGGAGCAGACCTCTCTAATGCCATCTACTGTCAAGACCATTGGTGAGTGTTTTGTTTCGGTTTCTGTTTCATCTGCATGTGTTAGAAAAGTTAATCATCCTTATAGTTATAGCTTTCCAGTTTGAGGTCAGGGGCCCTCCAGGGGTTCTTGAAGAGGTTCCAAGGCAGCCTCTTTAAAGACACTGGCAAAGACAGTTTGCAGTGTGCAAGTAACGCATTTTCAATTATACATTAAGTGGCAAAATTCAAATAAACTGTATCCATACATTATGTGGCATGGTATATCTTTGTAAAAAGCATCCCTTATCTGTAAAGTAAAGTTTCTGCTCAAATCATTTGTGGCATTGTGTATCTTTTTTTCCTCTTCTTTTCAATCATGTACTACATTTTTTTTGTATGAGCCAGGATGTTTTTATTCTCTCTGGCGCATAATGACTCATTATGTCACTGAGGAATAGATACTGTAAGTGCAGTATGTCAGAGTCATGAAGTTATTGCCCCATTCATCATCATAGTTACGTGGACGTGCAGAAACTCACTCTCACCCACATGAAGGAGGTTCTTTCCCAGACACCAACTGCTTGTTATGAATATGTGCCGATCAGTTTTAATCTTAATCTGGTAAACATTCAGCTTTGTGAACCATTTTATATTCATCCAAAAGCTTCCAAAGTAGATATGGACAGGGTTCACGTGGAGTGCCATTTGTATGGGCACAATTAATTCCCTCAGTGTGGTGTTCAGAAGCATCATCATAATCTGTTAATGTCCTGTTTATGAGACTGGAGTCCTCTGTAATGACATATAAAGTGGATGAGTTTGGATACATTTCACATTGTATGTAGCAAATTAATGGATAGGAAACAATAAATGTACAAAATTGATGTAAAGGGACTTGAAGTGATGTAGAGCTTTTCAGAAACGTATATAGGAAAATATTTTTTCAGTTGCATTACCACCAAAATTCTCGGTGGGAAATACAGAGAGAAAGACTATTTATGTTTTGACTATGTGAGTATGTGTAGTATTCCTTATGCCCACAGGTTGGTGTCACTGTTGAGCCTAGGCCTGGGCTTGTCCAGACAGTGGGAACTAAACAAGGATTTGAAGCTTATCTAACCCCTGCCAAGCCAGACAGCTCTAAAGCTTCTCAGTATAATCCAATTCAACATAATTAATCATAATATCTAAACTGGCTGTCTCGTGTACTTCTCAATAATTCTAAACACATGGTCAGAAGTTAAAAACATTCACAAAGCTGAAAGGACTGATTAAAATGATAATATTTTAGATGCAAAAAGTTCTGACATACATTCTTGTTTATATTGAAATGGAAAGAAACATCTGTTTAGCTCGGGACTCTAACTGGCAAGTGTCAACAAATGAGAGTATTTATAGAAATCCACAGGGTTTCAGACCGGGGTTAGCCAAAGCAGGGAAGCTCACGTCATTCAGAGTGTCACAGCCAACATATTTACTCTCCAGGGTAAACAAACAGGAAAGGCGTGGAGTATCATCCAGAACGTCATAGTTGTGCAGTTATCTTCATAATATTTCATGTTTATACCAGAGTGAACTTGATCACTAATGTGATAATATAACAAAAAAGTTGTTTTGTTGTCAGTAATATAAAGAGAAAAAATATACAGTAACATCTAGACATAGTGCTACCCAGGTTTCTCAAAGGTTCACAAGTCTGCAGCGCCCTTGTGTGTATTACTATAAAGTAATATGTTTTGGGTGTTCATACTGTGTTACATCATCCATAATATCAGCAGCTGTGTTGCCAGGATGTCTATCACATTCCCCTCTGCATCCAAAGATGCAATCCACCCCCTGTGAACGCCATTTTTATAATGCCCAGAAATGATTATATGGCATCATGGGACCCATTTGTACCACAAGCAATGCAGAAAGCATGCATATTTCAGTACCTATAATATATTCATAATGCATTTCACATAGGAGCTTCATGTAATGGTTAGTGCATGCTGGTTCACGTTAATTATTTACTGCACATAATGAAAACAAAACAGTGAAGCCTGGACAGTTGCAATATTAGCAAATCAAATGCAATCTACAGCTTTCAATATTCAATCAGTGAAAAAAAAAAATGAAAAGACACAAGTGAAAATGTTTAGACCTTTTGTCATGACTGTGCCAAAAGAGGTTGACCTTATATTTGGTGTAAATTTTCAGGGTTTATTGGTGGTGTTGTACCAAACGGTGGTAAGAAAGGTAGTTGATGAATACATTTTACCACAGTTTTTCACAATCAAATTTTCGTATTCCACATGAGCTGCACCTCCATTTCAAGTTACTGTATCATTTAAACAATGAATATTCCAATGAAATGTTATTCCATGTTCCATGTCATTCCAAGAAGAAGGTATTAAAAAAACAGTCACTCCTCTAATGATAATCTAAAACACAATACATATTTTTATTATATTTAAATACATTGTTTTCTAAGTAAAAGGTTTCTAAATTATTTCACATTTCATATAGATACTTGCAGTGTTTACAGTAGCAAAACTCTGTAAATATATTTGTCTTTTATATATATATACACATATATATATACAGTATGTATATAATTGTAGACTGAACAATGACAACAATTATAAACAAAGAGGTTAAATATGACGAGACAGTGATAGACAGTGTCCCTTGGCTCTGTGGTCCATGTTTTAACTTCATGATGATTCTCTGGATGTCAGGACTGCAAGACACAAAAATAAGTGGGGATGATGTTCCCTTTGTTTGGAAAACATTTTTCAGCTAAGACAACAGGAAAAACCTGGCTCAAAACGAGAAACAATATCTCTTTACCCATACAGACAGTCTGGCAGTCCGAATAGCTTTTTAGGACATAGGGGTTTTCTATAACAAGCATTGAGATGTACGTATCTAAACCAAGAAGTCCAGAAAGAAAATACCACAATGCAATCAGGAAGAAGACAGTGAGCACTAAATCACACATCACTTTGACCTGTCACCACGTTAAGCACTATGATATCATAAATATTGATTAAAGTGTTTTGTGTGGTTTATTACGGATATAATAAATGAAGATGAGCAAAAAGCTGGAAACAGCAGCTTCCCTTGTTTGCTTGATGTTTGTTATTAGATCTTAGTTAAGTAAATTCATCCTAAATCTACGATACACTGACGCATAGTGCAAGTTATAACAGGTCAAATTGTTAGGTGTGATGACAGCAAGAGAACCAGGCACATCCATTCCAAATGAAGAAAAAGACATACAGTATATCTCAATAAACCATGGCCCCATGGCACTACTTTTCAAAAGTATTGCTTCTTTCAGTGTTTGAGCTTGACAAAAAAAATAGACTGGCAAAATCTACAAGCTGCAAAAATATCTCTCAGCAGAGCAGAAGCAGTACAGATATATATTTGTCCGTAAGCAAACAAGGGCCAAGGCTTCACACAGGAAGAGAACGGGACTGTGCAATACATTTTGCAGAGCCCTCTGCAAAAGGCTCTTGGTCTTTGGAAGTCAGGCGGCACTAAAGTACAAGGCATTGTATGGCAATACAGTGGCTGTAGAGTGGCTTCAGAAAATATTCACAGATGCTCTCCATCTCATCTGACAGAGCTTGAGCTGATCTACCAGGAAGAATGGGATAAACCATTCAAATCCAGCTGCAAAGATTGTAAAGCCTTTTCCAAGAAGACTCATTGCTTCCAAAAGGGCTTCAACAAAGTACTGAATGAAGTGCCTTGCCACTTTTTCAGTGAGAAATTTAGATTTACATAAATGTCTTTGTTATTATGCCTATTGTTTTGTCAAAATAGCATTTGTATAGTATAAAAAATTTGAAGGGGCCTGAATAGTTTCTGAATCCACTGTATAAGTATAACCCATATAAAAGGCAAACTGAAATGACACTGGTCTCATTTCTTTCCATGTCACAGTAGAAAAACAGCACTACAATCAGAATGTCTGCTACAGTAATTCCCAGTGTGATCAATGCATTACATGGAGATACAGTGAAAAGTAACTGTTGCCAGACAATTGTTGACTTGGGGTTGGGGAGACCAAAGGAGGGGATTAGGAGCAAGTTCCCAAACACACTGAAAGTATAATTAAAGCAGCTACTGTTAGTCCAGATGCAAACAGTGAGAGGAGGAGTGCGGGAAGTAGAGACAACATGAAAGGAGAGATAGCCCCAAAGAATTAAAGCAAACAGGGATACAAACGAGAGCGTGGTGGGGAAGAGGGAGTCTGACTGACAGTTAGGTACAGAGGAGAAATCTTTCAGCCTTAAAAGATAGAGACAGGGCAGCAGGCTGACGAGCAGCACCTCCACCATACCCAACACCAAAAACTGCAGCTTTAACAGCAGAGCAGGGTGGACTTGGGAAGCAGCAGGATCTCACACATACACACCCTCAGGGTTGAGACTGGACACTAGAGGGTTTTGCAGGTTGCGTGGATGTCCCAGGAACTGTTTGGCAGTGGGTCGAGGCGGTGATTCTGCCGGAGTCACACTGCGATCTGAGTGAGACAAACCAGAGGGTCAGCACTGTTTAAAATCCAACTTTGCAACTTTGAGTAAATGCTCTAACATCTTTTATTTTCTTACTTCCGTTCTTGTATCCATCTTGTAGCAGACGTGTGAAATCTAACTGCTCTAGCTGCTCCTGAAGCTCTGTGCGTGAATGGGTGTGCGCAGGCAGGACACCCGTCTGCTGAATAAACTGCTGCAGGTTACACTGCCTCAGCTCCTTATTCAACTCTTCCATCATCTCCTGTCTGTCCTGAGAAGGAAAAGCGCATGTATCAGTGAGGGTGACAGAGGGCAACTCGAGTCTCAGGTCAGTCAGCACTCAATAATAAATGATCAGACAAACAGAAGTGGGTAGAGCATATAAAAATAAGAAAAACTAATCATGCTTATAAAAAATATATTTTTCTATTCTGTGTGTTTTTGTGCTTCTATTACTCTCTTTACTGTCACGGTTTTTACAGAGTTAAATGGACACTACATCATTTTATGTTAACATTACAGCTCATGTACTTGTCGTCCTTTAACCACACGGGGGCAGCAGAGTTTAGAAGTCTAACCTCAAGGAACATGTGGACACTATTATTATATTATCAACTACTGAGCTGTAACGAATCATCAAAGTTGCACAACTACCAGCAGTCTTGTAATTCCATCAGGTTCCAAAATCCTGAGGCATATTGACAGATAGACACATAATGTTCATCTGCCTTACAAAGTTGACTTTACTAACCGCGTGCCAGGAATGAAGATATTCATCACCTCCAATTATTGAAAACATGAAGTTCAGAGATCCTCCATTAAATCAGTCACATCACATTTACAACCACAGATTAAACTCTTGCTCAAGCAAATATAATCAGTCTCAATGGACAATACATTTGTGCTTAATCAATGTGTCTGCGCATATTTTAGGAAGCTGCAGCACTACGTTTATAGCCCACTCCCCCAGCGTAACTGACGTCGGACTGAGGCGGCCTGCTGTAAGTCTGCCTCTATTAGCCTAATGACAAGAGAGCTGTTCTCATCACCACCAGCACTTTAACTCAACTGGCAGCCTCGGCTAGCTGTTAACAGACACTGCCATACATACACAGTATGTACAGTATTAATGTGTCGTTTACAGCAAATAAAAGCATCTTATTTCTTCCAGTAAATCATTGCGGCAAAATACCTGTGGTTACACTCAGATGATAAACACTTACTTTTAGTTACATGTTATGACACGGTGGAGATATTACACTGGTAATACTGTATACTTGTGTTCTGCAGCAGCTAGGTTTCTATATAATTGTTGAAATGATCATGACACACAGTCTCTGTCTACACACGAAATCTGTTGGGTTCACCATCGGAGTCAGACACATCCCCACGAGACTGACTGACTGAAAAAAGCAAATTAGTTTATCATGGTGTTTTAATCAGTTTTGCAGCCAGTTTACCATTCCTTAGATCTATATGGATTGAAAACAGGACACACTGGTCTTTTAGTTCAGATAGTACTGTACTACAAAAGGTTTTCACAGTGTGCTCCATGACAAAACATTCAAAACACTGTGTCAAACTGTAATAAAGGAGGAATTTAATTTGATTCACTCCCCTGGCTGGAACTAGTCTGCATAAGCGCCATGAAGTGGATAGCAAAAACACAGGTTTCATCTGGATTATGAGGAAACTCAAGTTTCAATTAGAACTGGGTTAGGCCTTTATTGATACTTCCACATCTATGACAACCACCACAACTAAACAAACAATGTCACCACAAACTATGACTGGTTGAGGATCACTAGATCCAATAAAAGGGGCTTTTGTTCTACAAATCAATCTTCTTTAATCTTTTTTTCCATATACAGGGTACAACAATTGAAGGCATCTGCCAGAATAACAGTAATATAAGCACTGCCTGACATAGTAACCATGTGCTTGGGAACATGCATACAAGATAAGACGATACCTGTCAAACTAGTTCAGCTAGACTGTAAATAGTTCATCAAACAATAAAGCGGTTTCATAAAAAGGTAGCACGAGTACACAACATCGAAGTCAATGTAATTTCTTTAATAATTCTTTATATATCACGATACCACTGTAGCTTATGTTTCCTCTTTAGGAGTGTCTGTGCATTGTTGTGTCTGCTGCAGTGTGCAGGTAGGAGAGGGATGTAGGCTTATAGTATATACACAGGGAGAAGAGGGTCTAAGCTACACCCCTAAAATGTCAACACAGGGCTGCATTTATAGCCCCTTCTCCAGAACCGTGACCTCTCTCCTTACCTGCAGCAGAGACTCTGTCTTCGCCAGAGCCTCCATAGCCTCAGATAGCTGCTGCTCCAGCTCTGTCCCATGCCTCTCCTGACTCGTGACCTGTGCCTTTACAGCTTCAAGGGACTCCTCAGGCCTGTTTGCTTTCCCTTCTGCCTGGCTTTCCCGTTGTATCTCTTTCTCTAGTTGAACAGAGCGGACCGTTAACTCGTGGAGCCGTCGTCCACAGTCATCTAAATTTGTGTGGAGCTCCCCCAGCTTCCTCGTCTTTCCTCGTTCCCTTTCTATCTCAACTTGGAGCTCGTTCTCCCAGTGCTGCTCGTGGGCAAGCTCGGCCTGGTTCCTCCGCATTGCTTGCTCCAGAGCATCGATCTCTTCTTGCAAACGAGCGTCAGAGACGGGAGAGGGACAGGGAGATGGGTAGGAATGATCCCAGGTGCGTGATTCCTTTTCTAGGGCTTCTAGCTGGGCCTCGATGGACCTTAATCTCTCCTGTTGCTGAAGAACTTTCCTAAAGACGTCTTCTTTGGACGGACTCATAGATGGTAAGGGAGAGAAGGGTTGTGCATGAGGGGATACAGGGCTCGGTGAAGGGGAGGGGGAGGCTCTCTGTTCTGGAGAGTCCTGAGGAGATCTCTTAAACTGTTTAACTTTGGTTCTAGGGGAGGTGGATGGCCCCAGGTTAAAGGTGAGCGCTTTCTTAGGCTGGCTGCGTTTCAAAGGCTCTGGCTCAGGATGCTTGGGCAGAGGGACGGGAGTCGATCTGTCTTGTTTTGAGCCAGGTCCGTCACTGCTGCTAGGGCCAGTACGGCGGAGGAAGAATTGAACTTCACTTCCATGTTGGCCTAACTTAGCCAGAGACTCCAGAGGCTTCTCTGTGGCCAGCAGCTGCCTTTCTGTATCCCTAAGACGCTGGATCAAAACATAACGGCCTGTCTGTCCTGGGGACAGAAACAGAGAGTCAGAGTGAGCGCAAGCAAACTATGGACCACAAAAGAGAACAAATAATTAAGCTGAATGACACTTTCTCAAAGACTGGAATATATACATTAGTCAAATATGTTGTAGAGTTGTGAAAGAGATTTTTCTCCTTCAGGGTAATTAAAGCAGTGGGTTTGACTTTCCCACTGCATCTAAGCAGGTAATGCTAAGCGAACAAATGAAATCAGACACATTATGATGATGCTGACACCTTTAAATCGTTGCCTCTGTGGATTGGAATAAAAGGCTGCTGCGTAAGCCTAGCACAACATGTAAAAAAATGTTCAAATAAACTGAAGTTTCCACAAGGACCTTGAAATTAGGACAAACCCTCCCTAATGACTTGGCAGGCAGCTCACTCATGGAAGGAGGAGAGTGCTAAATCTGGAGTTATGTTGTTCAATGCTGCTGCAGCGTATGGCTTGAATAAAACCTTAAGATAGAGGGACAGAGAGTCAGCTCAAATCCAAACTGACCCCCTGACAGTCCAGCAGGATATGCCATTTGGGTCAGCAGCGAATGAAAAGGTGAGTGCAGAACGGCAGAAATTTTGACATGTGCAGCAGTCCTCCTTTTTGCAACGAATTCCCCCGGCCGGAGAGGTATGTAATAATTTAAGGAATTTAGATAAACTGATTAGATGATGGTATCACAAAATGATAACACTGCTATTTCAGAGCTTCAGATACTCACCAATGGCCTGTGCCAGAGCAATGACCACATCCTGGCAGGACGTCTCCTCGGACAGGCCGCACACCACCCGCACCACTCCGTCCACCCACACTTTGAGCTCCATCTGGGACTAGGTAAGGCAGAGTGAAGGGTAAGCTGGTCTTCAGAACAAATCACTTCAGCTTGGCTTGAGTTTGCTCAACGTTGCATAGCACTGACTCTGCAAGAGAGAACAGCAGGAACAGAGATGTAATCCAGAAATTTCACTTCATTTGTAAGAAAGAACTTCAGCGGATGATGAAACAAAGACAAGTTCCTTGGGGATAGACTCATTTGAAAACAACTAGGGTAAAAGTCACAACACCATTTCAAGGACATCACTGAAGTGAGGATCATAATGTCACAGTATATGACACAATTCTTTCTAACCTAAACAAATATACTGGCAGCTATCAAAGACCTAGCACCCTGACTTGTTAAAAATGTGACATGCTGATTGAAAGCATCGACTTGTAAATTTCAACGCCAGCAGTCACTGGGTAGAGCACTGCAGTATTTTGTAAAGTTCCTAGTGATTAGTTAGGAGCCACAGCAGTTATCTTGTGGACCTGTGAGCATAAACGCCAATCTGTAACCCAATTAAACGCTCTGCTGCCCTCCTTCAAAGCCGTTATGATAGCTTACTGCCGAGGGGAATGGACAGGGAAAGTAGAGCAACTCAAGTGTGTCTATGTTTGGATGAGGGTGTTTGTATAGGCAGAAATACACAGTAACGTAGCAGGAGAGATGTATGTGTGCCTCTCGGTTGGATCTATATCAGCAGGACCAAAACTGGGTCTCATCAGACTTCAGAGAGCAGATCAGCAGGTAGCCTAACACATGTCTGGGCAACTGCTTAACCTAAATGATTATCATTGCATCAGTCCCAACTCTGCCTCTCTGTACTTTTACAGCTAAGCTTCAAAACAAGGTAATAAAATACCCCAGAGCTCATAAAAAGTGAAATGCCTCGGGCAGCGGTAGGATTATCTCTAGAATTTGGCACCGCAAATGAAACTTTGTAGCCTAGGTGGGTATAAGACAACTCTCCACCCAGAGTCAGACAGATGGTGTTCTCTTTCTGTCAGTTCTCAAAGGGAGGTGTTTAAGACTGAGCCCCACCATTATCTCGCCCCTCATTCAGTGCCTGCCTCTGCTCCACTGGCTGCCTATAGGGAGCTGCTTTGGAGGAATGCACTGACTTCATCTGCCAGCCGGAAGAATTCCTACTTTTCCTAACAAAGCCCTCACCCCGCCTCTCCTCTGCCGCTGACCCGGCTGCCCCGCGCAGCCCTCACGTCTCGGCTGTTTGGACGCCAAACACAAACTCTGCCGGGGAGCAACAACCTATCTTATCGTGGCAACAACATCACACGGGAGCAGCTCGACGTGACATCACATACAGATGGGAATGACGGCATGAGATGGAACCCGCAGAACGAGATCAAGGCAAACATGCGGGATACGGATAATCCCATGTGGTAGAAAGTCTTTTTGAACGATCTGAGCGAGGTGAGCTCATCTGGAAGGAAAACGTGTTATGTAAAGGGAGTGCTTATCAAAACCAAACACTAGAAATTTCAACATAGCCGATATGTCAATATTTTTTTTCTGAGAGGGCACAGAGTGTTCTATGATGCAAAGCATAATTAATCTTAACTGATGTGAGTCACACATTGAGTAGACTAGCTTTAGCTGTAAGGTAAAAAAAAAGTTATGAAAAAAGGAAGCTCTCTTAAAACTCAGGCCTGAACCAAACTTCCCACAATGCAATATACCATACCTTAGAGTAACCTGTGAGAAAACTGTTTACAAATCTCAAACATAGGTTGAATTCTTGAGGGTTTTTTTTTTTGTATGTATGGTGAAGGTAACTTACATGCCAACAAACTTGCAGACAGATCCTACCCTAAAGGTGTTTATCTGTCTAAGTTTTGTATGTACCGTAATAATCACATTAAATGAGAACACACACACACAAACATCTCCCAGCCATGAATGTCACTCTCTCATGATGCTTAGTTCTTGTCCCTCCTGGCTGGTGAAATGTGATAATCTGCACTAACCGGAAACAAACAGGCCTGTGAGTTTCAGGTTACTGTCTATTCTCTCTGTCACAAGCGCAACAACACTGGGAACCAGACATCCGCCTGACCCAGCTCCTTTTCCTTCTCAGTACAGCTCTGGAGTCCTGTGTCAGAGGCAGTTCTCACTGAAATGCAGACACAGGAGAGCTCCCTTTAAGGTGTCTATGACATTTAGCCTCGTGATGATGAAGCTTACTATCGATGTGGGCCTGAGAAAACAAAGAGACAATGAAATACAAGTTTCAAATACTGCCAAAGGCAAACCGAATTTAAGCCAACTCATTTGCTATGCTGAAGGGAAAGGGTGACTCTCAGAATATTTGGTTTCAGAGTCCCTGTGTAAATGCAGTAGCCAGACTCCTTTGCACATGATCAGTTGCTATGTACACACATCAATTCTAAATCAAGCCACTAAAACTCTCTAAAACTGCTCCACACCTCCAAACCCTGCCCTTTAACATCATGTCAAACCTAGTCCCCCAAAAAAGAAAGCCGCATCTCAACCTGCCTTCTACTTTTACCCGTGGCCCACCCAACCAAACAACACAAGACAACAGTTTCACATGAAACTCTGAGCGCTGGCCTGACAGACATTTTCTTAAAGGAAGAAATGAAGAAAATATACAAGCACTTTGGGGGTAATCAGCAAACTCAAGCAATCACAAATCTTCCACTTGATGCCTATGACACAAGCACATCCATATTCACAACAAAGTCACTTATCAGCTGAACTGAATCAAAGAAACAGACTAGTCATAGTATAGGATGAAAGAGACAGGAAGAGACTGTGAGGAAGATAGACAGTGAGCAAATAGAAAAAAATGTTGACAGATAGCTAGAAAAGAGGAAAAGGGAGTGATACAAAAAAAAGAGCAGTGATTAGAGTCATGTGCCATTCCCTCTTGCCCTATCATCATCACTCACCCATCCAGCTAACCGGCTTTGCGTCTTTCATCACCCTGTCTGTGCCTCTGTCTCTCTTCAATAACAGCCTCCACAGTCCTCGGTGAATTCAACTCAAGGCAGAAGTGGTTAGCATCACAGCTTTGCAGACAGAAAGGGCATGATTCGGCTCGTCTGGGTGCCAACGTGTGTGAGCATCAGTGTCAGGACAAGAATTGATTGGCCTTTTTGGACAAGCTGAGAAACTTCCGACGCCAAAACTACAGCTGTTCACTTGAAATAAATGACAGTGACAGAGGCCTGAAAATTAGCTTTTTTTTTGAGGACAGATGATATCTCTGATATCTGATGATCACTCCATGATAAACATCTTAACAATGTAAAAATTAACACCTAACCTTTGGATTGGAGAGAAATCTTGCTGGAGGCATGAGAAACGCCTACTCTATTTTGGTTTTTCTCACTCACGAGAATCCAGAAAAACATGAATACAAGCGTATATGTGCAACGTTTCATTCATTCTGACACACCCTTAACCTTCAATCTCCTAGGAAAAGGTCTCCACGATTAATTTCTGTTAGTCATGAGCAATATCAGAAAACATGCGGAAAAGAGTAAAGCAAAGTTATTAATGTACTCTACTGTAGCTTGTTAACACCTGAGCCCTTAGGCTACATGAAGAGTATACTTACTGGGTGTGTAATGTGCGTTTGTGCATGTGCGTGCATGAAGTACATGACACGGAGCAATGGTCAGGGGTTGGGTGTGCATGCATTCATGTACAAACTTGTATGCCTAAGTGTGTTTGCAAGCAGACATGCTATTTAGACCCATCTTCATGAGAGGTTGAACCAACTCAAACTGATTACTCTACTATCTCTGAGAAACAGTGGCAGGAGTAAAGGGCAAAGTGTAAATCACACACTGCCTCAGCTCTGACCTACAGATAGTATACAAGTGTAGACCAACATCTGTTCCTATCAGTATCAGTAGAAAATAAGACCTTGGCCCAGGCTGGTTAAAGTGTACATAATAGGTTAGATACTGTTGTCAAAACACAATGAATGCAGCTTGGAGAAGCTACAGCCTCTGTGCCACTCTGCTCCAGGTTGGCAAAGATACACAAACACTCAAAGAGCCAGTAACGCGCTGGCACAGAGCAGCCTGGTCTCATCTATACTGCAGAGACACTACTATTGTTCTGGTTCCACACTCAGCAGACAGCGTTGCCTCTTTTGTGGCCTCTGGCGTGGATTGTCTGCCATGTTTCGCCACGCCAGCTTTTACTGCCATTCTGCTGTATTCGCATGTTAGCACTGATAAAACTAATAAAAGCCGAAACAGATACTTGCTTTTGTCCTCCCACCTCCCTCCTGGTTTGTGTTCTTTATTCCTCCTCCTCCTTCGTTATCCAGTGTTTCAGTCTTCCAGGAGAATTCAGTTTATGTGCTCAAAGACCAAGGAGACCAAAAACACACAGAAAAGTCCACAATGCGCCTGTAGTTGAGAGCAGCACAATAATTATCCATAATGGTGGAAAATTATTCTTTTGCTTCAGCAATTAGGACTAGTTCTCTATGGAAATCTGGTGATGGATCACATGGGTATTCTCTGCTACTTCATCATTACACAGCAAGAAACATTTCTGAGTCTAATGCCAGCTTGCACATCAGTTAGGAAAGGGATGACACACACACACACACACACGGTGTTGAGGCTTTGAAAAATTCAAAACACCACCTCAGTTTGGACAGAAGTATCCAGTTGGTGCTGGAAACAACCAGCTCAGTCAAAAATCAATCTTCCTCATTATTTACAGTGAGGGCTCGTAGTCACAACCCCTGTGGGCCTCTTCACTTTAATGAACAAGGCATTTTAGAATTGTCATTTTATTTCTTCATCAGTATTTCCACAACGTGTGGCTCAACTCAATAACATCACCTAAAAATATGTTTTCCTAAAAGTAGACGCCTGAAGGAGTGAACTGTCCTAATCCCTGTATAAAACATCTTCACAAGCTAGAACCAACTTAGTCCTCAGGCACTTTCACAATATATATTGGGACAGTGACAGGCCAAGCCTAGCTCCATGTCTTTATCTGCTCATTGTATCTGACAGACAGCTTTCTGAATTCTTCAACAGACTCCGTAACTCCCAAAACACCATAAACCATATGTAGATTCATTTTCAGCAGGGCTAGAGCACCTGCAGTCAGAGAGCAGGGAGCGGTCCACTTGGAATGTGAGGAAATGAGTGTCTGAGGGTGCTATTAAAACTTCAACAGTGTTATTTTCCAGTGTAATTTGCTTTTATATTATGTGACAAAGCCGATAAAATAAAAGTCACAGCTGTGTGATTTAGTTTGTGTGGGAAGTGTGGAACACTTTGTGGTACATGCACTACTTCTGTAGCTTTGCTTTTAAAAACTGGGTTATGTGAGTTTTTGTTTGTGCTGGCAAAATAACATTTCATTTGTATGTTGGCATTAGAGTATTGTTATGTGTCAGCATGTGTATTTTACTATGACAGTGACTATGATGCTTCCTTTGCCTCGCAGAAGACGGCCAGGTTGCAGCAGGCTCTCAAGACACACTGCTTGTTAATTAGACTGAACGGTTGCCTGGCTCCGCCGTTAACAGAGCTTCACCAAAGCTCCAACACACCTGATGAATAATACATTTTTCACAGCACATTAATTTGGCAAATATTTCTCGGAACAAAGTCCAAATGCTTTTGACCGACTAGCTCTTTGAAAATGTCCTCAGTTCTGTGTCTCTACTCTATTGACATGCTAATGAGTGCAGAGCAATCACAAATAGCACTAATAAGCTTTTGTCATCATACTTGTATACACAGATCTGTCGATGCAGACTTCAGCCTTCTCCATTATAATGACTGCCCTGTCCAAGTGTGAAATTTAAATGAGAGCGTATCAGTGTTTCATTAATAAACAGCGGACAGCTATGCCTCCAAATCAAGGTCGAATTTGTGCGGCGTTATTTGGCATTTACAGCGGCAAACTAAGAGGTTTCAAATTCAAATCCCACATCAGCCGGACAAATGTGGTTATTCTACAGTCTCTAGATGCACAAGTTGTGCAATCCTTATGCATGTAACTGATGATTGATGACGAGGGTTTAAACACTGAAGTCAGTTTCTAAAGTTGCTATGAAGTAGGCTTCGACATGACCATTCAACGTTTGGCCATCACCTGTGGTTGTCACTACCTCTACAGTCACACTGTGTAATACAGCACTTGGTGTGAAATCCTAGTCTTCATGAATCACTAGCAGCACTGATGCAGACAGATGGTAACTTGGTCAGAACCACAAGAGAGAATGAAAAGCAATAAAGTTAAAGAAATATTTAATCTTGGTTTTTAAAAATCATCATTAGAAAGTGGGTTTTGTTTTTTATTGTAAACCCTGACAATGCTTATGAATTTTAATGACAGGGAATAAAGTACAGTCATAAGTTTGTGGCCACAATAGTTTACACAGGTCTGGCCACAATAAAACACTACTGCATTATGTCTGTCATATGTCCAAGTGTCCTTGGGCAAGATACTGAACCCCAAATTGCCCCCGGTGTGTCAGGTCAAGCTGCATAGCAGCTCTGCCATC
>JAUYWH010000024.1:8411654-8433844 GCA_034779795.1 Ctenopoma multispine | reverse complement strand
AATGAGAAGCAGTGTAAAGCGCTTTGAGTAACAGCCTAGGTAGAAAAGCGCTATATAAGTGCAGACCATTTACCATTCATCGAGTGAAAGACTTACGCATACCTGGTTTGGCATTAGTCCTTCACTCGTTTGAGTTAACCCCGGAAATCAAGCGGAGACGAGAACATTAGAGGCAAGGAATTTGCTTGCGCTGAGTCACGGATCCACCCACAGAGCCAGCAGCTAATGGTGAGAATAATAATGTGGGATTGCACATAGCCTGTCAAAGGCCAGGCAGAGCCGGCCTGATCGGAGAGCTCAGATCAGGATGAGTGGTTTGGCTGCCTGCAGGCTGAGCCCTGTGAGCACAGGAGTTTGTATTGTTGGGAGAGCCAAGGAAGAAGGTTTTCAGACTGCTGATGGGCACCGATCTGTAATTATATACTCCCGACCTGACTCAGCAATACTTTACAGGGAAGAAGGACATCACTCTGTTCCCAGCTTAACTCATACACATTGCACATAGATAACACACACACACACACACAAACAAAATCACACATACAGTGCTAGTATTTGTTCCTTTCTTGATTGGTTTTATTTTTTTGGGATATTTGTCAAACTAATTACACAAAGATAACCAGAGTAAATACAAAAACACTTCATAAATGACGATTTCATATATTAAGGAAAAGAAGCTGTCCAAACTTCTCCTGGGCCTTATGTGAAAAAGTAATAAATAAAGTCGTAAACAAATGGAGAAAACTTGGAACAAAGGTGAACATTCCCATGAGTGGCTGGCCTACAAAACTGACTCATCCAGGTCATAACCCAGAACAACATGTAAAAAACTGTGAGCCTCACTTGCCTCAGTTAAGATCAGTGTTGATGATTCAACAATGAAAAAGAGACTGGACAAAAATGGTGAGACAAAACTTTTCCTGTTACATGTGTTGTAAAACTAACACCTAATTTCATAAAAAAAGATTAAAAAAAACATCATACTATCAGTCAAACATGATTGTTTAAAATGTGATTGAGATGATGGCATGACATTGAACAAGCTATCCATGCTCGAAACCCCTTCAGGAAGGGCACAAATACATTTCAGATACATACTAACAGACAGAGATATATTTAGTTATCACATTGCCAAAATAATATGTTACATAGCTGAGGCACAGACAGCAGACATGCTGACTCAAAACTAAATGCTTAATTTTGAACCCACTAATTTAAAAGGATGCAATTTACACAGCACGAGTGGAAATTAATAGCTTTACATTTACTAGCGCGCTATTTATAGTTCAGTTTCTTGCAGGTGAATGTGTGGGCACTTCACTCTCACTTCGTGCATACATGCACGTCACTGAGTCAGGAATGCCTCAGACTCCAGTGTCACAGGTTTGAAGCTAAAGTCATTAGTAATTTAAAGGTGGCTTCCATGTCTGCTCACATCAATTATTCACTCCTGTTTTATGTTTTTCCTTTGTCATCTTCCAAAAGCAGCAAGAAGAAAATTTTTATTAGCATTAACAATGCAATAGTAACGCAATAAAAAAACACGCCAAACTAACAACACAATAACAAACAAATTATACAAACTAAGCAAATGGATCTAATTTAATTAATTTCACTGAAACTCTATTCAACTTGTAGAGGTACTGGAGAAAGGCTTTTTTTAATCAGAAAGTGAGACTGTGTTAGTCTTTCATCATACTTTAATTCCATGCAATCTATGATGCAATATACACTTGCCAGTCCTTGAAGGGAATATTGCCATCAGCATGCCCAACGATAAAAAAAATACCAGTGTGTTGCTGCAAAAAGAACTAGCATATGAGGGGCTCGAAGTACAGCTTAGTCTGTTATATGATGCACTATAGTGATATACAAGACTTAAATGTATTCTTCAGTTCTTCTAAGTTATCAATCCAGGACAGAGAAAGTGCACATTATTGTGTAGTTGATATTATAACATTACAACAAAAATATACGACTGCAACAAAAAGAAAACACAACCCATCTGCTGGATGAACGTTTCCACCCAGTTTCCTCCCAAAACAGCAATCTGAGGTCAAAAATGGTAGACGGGCAGTTCACAAATTACTACTATGGCTAATGTTATCCATTCTCTGCTGGATTTGATTAGATTTGACTTTGAAACTGAAAGCCAGAGTTCCTGGCTGCAACATTCTTTGAAGAACTGCCAGGAAGTTTGAGAGAAAGCCACAGGCCTAACATGTTGCTAGCGCACTGACCTCAGTGTGCTATGCAAAGCATCTCTTCTCACACCCTCCTAATGTTTATGTAAGGAGTTCAAATATACCTGGCACTTGGAGAGAGGGATCCAGGTAAACGCATTAATACTCAATCCCAAATGTACCCACATAAAATAAGTAGAAAGGGTGTTTCATGGGGATCACAAGGTTTAGGGCGGGCCTCTCAATAGCCCTGATTTATAGTTTGATGGGGAGGTGTTACACATGACTATTTCTCTCTCCCTGTCATTACTTTGTGGAGGAGTAAACAATCATGCCTATAAGAGCAGCGCAGGAGAGGGGGGGATGTGTGGACAGTCACAATGAAGCAGGGAAAGGTAGATGCGCAGGGTGCAGATTTATAGCCAATTCACAGTATCCTAGAAACACCTTTAGGACTAAGATGGTCCTGTATATCTGCATGAGGCGCCCCCTTCACTTCCAAATACAGCCTTTCACAGCTCTGACTCAAGATCACCAGGGTGATCTTTGGCATTACGACACATGCGCGCGCACACACACCCACGCACACGCACACACACACACACACACACACAGCTCAATACTGAAAAGGCTGCTGTTGTTGAGTTTACATGTGAGAGATAAGTCAGCGGGGAGCAAGGAAGTGACATTATCTGTATATGTAAAACCTGGAACAGTTAATGTTGCACCAGGTTCCAGGTTTTATTCTTCTAAGGTACCCTGGTAACTCAGTAAACCTGCATCTTGAATCGCAGCCCAGGTCTGAGTCAACTGTTGCATCTTAAAACCACAGATAAGACTGTAACCTGACACTGAGAATGTGGCTTATCTGTTCATCGCCATGGATGAAATAAGTATCTGCTTTGCTTTGTCACTGGGTTATGACAATCATGGTAGTCCAGGTTATACATTCAAGTGTGCATTAAGTGGCAAGTGACCTGTGAAAGATGTGGATCTTTGAGTGTGTTAAGTGTACTTGTACAAACTAAGAAACAGAATAAAGAAAGAAAAATACACAGCTCCACAGGACTGGGTAAAACATTCACTGCAACCCTGACTATTGAAAATTACATTCCTATACAACTAAACCATTTTAGTGGCAAATATAATCACATTACGGTTAGCTTACACAAAGGTAACCTGAGTAAACCTGAGTTTTTAAATGATGATTTTTCTTCATTAAGAGGAAAAAACTGTCCAAATCTGCCTGGCCTTGTGTGAAAATGTAATTGCACCCTAAACCTAATGACTAGTTGTGCCAACCTTGGCGGCAACAACTGCAATCAAGTTTTGGGATAACTGGCATAATGAGTCATTCACATTGCTACATCGTGGAGGACCTTTGACTCTCTTCTTTGCTGAATTGTTTGAATTCATCCACATTGGATGCATGAGCATGAACAGCCTGTTTAAGGTCATACCACAGCATCTCAAACTGATTTAAGTTCACACTTTGACCAGGCTACTCCAAAATCTTAATTTTGTGTGTGTGTTTTTTTTGAGGAATTCAGAGATGGACAAAATAATTGTCCTGCTGCATAACTCATTGGGTTGGACTGTTTTTTTTTCCTTTAATAAATGAAATCATTATTTAAAAACTGCTTTTTGTATTAACTTGGAATATCTTTCAGTAGTATTGAATCTAGTTTGATGATCTGAATCATTCGTGTGACAAATGCAATAGATCTAATGTTTTAATATTTAGCATACAATTCGAGTTCTGAGCAAATCATTTATTATTTTGGGAAATAAACTCCAAATACAAATTTCTGTTTTACAGACCTGCACATCTGCTCATCAGTTTGCGTTTGTGCACCAGTAGTTGCCATCTATCCATGAGCAACATGTGCTTGTTTCGCTTTTAATGTGCTTGATCAAACATATCTACAATCTATGACAGGTCTAACATCAAGCCTCTCAGCGTGAGGGATGAGTCTGTCAAAGCCACCTGCCTCTCTTCTGTCCTGTTTTTTGATTTAGTATCTCAGAACCCTGAGGCAGACATTTTCTCTTACTTGCTGGTGTCTTGACCCCCCCCTCCTGGCCCTGTCCGGGGCCCTCGGAAGAGGTCCCATGTTATTTACTGTTCAGAGAGCTCCGTGTGCAGAGAGTCAACACAGTATGGCTGGTTGAACAAGGGAGCAACCTGCTGCTCGCTTGCACACAAACACAAATCCATGGTCGTGTACAAACACAGGCGCGCACACACAGTCACATGACCCTCCCAAGGGGTTGGCAGAGATGTTTCCTGCGCTACAATCACTACACACGGTATAACTAGGAGACAAACAGACACAGACATCTATAACCCCAGCAACTATAACCTGCTAGTGATTTCAAAGTGTTAAAGCAGAAAATGGGAAGCTATGAGTTTGATGACGTGACAGAGCAAACACCCACGAAGGCTACAGGAAGTTCACATTGACAGGATGTGACAGCATTCACTCAGGTGAACTTTATGGTCTGCTGGACTGACTTGGGAACATGTCCTTAGGTGGACTGAGCTCTGCGAGTAGGTGGTTTAATCAGAACGTTTTGAGCTAATTCAACAGCAAAGATACGTTGACAAGATTTCTCAAACATCCAGCTGCTTTTTGAAATGTATATCTTGTTTCCGATGGGTGCAGACATTTCTGCATAGATTTACAGCACAAATATCTGTTATAAGAGGCTCTCAAGAAGATAACTGTCTTAAGATCTAAAGTCATAACCGCAGTGAAATTCCTACTCCAAATCCCTCCTTCCTCTCAGTAATTATAGCCTCCCAGCTGACAAACTACAGGTTTGTTGTGTTTGTCTTTGCCTCCACGGATACATGTAGTAAAGCCTGTGTATGCTGGGCTGGATGCCAGTCTTTTACTGATTCTGCTAGCCAAGTACACATTACCCTTCAAGGTTTTCAAGAAAAACACCTGGTGAGTGAAGGAGAAACAGTTTTTATTTATTTCATAAGAAGGAAAATAATCTTTTTGTATCACAACAACTTGCCACCTTATACAACACCCTGAGTACAGCAAAAATCGGATGCACCCCACTATGCAATCTTGAGGGAAAAAGTTTGCCATAGTAAACTTGCTCAATGATTTATTTAAAAGACTACAGGTGATATGATATATTGAAAACTTGGATTTGGACTTGACTTTGGATTGGAAACAGGGGTGTCAGGAAGGATGAGGGAGCAGGGTGTGAGGGATGTGAATGTGATGCAAAGAGGACTGGATCAATCTTTTATCACTGCAGTGTGCTTTCATCCCTAATGGATCTGACATGGGCAGAGCACGGCACTACCTTCCGTCACATTGCACAGGCAGTGGAAGGACGCACGGAAAGTACAAGAGGGAGCAAGAGAGGTACGCAGAGCAAAACATGGGAAAGAGTAACAGTTCCGGAGAGAGAGGGAGGGAAAGTGGTTCAAACCGTCGTCCCAAAAATAATCACAACCCCAAATATGCAAACATATTATTTCACTGTCATGCTGTTATAGCATTTCCAATTACCTCTGGCCCTGAGTGCATCTGTAGGAGTTGAGAAACATTCCTGATAAGGATGGCAAGAAATTAAGTCACTTCCCAGCATGAAGAGTGAGTCTGAAAATTCCCATCAAGAATCCCTAGAGATATCTCGCTGTGCCAGGGTGGACTTTTTTTTTTTTCCTTGGCATGTGAGCCGAGGGTCAGACAGACACACTGCCAAAGACACGCAGACAGACTGATGGATAGAAAGACGACTATAGAAGAGGAGAAGAGTCCATCTGTGTATCTGTGCAGCAAAAAAAAAAAAGCAGTAAAAATAACAAAACAGAGAACAAGACACAATGACTCTCAGAGGACAATGTTCTCTCCGTGCTGAACAGGCTCGTTCTACGACAGAAAATGAGAAATATCTAGGCAGCGAGAGAGAGAGACACACACAAAGGGAAGCAGAGAGAAAAAGAAGTTCTAACTAAACACGGCTGGGAAGAAAGTTCAAAGCTTGTAAAGCATTTCACTAGTGGCAACCGCATAATTTCCCTGCCATCTGGTTTACACTTTAGATACAGTATAATACCTAGTTAGTAGTATATTCTCTGCTCTGTCCATCTCAGAAATGAAGCAAACAGTCAAACCATTCCATATATTTTACCAGTTGAAGTTAATTAACATACACATCTGGCACTAATGCACGTGAACTAGAGTATGAAGTGCATGTACACATGAAAAAGAAAATAAGTGATCAAAAATTTCCAATACAACTAAAAAAATAAGTACATTTATAGCGACAAAGTCAAAGCTATGACACATGAGTGAGTCAGTGTTGTCCTATTGGTTACTTCCTCTGCAACCATCTATTATGCTGACATTATCTCTACAGAACCGAGTTCACACACAAACACAGATAACACTTGAGGTATAACTCTGTAACTCCCTCTGTCAGTCAAGGAAAAAAAACTAATCACTTCCCCTGGGGGTAGTGCTGAAGGGGATTCTAATCGATGACCCTGATTGGATAACAAATACAGCCTGCTAATGAGCTATCTGACACATACCATACTGGGAAATGTTAAATAAAATGCTAGCCATGCATAACGATGAGTCAGTATGCACATAGGCTTAGACTGGTTTGGTGCATTACACTTGCACAGTGTTGGCATTTGTGATGTGTAGCACATTAAGAGCTCAACGCAGCAGGAACATGCAGCGAGCGAGCTGAACTCTACCCACACTCTCCATAAATTAATCTTTAATCCTACTGTGGTAAAAGGAGCTGCCGATGGGGTGAAGATAGCCTGCACTTGTTTCATAGTTCATAGTTAGGCCAGCTTTGACTCAAAGAGATAACTCACAAACACACATACACAAAAAAGTGAAAACAAAACTAAAAAAACATGAGCGTACTAACAGTGAAGTTTCACCTGAGCAGGTTTGGGTCCTTTAACCCACACATGAATACTTGGGTGGCAGGTCTAGTGTCAACAGGTACATACAGAATAAAAACACAGCTTGGCAGTTGCACACGCAGGCACACAAGCTCACACTTATTATTAATAACAGCTTTCTTTACATGCACGCTAGAACACACTGCAAAGCCACAGACAGATCGTGTGACTTCAGAAAAACTTCCCGACACAGGCAAGGACACATTCAAACTGTCTCTGGAAGAAGCCCTTGGACTCACCGGCTGAGGGGATCTTATCTGTCTTCTTCTCAAAACGTTTAATTCCCTCTGTTTCGTCTGCTTCAGTTTCTCTGCCTCAGTAAGTGAAATCCTTTACTTCTCCCAGAGCAGCGGAGCCGGTTGTGCGGCTCAGCTGTGTGTGCGAGGCAGCAAATGTGTGTGTGTGTGTGTGTGTGTGTGTGTGTGAGAGAGAGGAGAGAGTCCAGCAGAGGTCAGAAGCAGTCAGACAGCGTCATGGGGAGATTTAAAGGATGTCGCGACTTGTCCTCCGTTCTATCTTGCTGCTTTGTTCTCGTTTGCTGCCTCAGGAATGCACTTCTCCTGGGTGTCCTCACCACAGCCAAGATCTGAGAGACTGCCAGAGTTCTCTCTCTCTCTATTGCTCTGTCTACACCCCTCCTCCTTCTCTCTTTGCGTCTCAACCACACAGAAACACACCCTCCCCGTCAGTCCTCTCTCTCTTTCTCTCTCTCTCTCTCTCCCCACCCTTCCTTGCTGCGCTGACAGATCTGGTACCTCCCCCTTTTCAGGTAGTTGAAAGCATGTTTTTTGGCTTTGTCGTTCTCTCTCTGTATCAATTTTCTCAGTTATTCTTTTGCTCTACATTCCCCAGTGATGTAACAACTCAGACATAAGAGCAGAATAAACTTGAACACACGTATTGCACACACGTGTATTTACATATGTATTTAAGGTTTGTTTAATCTATAACCTGAGGCATTAGACATCCTCCCTCTGGCCTCCTGTCACATGAACAGCTGATTACACAAATGAGGCTGTCAGGTGATCTTCTCTTCCTTTTTCCTGGAATGAAGTCATAGTCCAGCAGACCAGGTGCGATTGGAGAATGTGTGTGTGGGTCTGAGTGTGTTTGAGTGTGTTTGAGTCAGACTGTGTGTGAGAGAATGTGAGCCTGAATCTGACCACTCGGTAAAAACAGGTAAAAAAAAAAAAAAACGCCTGAGCAATTATTGGAACAACTTCACTTATGAAACATGTTTCACAGTTCTGAACTGTGTCCCCTCCCACGTACAAACACAGAGCAAAGAAGACATGTGAATGCGTGGGAGCCTGACAGCATGAGTCGGACCCGGATCCTCTTTAAATACCTCTGCCCTCTCTACACATTTCCCTCAAACTTAAATTTGAACCAATATTTGTCTGTCTTTTGTTTTACCTTTACTGCCCCCCTCCCATACCCAGAACTAGGGACTGGCCACATAAACTGAACACAGATGTGTAAAACACCTTAAGATTTGAGTTATAAAACCTGCTGCCACCCATCTGTTGTTCGTGGGTAAAACAAAATGTTATAAAGCCTTTAGATGGAAGATGCAAGTTAAAGTTATTACAGCACATGTTAACTAGAGTACACAAGGGTGCACAGGGGTTTGACAGGTGACAGATCTGATAATCAGTGGATAATCATTTTTACATAAGGTTTTTTAGAAGGATGCACTAAGTTTGGTTTTATAAATTACTGAGACCAAGATATTTTCTAAGGTGAATATTGTACAGCTGAAAGAGAAACCTGGCCGTGGTTCGTCTAATACATTAGCAATCAATCTGACTGTTGCTAAGCTTATTGTCTTAATGTATTGTTGACATTCTTGTGCTGCAGCTTCTTGTTGCTCATCAGCCAGTACATGAGCTGATACGGTACACACGGTAATTAGAAAAAAAAGCACTTTCAATTGCATTCGCACTACAAAACCAACATTATTTTGTGTTGCATAAAACCAATACAGTTTTGTACAGATGTACATTTCAGCAGCAGCAGACCATCAACAATACCTACTTGTCTGACAGCAGACTGTATTCTGAACAGACTAATGAGGACTTGCAGTCACAGCGACTAATAACCAGTGTGCACATTGTATAAAGCAGATGTTCCAAAAATAGACGTCTTGGATTAATTGCATTAATTTGATGGAATTAAATCATGCAAACAAAAGAGCACAGCGAAGAACGCTTTAGCTTTTAGCCTGTGCTGAGTCACAGAGCCCCACAGAGTCACTTCCCATCTATGTGAACCGTCTCACTGTTCTGTCCATAAAGCAAAGCTTTTGGCACATCTAAGAGCAGTGTTGTTTGACAAATCACCTAAACTACATTCTAGAATAAAAGTGTGTGTGTGTTGGGGGGGAAGCCTCCTGAGGTATTGCTGAGACCACAGTGAAAAAAGGCTGGGTTGTACTGACATTTTGAAAGCAGCAAACATGTAAGTATACTTCATGGATCCTGACAGGCTACCACCCCGCAGTGGATCAAATGCTCGTCCACTGTCTCATCAACCAAATGTATATAAGGGCTAAGACAAGGCAAAGGAGTCTTTCAAGCAGTGAGTCTTTCTTACTGGTTTAAGAGTCCGAAGACAGAACGACAACGGGGCTGAAATCAAAGCGGTGGGGCAAAGGTATTGTAATGAGATACGGTGGATTATCACTAAAAAGCCTCCAAGACTTTGCTGACACCTTCCAGGCATTCCTCGGGGCACCTCCCACTGTTGTGCCTCCCTCATCCCACCCTCCCCTGTCAAAAGCTCACATATCACCCCTCTTCTTCTGTGTGACTCAAACATTCTTGCAACCCCCCTCTCCCTCTTCCTCATCAAACCCTCCCTCTGCATTCAGCAAAGAAGCTAAAGAAAACAAAGAGGAGGCCACGACAAGCTTTAAAATGTTGCTAACTTTAAGAAGACATCCTTTGCAATGTTGGACTGTGCACATTTTTGCACATTGCACACTCAGCTCTTCAGTCCATACAGCTATTTGACTGCATTCAATCACCACATATTACTAAGTTAACACCTCAACTAGTGATGAGTATAAATCTGTCAGCTCACAGGAGACAAGATAGCTCTCAGGTTGAGAAATAGACTGGTCGGGCCGTGCTGGGGAGGGGAGGGGAGCAGAGGGAGGGGAATACATGCCGATACTGTCTTTGTTGGCCATTATTCACCAAGAATGAATGGCATTAAGTTGCTGCTAAAGTATGCCTCAGCCCTTCCCGTCTTCTCTGTTGAAACCCCCCACCCCTTTTTCCCTCTCTGTTTGTTCAGTCTTTCACTAAAAAACAGCCTTCAACAGGTGGACACGTACGGATAGTGAATGGAGTGAAAGCATACTAAAACAGAGGTTCAAATCCTGAACTTTTGTTCACATGGCTTCTCGTACTCATGGCAAGCAGTGCAAGGTAGTTTGTTTGTGCCAAACGTGTCTAAGAATAGCACTGCTGTCTCATTATGGTCAGGCCAAACTGTTGCGCCAGTAGCGTAGCTATATGCATTGTGTATCATTATGACAGGAGACATAGCTTTCAGCAGCAAAGGTAATTGCACTGTTGAGATGAAAATCTAGAACGCCCCACATCAAGAACAGACAAAGACTTTTGTTTTCTTCCCAGAAACCTGGCTCAGAAGATAATTCCTGTTTTGGAAGCAAACGCATGTCACTATGTCATCTCTTTACAAATAACAACTGCCGTGTTGGAAATACTTTGGCAAGGTGAACGTAGGGACAGAGAGATGACAGAGGAGTATAAAGTGAAATTGGCAGAATGAGAGGGTCAATTGGATCAACATACACACTGCTCACAAACAAACTTTGTATTACTCCAAACACAGACTTTAAAAAAAAAAAAGTCATATTTTTCCGTCCAAAACAATCCTTTCAGTTCACACTGATGAAGCACATAAGCGAATGTCAGATGGCTTTTAGCAGCTTCCAAGTTGTCAGGACTTTGGCTGCACTCCGGCACCTTGTCACCATCGTCTCTTTTTTTCCCCCCGCCCTCTTTATTTAAACCAGTCCAGACTGGCCAGACAGGACCAAGTTACCACCACCCATAAAGCACTGATACCTCTCACGTAGTCTTGTGCTGCATTTTTCGAGGAGCAACATGAAAATCTAATTTTAGAGGTGAAATACATTTGGGCCTAGCGGCATTATTGTTCATTGCTTTCGAATGGTCATGTTGGAATTAGCTAAAACGTGTTCCTCAAGGTGTCTCATGTCCTTCCTTCACCTCCTCTTGCTATGGCATTTTGTTTCCATCCTGCTTGTAAATGTATAGTCGCTCTCTGTCTCTCGAGATAAAGCTGTGCCATTAGTGTCACACTGTGCTGCTCTGTGCTGTCCGTGCTAACAGGAAATGCAAATAAGCTGCAGCCAGCCTGCCGGGTACTGGGAGAAAGCTCTGGGAGAGAGCAAAACGCCCACAAAGTTGGATGGGATGGTCAACATGTTATTTCTTCCTGTGTCTCTCACTTTCACTGATGGCGAGAAAACAAGTGAGCAAAAGAAAGAAGTTAAATCAACAATGTTTTTTTTACCAGAGACCCCTTCTGTACAAGCCTCTGAAATTTCTTAAAACAACAAGGGGTCCCAACCCTCAGGCTACAACCCTGGTGATCTAATGATGGTCGCATGGTGGACAGAAAGTACAGGTTAGCAAAAGGGGAGCTTTCAGGTGGGTGTAGGTCAGGGGTCGGAGGTGAACAAAAGTAAGCTTTGTAAGTCCCACACAGCAAGCCAGAGGCCCCCGGATGCACTCACTGACATCCAGTCTGTCTGTCTACACCTTTTTCTACATGCCTCAGCTTGTAGTTTATTTGTTTAACAACGTTTTTTTTTTTACATATTGTAAAGTCTTTTCGTCAATGCTTTTTCATTTGGCCTCTTTATTAACCAATTTTTTTACAATCTATTTATTTCAAATATTGTTTACTTTGCTGCTGTGTGCCTCTGAGGGGAAAAGGTCCGTCCAAACACCTGCAGGAACAACAGCATTTAAAAGCTTTCACTGCATCGGGCCTGTCATCTCTTTTTCTCTGTGGCTTTACTGGATCAAAGGAACACTATAGCTGTGTTGTAGTAAGGAAGTCTTTTCATGCTCTGAAAGTGTGCAAACAAACAAAAAATGTATGCATGCATGCACGCACGCACACACACACACACACACACGCACAAAGACATGATGACACCAATACATAATGCAGTTGGACCTCTCTACTCATACTATTCTCTAGCATTTTAGTTTGAAGTAGACAATATATGCTAAATTGATTCACCAGAACTTCGAGTACAGACACTTAAAGACATGTTGAATTTTAATCAGGCCTGTGAGACTACCATCACCATCTTTATCTGAGTGGTAGAAGGTTTGAGTGTGTGCTGGAGTGGGCATGTGCATGACACTGAATTAATGGCATTAATGTGTGTCTGTGTATTCTGGATTACTAATCAGTGCTTAGACAAAGGTCATATGTGTGCGAGTCTGTGCATCTCTGTCTCCCACATATCTCTCCACGTTGCCCTTCGCATCTGTTTAAAACCCAATCAGCAAGAATGTTAGGCTTGTCGGGTCAGCACTGGTGACATCACAGCAACCCAGTAAGAGGCAACGGCGAGGCCTCAGCACCAGTTTCCTCCTGGTTGCATCAGCGACGCGATACCAGGCTGTGGGGATCAGTGACACCCACGCCAGCCCTGCTTCCTTCTGGCTTTACAACTCTTCAAACACTCGATTCTAACATGCAATTGAAATCACATTCAGAAAAAAAAATGGTTTCATTTCCTTTCCAGTCTTACATCAACTCTACTTGCCTGACATTAACAATAGATTTGAAACAGTAAATGGTGCAATTTCTGGCCTCAAACACAAGTTGGCTTGATCATTCTAACAGGCCCTGATGAATGATCTCAAGCAGCACGTTTACTGCTCTCTCTGACAATCCAGACTCTTCACCTGCTTGAGGTGATCTAAGGTCAACAACCTTCCACAAATGGTTTGAATGTTTACAAAGAGACACCAGCGCAGCCTGAGGGAAGGCTAACACGGAGAAAAAAAATAAATATGCGGAATATTGAAGACGTAGCGGTTCTTCTCATGACTTACATACATATGGTGATAAAAGCAACAATTACCAGTGAACGTAGCTAGTACATCGTGTATAGCTGCATTTTTCTTTTAAAAAGTCAGTCATCAATTCTTTTATGTGTATCTAGTCTATGTGACGGGTCAAGTGTCAGCAAACAGATGCTAGTGTGTGTTTGTGTACGGGAGTGTGAGTGTGTGTACGTGCCGAGGATCCTCCAGGTCATCAGATAAAGAGCACCTGAGGGAGGGGCAGGGAGCCCATTTGCAGAGTTGCCACGGTAACGAAAAAAAGCAAAAGGGACCACCTGGTCGGTGGAGCCCAAGAAGGCGAGCGGAGAGGGCACCACTTCAGGATGATAACCGTGCCAGGAAAACGTCACAGGGTGGCCCTCTTCCCGAAAAAACAATTCGTACTGTGTTTGAGCCATGACGAGCCGAGTGAAGCACCGAGCGCGCACAGCTGTTGAATCTTTCATGGAACATAAAAAAGAACTAAGCCTGCTGTACAGCTCTCATTACAATAGAGAGATAACTTTGACCTGTCTTGACTGTGTTATTCTCACATGGTTTTAGTCATAGTTTAGCCAGACATTTAAAAAGCTTTGCCAAGCCAACCGTGGTTGGTACAGTAATGTTCAGTAAATGTACAAAATGTGACCCGGACATACAATTAAGTTATCAGAAACCACAGTGTATGATTATGCGGGAGGTTGAAAAAGAAAACTCTGAGTGACTCATCATATGTTAATATCATTTCATGTTGTCATATATTCTCACAGTGCTAAGCAAGCACTTTCCTAAACATGTCAAATAATGTTACTATAGTGACCAGCACAACTGATAAGAGCACCTGTCAAAAAAAGTAAACAATTAGTCATTATTCAATCAATGACTAATCTGTCCTGGCCTTTCTGTACACTTGGTATCATTCCCACAGTTCAGCCTGAAACAAGTTCAGCCATGTGTTTAACTAGTGGAGGGAAAAGTGTAAACTCAGTGACAAAAGAACACAACTCAACAAACAAGACAATTTGTTTCACTCACCTTTAACAGCCTGACAGTCTCTGTGAGCGCCTTCCTTGATTAAAAAGGAGAAGACAGAGAGGAGGAAGACTGAAACAACCCTGTCACTGTCTGTGTGTGCTGTGCTCATACAGGCTACCTGATCCACCACAGCCTGTGGAAGAGACAGAGCGACAGAAAAACAGGCTCAGAGCAACACCAGAAGGGAGGGAGGGAGGCGTAGGGGGAAGGGGGGGTGGGGGAAGCTGCAGAGAAAAGTGAAGTGGTGCCGCCATTCACCATCACCCGGGAAACCAATGCTCTTTCAAAGAAAAATCAGCCAATGGCAAACACCGGCAATTGTATTCAGACAAAAAGTCACATGACTGCCCAAACACCACTGCCTACGCAGAGAGTAAGAAAAAAAAAAGAATGATGGTGTTTAGGGCTGGACTGTGGTAAAGAGGAGTCCAGGAAAAAAAAAAAAAGAGAAAGAAAAACAAAAAGATGAGAAGTAAAATAGTGTTTAGGAGAATGAGTCGTGAGCCACAGAGGCAGGGAAGAGGTCACCAGGCTAGATGCCGTCCCGTGATAGTCTGCATGAAAGAACTAACTATGGTACAGCTCCATCTTCATCTGACACACTCAATCTACTTTCACAGTAGGACTTTTTAATAAACAATGTACAAAACATTAGGCATTCATTTTGTCACCACGTTCAACCCGTAGAGTGCTGATATAACACAAATGTGCATCTGTAGAGTGAGTACTGATCCGTCAGAGGGCAAACAGAAAGTATGAACTGGCCTTGATTCAGCCACTCAAGGCTTCTGCACCTCTTCACCCTGAAGAGCCCAATGGTTGCTTAGGCTGTTAGTTTAGATTTGTGACCCTGCTGTATGATGAAATGCTGTCAAGTGAGTTCGGGGGGAATCTGGCTAAATCTGAGCACACATATCGCCTCTGTATACCACTGTACTCGTCCTGTTTTTCCGTACCTGTCAGCAGTAAAATCAGCCATAAATAACAGTTGTCAGATGTGCTACTTTGGGTCATTGTTCTCGTCTTTCTCCTCACTTTCCACTTCCCATCACTTTGACAAAGGTTGATTTTTGACACCAACATATGTATGTTTACAGCCAAAAGGGGCCTAATCTTACTGTGGCTTTAGACTTGGAGTTGCTGACAATCAACCCTAATCAAAGATTTTACGCCGACCTACAAACAACCTAAATGCACAGCAAGGTTCAAGCTGAATTAAGCCAGCAAAGCTACATCATCTGCAAAAAGCAGTGACGCAGACATCAGAAAATGTATTCTAGTAGAAGTTATATTCTCCACCCCTACAGTCATCCTAGGACAGACAGGCTGAACCTTCTCACTTTTTGAGGAAGAACAGCAACTCTACAGACTAGTATTAGATAATTAGTACAATAACTTACAGCAACCACTCTTTAGGATGCTTTCCATTGCATCCTGTTGGCAAGTTGGTAAAAACTAAGTTTAGTTTTAAACTGTGTACTAAACACAGACTTCAAATTCAAATCCCTATGTGAAGTCTATCAAGTTGCTGCTGTGCACACTGGCATCTACCCAGAGTAGTAAACTAAATTATAGTGAGGCTTTCCAATGTAAATTCCCAACACAACAGAGACACAGTCTACAATTGTTATTACTTAGGCTGAAATCACACATCTATCACTTTCCCTGCAATGTACTGTACACTTGAACACAATCATCCGCCCTGTAATACAGCACCTCAGTGCCAGCAAATTACCCTACTTCGGCTGTGGCAGGCAGGTCTCATTTTCAGAAAAGCATTTACCAAGTGAGAAGGGGCCCAATTACCTCTCCGCAGCATGAATGTGACAGGATAGCTGATGAGACACCGCAAGAGGAGGTGACAAAGTCGACAGCATCCAGTGTATGGACAGCAATGACAAATCTGAGCCTAAGATTTTTTTTTTTTTAAGTAATGGAAAGGACTACCTGAGGATTAACAATCCTGTATCAGCTTGTCAATAGATAATAGGCACATTCTGGCTCTGGGCTTACAGCAGATTCCTCTAATATTTTTGCAGACATGCAACCTTGAGGTTAGACCTAATGATAAAACATCAAAAGCAGTTAAGAGAAACTTACAGTAAGCATAATTGCTATGATCTGTTCACTTTTCTTTTTAAAAACAATCTAATCTTTTAATTTAGTACGTCTCACTTATAAGTGAATTTGGCTGCAATATCAACTTAAAGACTTCTTGCGTAAATCTCTACAAACTCTGCCCACCTGGATTTGTGCAGTTTATCCCATTGATTCAGACAGATGGTCTCAAGCCCCATTAGACTGGATGGGAAACATCTCTCCACAGATGTGCTATGAGGTTTATGTTCGGGCTTTGGCTGGGTCACTCAAGAAGAAAAGAGCCTTGTCCAGAAGCTAATCCACTGTTATATTTGGCTCTGTGCTTTAGGTTAATAACATTTTGGAAGTTAAACTCTAGAGCAGATTATCTTTTTCCTCCTTTCAGTCCTGTAAATGCTGTCTGGCAAACACCAAGTCGACTGTCATATGCCCATCGAACCACGCTATCATAACGGTCTGGTTAATGGACAGCTGCTCAACTGGCTGCCTTGTGTCAGGATAACCTTCCTCACCAAGGCCCTTATTGTCTAGAGATTTTAGAAATTATATGTTTTTTTAGTGTAGAAGAGACAAAGATGATTATGAAGAGGTTATGAAGGAGTCATCCATTCACACAATCACTGCAATCGGTTTTGCAAGCATTTTCTGATAAACTTCAATAAGGAGTACCCCAGAAACACATGAAAAGACCACCCCCAACTGGCAAGAACATCATAGCTTCCATTTTTCAAAACATAAAAAATATAAAATATGTATGAAATGCTTAAAGCCACAAAAGACACAAGAGGGCACAAGGCCCCTTACAAAGTTAAGATATTCACGTATGGCCAATTAGTGATGTGGGAGAGATTAAGAAAAAAAAAAACATTGTGAGTACAGGGAAGTATGACAGAAAGTGTACAAACAACAGGTGAGAAGTGGGTGAAGTATAATAAAACATTAACAGGAAGAGACAAATTTGTCAGACTAAAAACGTGCAGAAATAGGATTTCAAAAGCAGATGTTGATAATGATGATGATGATGAAGAGTTTAGGTCGGAAAAAACATTTAACTTCATCTTGAATAGATTCTGAGTTTGAAGTTAACAAGCTAGATTACTCAACCACTAACCCAGTTAACTTTCTAACAGCAGATTCGTCCTCAAACGAAAGCTTAACGTAGAACAAAGTGGGTGAGAAAAGTTTAGTGTCCCTGTTTACCGTTAGCGTGCGTCACCCTGCAGGTGCAGCGCTCTGAGATCACAAAGCAGCTGATCATCAACCAAAACCTTTCAAAACTCATTTCACATTATTCTGACAGAGAAGGAAACGAGTTGTAGACACCTTACGAGTGTGAGCCGATCTTGGTAGAACGGAGAACCGATAACTTCAGCCTCTGTGGACCATAACTCAAACGCACGCCGGCGTAAATCCACCCAGGAAATAGAAAATCTATGGTTTTCGGTCAGCACTTTCAAATTAAAGGCAGAATAAGTGAATATTTCAAAACTAAATTAAGTGACAGTTAAAAAACAAAATGCAATTCTATGGACAAAATGGTATATAGTGTGGTACATTTTCATAAGCTCTTCTCTATATTTAAAATAAATACAATATACAAAACTAACTAGATGTAATTACTGGCCTTCTGAGGAACAGCCAGGAGATATATTTCCATGGTAAGAGTGTAGCCTCACCTAATATACACTATAAAATACTCTAAAAATAGAAGAGCAGGAAATACATGTTTACCATTTAAATCTGTTTTAATCATTTATACTTAATATGAGAACTGCAATGTTTTACATCACAGGTAAAAGAGGTATTGCAATGGGCTTCACTGCTGAATTATAGCTATATATCTTGAATGTATTATTAATGACAAAGTATAAAATATTGGAATATACTAAATTTTTTAATTTGTTAACTTTTTAAAGTCTTGAAATGAAGTTTCCAGATAAAAAAGGATGTGAAAAAGGGATTAGTGAAGTTGACTTCCTCTAGAAGCCACAATCAGAAAGGTATTTGTGAAAAAGAAATGCTGCACTTATGCAGACAATGTCTTTAAAATATACAACATGCTGCAGCATGTGTTTTAGCTGTGATGAGGAGGAACTGTTAGAAGCGGAAGGTCGGAAATACTTCTGTTAAAACATTTTCATCACACGAAACAATCATTAATATAATATTATCTTGTTTCCAAAACAAAAAGTAGGGGACTCTTCCATGTGTGAACTGCTATTCATCTCATGATTTGATAGGAACCTAATTCAAATCTCTTATCGACATGTTTTGCTGTTGAATCAAGAAAATGTAGGCCACAAAGGTTTCTGAATACAATAAAGTACTAAAAATGTATTATTAAAAAGGAGCAAATAGCGAAAAAATATAGCAGGTGTCTATGGATTTCTTCTGTTGAAAGACGGTTGATTATTAAACACACACACACACACACATATAAAATAAGATAAAATAAAATTACCCCCTGAGCTATCTGGACCTTGCTGAACCTTTCCGGCTTTTTATGTCAAGATACTTCAATTTGAAATTGATCTATAAAGATGTATATCATGTCAGCATAGGGACACGCTGAGTCAAATGTCTTAAGGCGATATTTTTTTGTATTGGTATGTTTCAGATAAAGATATTCTCAGAACTGTTAATAAGCTTGATAGATAATAGAACTTGACAATAACTTTGCTATTTACAATAACTTTTAAACATATAACAACACATTCCAACAGGATCCTATGGCCGTACATGTGCTGTACAACAGCTGCTTCTGGGCCTGTCTGAACTCATACTATGGTATTTTCAGTTACAACGCCTCATAGAAAAATGACCCATCTCCAGTCAAAACAAGAAGAAAGATTCCTCTGATAATATATTTACAAAAAAATGCATTCCCTTTCCATAGCATCGTTATGTTTGTAGGTGTGTGGTTTGTGTCTCCCTGGTATTTATTCACACCCATCTTGTTAAGTTGCAGTTACAACATGAAGGTACAGCACCTTTGCATGCAGGTAGAGTATTCTGTGAATTGTCTGTCTCTTATGACTGTAATGGGGTCTTTTGGGGAATGTAACCATCACCTACCAGACAGGACTGCAAACATTATCAAGTCACATCATCCACATGTGCTGTTTCTTTTAGAAGTATTCACTGCATGGGTTGACATATTTTTTTTCTAACCTTGTATGTGTATGAGCATTTGTGGCAGAGGGGGACTTACATTGTTTTTGTTGTTCTGTATGTGTTTTTTATGCCTTTATAATATTATTAACTGTTTTACAATGAGCTACAAACATAAAAGGCAATGCAACTTTGATTTTTGGATAAAAAAAACATGTATCTTGACTTTTCTAACCACAAATATGTCTTATAAGATAACATACTACAGAGTCAGGATTTCTGAGAAGAAAGAATGTTCTTATGATAAGAGTTCTAACTCAATATGCAGCATTACTGAAACTCATTGTACTAAAGCTGGTGTTTCACTAAATATCAAACATATTCTGAAAAGATTTCCTTTTCTTTACAACTCCATTTTTGGCCTTTCTCCTAAAACTTTCTATGCCAAAGTCACATCATCTGGTAATAACTGTGGAGCGGAAGAAAGCCTCTCACAGACCAAATAGTTCCTCACTGCTGAACATCTGTAAGAATGACCTCTTTCAGAGAAATGACAAGACAATTCAGGGTAGGTGGACACCGTCCCACCTTCCCATCATAAAAGGCCTGTCCTTTCATTCCATTCCATCTGTGTCTTGAGATGTAATGGCACCAGCAACACAACATAGGAGTGTGGCTCAGAATACCTGACAGGGAGCAAGTGAGCCAAGCAGGAATGTGAGAAGATGATCAAAGATGGTATAGCCTTCTGATGGAAAGAGCTGCTATATGATTAGAAATGCACATGTTATGTAAGAGCTGTCTCATGGTTCAGTGGCTATGCACACTTGCAGGTATACACACATCCCACAGTCTTGTCTGGCATTTGTACAACTTTTATTCCAAAGAGTATTAGCTGTGCTCTCAGGTTTTAATGACAGCCTGAGCTTTGTTACTTACTGACAGATTTATTCACATCCTGTATCCGTGGACAGAACAGACACATGAATGACAGAGGTATGCAGAGTGCCTTCCAGTACATGTGCCTGGGTGTTTTTTGCTCATGTCAGGTATTCATACATTAGACCAGGCAAGTTTGGAAACGTCAGCAAGCTGGTTGTGGTAGTTCTGAAGGGGAATCACATGTAAAGATTGATGTGTCAGCTTCAGAACCATCACTACTTTTAAAATTAATTTAAAATTATGCTCTTAAGAACTACTAAGATATTAATTAGATGTGACTACCACTCTGGTTCTCACGTAGGCCTACCTAAATAATGTAAATTACAAATTTGTCTGAGGACCAAATCAATGAGAGATTGTTATTCACAGTGCAAGAAATGGACAATTTCACATAGCTATTGGAAAAACACTCATACTTTGAAACCTTTAAACTCCAAATGGTCTTGATGTGATCCAAACCAATACTTGTATCATGTAACACTCAATACATTCGGAAACATATTTTCCTATATTAGCAGAGTGCAGGTTGTGGAAAGAGTTTTTGCATACTTCATCGTGTTATGTGTATTGTGTAAATAACACTCTCTTTGATGTAAATGCCGTCTCAGAGGTGGACAAACAGGATTGAACAGAACGAGTCCTGTTGTATGAAGGTGGTGGATTTGAAGTTTACTGATAGCAACCTCAAGTGGTGAAAAGACACTATTACACCACAAATGTCAGAGCAATTAGAGTCATTGTAGGATATCTAGAGAATTTATTAACTTGACAGCTTAGCAATAATAAAAAATAACAATAATCCAATTAAAATAAAATTTTGAATTGTGTAAAATACAATGTAGGATTTAGGATATAATGATTCAATATTTGAACCTTTTTATTTCCTCTCATGGTGACACAAACAGAAACCCAATAACTCAGCAGCACTAAAGAGATTAGTTGCATATAACAAGTCTACAAACTACACAGTTACTCATTTTAAAGCACTATGCGTTTACTGGGTGTTGTTATTCTGGTGAGACTCAACAACACCATGACTGCTTGGAATTTGCATCTTTAAAAGAGAAAGAGAAATAAATTCTTATGGCGAAATAGTGAAGTGAAGCAAATACGAGACATTATCTCCCTCAGTGCTATCCCTGAATCCTACTGTATGCTTTTGATAGCATTCAACAATGAAATATTAATTATACTGATCACTGGCTATCACAGCCAAACATCAGTCCATACTGGGGTCAGTCTAGTTGTGAGCTCCCTCTGCAGGACCGAACTATGTAGTGCTGGTGATGTTTCTGTAAAGCTGCCCTGGCTGTGTGAGGTCGGGTAATCACTGGTCTGGTCCAGACCCTGGACATTTGATGCTTGTTGCCACATTGTCCACTGGATGCATTTATCTCCACACTAAAAAACAGAGAACTTTATTGTCAGGTCTAACCTACATGCTACATGTACACTGATTACACCTCAAATGTTTAAACAGCAATAACTACAACCCTGTTTCCAAAAACGTTGGGACACTGAATACAAATGTTAATAAATACAAATGAAATCATTTACAAATCATTAGAACCCATATGTTTGATTGAAAATAGTACAAAGACAATTCACCAAATATTGAAACTAATATTGTTTTTTGAAAACAATGAATCTCCTCTTTATGAATTTAATGCAAGCAACATGTGTCAAAAAACCTGGGCCTGGGGTAACAACAAAATAAAAAAGTTGTGTAATGTTAAA
>JAUYWH010000024.1:8393632-8411554 GCA_034779795.1 Ctenopoma multispine | reverse complement strand
ATAACAATCTCAAGACTAATTGGGTCAATCAAGATTATCATTGGAGCATTGTTCAAAAGTTTTAAAGCAATATATGTTAGCATTTAGATGTCTTTTTCGGGGAAGGCAAAAATACAATAAAGGAGGAACCAAACTGTTAAGCAACTGAAATCCTATATCAATGCAGTCAATTTTTTTCACATTTTACATAGTGCCCCAACTTTTTTGGAAATGGAGTTTGAATGATAATTATGAACAATTAAAACCTCACAACCATTAAAAGACATTGAAACATCAAACAAAATATATTGTTTTCTCTATTCTTGTTTTCTCTGTTATATAAAACACATACACATTAATATATAAACGTAATAGTTAATAATACCATACCCTTTTGGAGGTGGGCAGGGTATGTGTGCAGCCTGGGATAACAGAGGCACATTGGTCCTGCTCACTTGCTTGACCCTTTGGAGTGCTGGATCTTCTGCTGTTGAACCTGTCCCAGGGAAGCATTCTACTGCACTAGAATTAGGTAAATGTTCTGAACTGGCCTGGCTAAGTTGAAGTCTCCGTAAGCGAGTCCCTTGTGGCTTCAGATGACCAGCTGCAACTGTGGTGCTTAGAGGGGGAGAAGGGGACATTGTAGTGTCTGAGGACAAGGAGAGATGAGTCAAGCCAGGGGATAAAGTCTCACTGTGATGTAGTTCTGAAAAAACAACAACAACATCATTACTAAAGATTTATTTTAGATATTATTGAGTTATTCAAAGAATTCTATGTTCTTACCATGCTTCTCCACTTCATGTTCTTCCTCACTACTGTCATTCCTCATACCACTAAAACCTTCGTCTCCACTATCGTCTTCCTCTTGTTCTTCATCGCTGTGTTGAATTGCCAGGACCTGTGGTAATCTCTCTGTCTTTATGGCTTGGAGACGCCTGAAAAACAATGCACCATGCATTTAAAGATGCAGAGCTCCACTGATGTACAAAGTCGCAATTTCACAATCCATATGATGTACATGTTTTCATATTGTAAGATAGCTAGGATAAGATAATAATTGGCTTTTATATAAATTTGCTTGTTTCCATTCTAAGAAAAAGAAAGAGAGTTGTGTGATTAGTTAGTACTTGGTGTGTTGCTCCCTCCAGGCTCTAAGCTCAGCAAACACATCACCACGTTCTCTAACATCAGGGTCTTCCAGATCATACGTATGCTCCGGTACATGGATGGGCAAGTCACGGGGGGTGAAAGTAGACCTGGTGGGTGCTGTCTATGTGAAAGAAGAGAAGGAAAATGAGTGTGATGGTAGAGGAGGAAGCTAATAAACATAACAGAAGAATAGAGCCCTAAGAGCCAAGTACATCAATCATGGACAGGTAGTTGGCTTATGGTCAGACAGAGTTGTAGAGCAAAAACCAAGAGAGGCAGACTGAATAGGAGAAAATGCTAAAACAAAGACAGACACGGACAGCAGTGGTGTCTGTATGACAGTATGACAGATTACATGGTGTTGGGAGAGCCCTATCTGTCCTTCTGACATTGCTACACTAAATGCTATTACTAGATGGGATGGAGTTTGCTAGAAATATAATTTTTTATAATTGATTAATGAAGATCTGTGTCAGTTTTTTTATTTTAACATATGCTACCCACCCTTAACTTTTCTCGCCTTGCTCGAACAGCCTGGACTGGGTTTCCACAAAACAGGATCTTACCAGCTCCTTTAAAAATCAACAGAAAACACAGAGTTTTTTTATGACACAATTAAGTCCTCTTGGTAGCACTGTTGAGTAAGACTGTTGATGGTACCATGTGTCAGGATGCTGGTTTCTGGGTCCACTGCTGCTAGGTCTGAGTCTACAGCACCAGGTCTGGATCCACAAGGGGAGAGAACTCCAGGCCTTGTCGCTGACGTGGGTCTGGAGTTAGTTTGAGACCTGGAGCCTGCTGACAAGAGAGGCCCGACAAAGGAGTGGCTGGAAACAGGGCGCCTGGCTGAGCTGGGTCTGCTGAGAGGACATGCACCGTCTGCTGTCTCCTCTACAAAGAAACGTGAGTGGCCCATTAAAACACTGCTGTAATTAACCGGTCTGAGTAGGTTGTCCCAAAACAACATATAAATACACTCACCCTCTTCAATAGCACTCTGAGAGGAGCTGCAGTCTCTGATGGAGTTTTGGAGAATGGTCCAGTCTTCTCCCATGACGCTGCTGCAGCTCAGCCTGTCCTCCTCCACCCTTACATCGTCTAGGTAACGCAGCTGAGGGACCAACTCCCTCACCGAAGCCCGATAGCTGTAGTCTGCAACCTGGGCAAAAGAGAGGAAACATAGGGAAGAGAGAGACAAAGTGAAATGTAGAAGACAGACAGATGCTGAAGTGAAAGGAATAAAAAGAATCATGGAGTGTAAGATTGGGACTGGGACTGGTTAGAAAACTGACTTTATTGTATAGTGGTGACCATGGTTTATACATTAGTAGTCAAATCTGATACAACCAAATAAAATAGTGTTTTTCAGGTATCAACAGCTGACATATGTTGAGACTTGTAGCTGGTGCTAAATGTAGCTTGTGCCAAATTCAAGAGGCTTTTTCAGTAGTAATAAATTTGTCAAAAGTTACTCACATCGTAGTAGTTAGCCTTCATTGTATCTTTTTCACTCAGTTTTGACCATTAGAATGTTTTAACCCATGAACTTACTGATTAAACATTGAGGGTAAATGTGCAAAACTATACAGGTTAATAACTAATGCTATTAAAGTCTTAAATGGACACTTTGCCTTGAGGTCTGGTCTTTTATCAGCTCACATAGAGAGGAAGCGAGAGAGAGCAGAGAGAGCGTCCAGTAAATCACGGAGCGATCAAATTAGAGCTTGGCACTCCTGCCCTTCACCCAACCACACAAATGCAGTGAATGAGAAAAAGAAAGTGAAGGGCTGGCAAAGAGGAAACAAAAGAGAAAAGAGAAGGAGAAGGAGGGCTGAGTGAGAGGAAGTAAGCTCATGTGTATATGTTTGTGTGCCTTTTGGAAAGAGAGCAAGAGGAGCACTAGCTTGGCAAGAGAGCAAATCCAAGAACCCCTCAGTCACTACAAAGCACAGACCTAATGCATATTCAGCTCAGCATCCCCCCTGATTGCCCTAGTTTCCTAATTAATGCTCTGCTGGTGGGTGTAAATAAACACATTCACAGTGGCCCAAAAACTCAGAGCGCACTGTCTCTTGAATCAGCTAAAACTGAAAATGCAGCTTCTATCCTGTATGTCCTGCCCCACACAGTCCCATATGCACTGACTAAAACATTAAATCTGTGTCACCATGTCCCCATAAAAGAACCTAATGTGATTTGAGTAAAAAGTGTGTGTCAGGTATGTGTTATGGCTGCTATGTTTGATTATTTTGATGCTTTCTTCCCTTCCACTGTACTCTCTGGTATGTTGAATAACCAGATACAGAGCGGTGAGATCACACTGATACTTTCATGTATCAGTGCCCACTAATTACATTTTAGTCATTATCTGACAAAGCCACGAGGCTGTGCTAGCACAGGAGATAACAGAACTAACTGAATGATACGGACATCAAACCACAAGTTGCATTTGCAAGTTGGCTTTTACAACATCAACTGAATTCAACACTTCCTTTTCAGGAACTCTGCCCAGCTCCTTGCTCAAGCTTTTACTCAGTTCCAACCGCTGTCTATTTAATTATACCTTTTGCCAATCTCGTGATCAGCTTGATAATGGGTCCTACAAGTCACATAAACACAGGGTTTTTAGTGTATTTTCAGGTGTGGTCACCATATATTAAGAAAACACATAAACACACACACATCTCTATCCAATTTTCTTCTTGCTTTAAAATTCAAATGAGGATCCAATTGCTGATCAGATAACTGTTGGTCTTAAGTATATTACACTCAGATAGATAACTTTTGTGGCTAAATTTGGCCTTAGGTCTCCAATTCCATGAGTCTCTCTTTGGAACAATGCTTATTTGTCGAGCATCTGTGTCTGCTGAATCACAAAGGACAAACAAGGAGCCTGACAAGGACAGACAGAGGAGTGTTAAACCTGATCTGTGTTACCTTATTCAAGGGCCATGGGGACAAATCTATATTATTTGGTATATGGTATAAAAATAATTTGCAAATATTAACCTACCTGGGTGTCAGTGGGGTTTGGGCGCACACACACAGGGTTTCCCTCCAAAGTAAGTGCCTGGAGCTTGACACACAATCCCAGATACTGAACCTGAACTAAGTCATCCACATCATTTCCTTCCAAATCTAACAGGTGCAGATTCTCCAACATGCAAACCGGACTCAGGTCTGACACATGGTTATAGGAAATGTACAACTCCTGAAAACAGGGAAGGGAAATACAAACAGATTAAGAAAATGTGTGATTATAAATATTAGCAGAAGGTAAATGGTAAATGTACATAAGAGGAAATAAGAAATGTAGCCCACATGGTTACAGTATATGACAGAGCGTCAGAAAGATTAATTATACTGTATCTTCCCATCTCACAAAGACTCACAACATCTCTGATCACTAAGTAACATATATTATTGTCTGTTGCTGAATTCAATATCTGCTGTATATATCTTAAAACTACCTGTGGTATTATTACTCTTGTGGCACCAGTACAATAAAAGCAATGGAATTTTTGTTAAAAAACAAACTCAAAAACTAATTTTAAACCTGTTGGACTGTTTCTTCATAAATATATCTATGACCACTGAACTCTACCTTAAGAGAGGACAAAGTAGAAATGCCATCTAGGTCTGTTAGCCCACACCGGGACATCCACAGCACCTGCACGTGAGAGAGGGAGGTTCCAAGATCTCTAAGGAGATAAAATTGCACAAACTTGATTTAGAGGCAGGGAAGAGACGTAATAGTTACACAACACTATGATTTATGAAAAAGGCTATGAAATCCCCTGGCCACTGAAGCTCCTTTCTCTTCTGCAATAGGCCTCTCATCTGTCTCTGACCCTTCCAGCAGAGTTTCAGTCAAAGTATCTACAACTCTGTTCCACCCTCTCCACTAAAGCTCCCACAGCCCAGAGCAGGAAATACTATCAGAGGCAGTGCACGTCCGGCTGGCTCTGCTCTGCTCCTCTCAGGGTGGAGCAGACAGCTCTCTATCTTTCTCTTTGTACATTCTATGCCTTGGGTGTTTCTCTGGGAATAATTCTCCACCTCTAGTGTTATAAGGATAATCTGGAGGCAAACTATGTATGTGTGCGCCATCCTAGAAGTTTATTGCTTTTCTCTTTTTTTCATTACACAGACACAGACAACAATCCAGGATAAACCATTCTCACTCCTGCTCTTTTCCTAGCACTGTCCAGATGGTCACATCTGAAAGCTGATATGCCACAAATGCCTCTATGTCCTATTGTAAGATAGGTGGGTGAACCTGTAGTAAACACCATATATGCTGGTGTCTGGTTTACAAGCTCAAACATGCACCTTTCAGATAGAATTATTGTATTGCCTGTTAGAAAATCTTGTCTGAAGCAGAGCAGAACTCGACACCTGCACTACAATACACTTTTTTTCCAACAAGTACAGTATACACTGCATCCACAAAACTGCTGGTAGTGGTGTCTTGTTATGGCTTCTAAGGCTTCTGTTTCTAGGCACATGTGACCAGTAGGAAATCACAATAATCTCCATCCTTATAGATCAAATAACATACAGTATATAATTACAGTTTGTCATTTATGTAATCTTTCTGAAGAAGCATATAAAAAGCATGCTTCAATAACTATAATAATAATATAACTATATATATATATATATGTTTGGTTTCCTGTATATATAGAATATACAGGAAACCCAACAGTCCCACTTGAGCAGCACTAGGCGACAGTGGAGAGGAAAAACTCCCTTTAACGGAAGAAACCTCCAGCAGAACCAGGCTCAGGGTGGGCGGCCATCTGCCTCGACTGGTTGGGGTGAGTGTATATGTGTATCTTTACAATAATTTCAGGTGGAGTGTGCTTGTATGTGCTCCTAGGAATACACTGCTTTTCATAAATACAAACGAAACAGAAAACAAGAAAAAGGTACTTGTGTTATGTAACTTCATGCTTACCTTACTGACGTGATTATGCTGTTGTTCATTTTCAGCCGCACTAACTTAGGCAAATAGGCACCTACAAGATGATCAGAAAAGAAGAGATGTTTCTCTATTTCACATAACAGTGGTATTATTATGTCATTCCGTTTTTCAGCTACCCTCCTGCTTCACCTCAAAATACACCTCATCATGTGTTCAACCTAAACTGGTTAAGAGGAGTAACAGCAACAGGCTAGGCATGAGTCACACATGTGCAAACAATTACGTCATGCCTGCACTCGTTGTGCAATGTAAGAATAATAAAGATGTTCCTGTAGCATCCAGTTGCCACACCTGACGGAAAATCTAGTAGTGACACAGTGTACGTCACAGCAACGTCTTTATTTATCACTTATGCATTTCAGGTTTACGACTGTCATTGTGGTTATAAGCATCTATTATAAAAAATAATCACTGTGCAGAGAGTAAAAATCTTTATGAAATAACTTTTTAAATATAAATTTAAATATAATAGAAGCTGAGCTGTAATGAGTATATATATACAAGCTGTGTATCTCTGCAGTTGCACCGAAATAATGAGTATAATACAGCATATATAGTATAATGACTATAACATCTTGGTGTACTGTATAGCTTACCAAAGTTGCCCAGTGTGTTTTCTTGTGTGTCTACACAGAGCTCCAGTGAGGTTATATAAGAGAGGTCCTCAGTTCCACACAACAATTTCTGTGAGAGCAATAAACAGAACAGAATTTGTGTTTCAGCTTACCTCTACTGACATACTGAACTTGATTTAGCCTTTTCAAGATTCATAAAAGTAGATTCTCAGTCATTCAGGTGAAGTAGCTTTTTCAGTCTGACAAATGTTGGTGTTGGCACAAACGTTACTCAGACTGAAGAAGCTATTTAATTGAGTAGTGAAACGTTTCAACCTAACAAGAATGAGGCCCAGTTGCCATAACTCAACATCCAGATAACATTATAAAAACGTTATCCCATTTTTACCCAGAGAGAAACTGTTTTGCCTTATGGAATGAATTTATGCATGATTTCATCATACATCATTCACCTTCTATACATACAGCTATGACTTTGATGTGACAAATGATGTGAAGCTTGTGGTGTCAAATAGTTAAGGACTAGTCTATCATGCACACAGACTAACCACATAAATCAAAGACAAGGAACAGAGCACGTCTGCATACATACCAGCTTCTCTGGAGAAAGGTAAAGCTCTACTGCTGCGTCAGAGTCCTCACGTGGTTTCTTTACAGGAGTCGGGTTGATCTGGCCTGATCCACTCAACTCAGTCACCAGAACCCGCGCTGTACCAGGCCGGACCTCCTGAGACACACACCCATGAAAGGAACTCATCTCTCACGGCTTCCTGAAATGAAAAATTTGCTAACATGATCGAAAAATGTCAAGCAGAACTATCAATATCTATGAACACAGCTAACGAGTAGCGTTAAAACCGTTCACAAACTAGCGTTAACTAATTAGGTTACATTCTTTATAAGCAATGAAAGTGAAGGAGACATACTGTGAAAAGCACTTCTAACTGAATTATATGAAGTCGTTTTTCTTAGAAAACATTTAGCTTTTTCAGTCAACTGCAGTCTAAAAGCACACAGTATACATTTTACTGACACAGAGCACTTTGCTTGCAAGCAAAAGTTTGCTTGACAACCACAGACGACTTCCTGGATACAGACTCTTGGCTCCACGGGAAATGTAGTGCACGTGAAAGGGTTAGCGGTAAATGGAACGCTTTCAGTGCATCTGTTGAAGTTAACATATAGATAATGGTTATCCCTCTACTATTCTACTGTTAGCAAGAGTAATTTGTAAACTTGTTTCTACCACTCGTTACTATAACCATAACCCGCTAACAGTAGTATGGTGCTGCTTTTAAAACCTATTGTAGCTCGTCCTTTAAAAATTGTGAGTGCGGTTGTGCTTTGGGAAATAGTTCGTATGGTTTATTAGTTTAATAACTTTACTTCATAAATACATTAAAACTGAGTACATGGGTTCCGGGTCTAATTTTACGTGAAAACAAACTTGGATTAAGCCGTAAATACTGGGGGTAAACTAGTCTTCACCGCGGAGTGTTAATATTTCCGACAGCATGTGAACGCCCCGGTAACCATGCATGTTACCGGGGCGGTTCTATGTTTGATAGAGCTGGGCGTGGGCTCTACGCTCCTCATCTCTCTCCGCTGGTCGTGGAAGCACATTGTTCAACGCGGGTTCGTTTTACCCTGAACCAATGAATGCCTGGTGATTTTAGCCTCTGGAAATCACACTTTATGGGAGAGAATAAGGTCCAGATATCTGAACACGGCGGGAAGCAGAGCAAGAACATTTTGTTTCTTTCTTCTACAGCTGGGAGGCACAGTTGAAAGATTTTTTTCCTTTTCCCTGGTAGACCAAACGTCCCTCTTGTCGCTAATTAGACCTCTGCTTGTTGTAAGTATGCAGTGCACATTCCTCTGTCCGAAATGTATCGGCTGCTGACTGTTTTTGTCTACTAATAGGTCCGCTATTAAATGCTTTCAATGTTTCGTACACCGCTGGACAAATCACAGTTAAAACATGTTGGCTAGCTAACGTTAGCTTTCATAAACATTTTGAATCACACCGGCGAGCGTTTGCGTTACCGTTATCTGTCGACAAGACTTTGACTCGCCTTGCATTTTGATTACATGTGTGAGGAAACACATAGGTTATGGATTTAGCCTACACGTCTGTTTTAAACAATTATGTATTATTTTGGCAAACAGTCTCCCAATAGTTCGGCTGTTGAAACTTGGTTAAGGAGGGATATCATTAGACCTCCGTGGTTTCCCTCCTTGACTCACTCAGAAAAGAAACCGAATATATTTAAATGAACTAAGCCATAGAGGGGATTTTAACCAATATTTTTGTCTGATGTAAAGACAGTCTTGAATGTGAGGTTGGTGCTGCCGATAATGGTCACACAGACAAGGGTGACGCCCCGTCACACTGAGTAAAAACTGAATGTATTACTGCGGAAGTTAGATTCCATTACAAGACTTCTATAAAGCTGACACTGAATAATTTCTATGTATGTAAAATATTTTTAGTAAGTTCAAAGAGGAAAACATAGCTAACAAATTACTAATATCTAAATGGCCATCGCAAAAAAAGACCATAACGTGTGATAGACGAGAGAAAAAAACTACTCACCCATTCCAGGCTGTCACAGGTAATTCAAAACGCAATTCATTGTGTTCGTCATACATGGTGGTGTCAACGCATTAGTCTTTGTATAAAAAAAACATAAGAAAAGTAGTTGGTTGACCTTTTGGCATATAAGTGCTGTTTGTATAACATTTTTTCATTCACCACGTCACTGCTGCTGACCATAGTGATCATATGTGAATAACACTCAAATATTTATCGCGAACATATAGGTTGAAGTACATAAGATTATATTCAGGAGGTCCAGTGTTAGTCTCTGTAGTGTTCACAGTCAAGGCAAAAATTCAGGCACCTGGAAAAAAGCTGGAGATAGTCAATATGGTGATAGAGGTGTGTTGTTGATCTGCTCTCCCTTTCTCTGAACAGCTGCCAGGCTAGTTGCTGCCCACCTGCATGCCAGCATCAGCATGCCAAAATAAGAGTCTGATTACCATGAGTTTACAATTGAAAACTCACCATACTTCATCTGCAGGGATCTGCTTTGTTTGAAGTGTCAATGTGAGGTTTGAATTTGACAGACTTAGGTATACTTGTCATATTAAGCACTGTTGCACCCCTTACTTCAGATTGACAAAGCTAATAAAACTAAAGGTTTGTATGAAATACATTTTCTTTTAAGAAGTTTTAGGAGTATTGTCAGGATCATCTGCAGGTTGATTTACACTTTTGTTTACGTGACTGGTTATGTCATTTCTGTACACAAATTGAAACAATTGGAAAAGATAGAGCTATTCCTCTGATTGCTTAGAAAAGACTGCTGATGAGTTTTGGGGTGTGATAAGCCTCATGGCATCTCTAACTGGAAGGCCTTTGTGTGGAGGTCAGCTGGCCTTTTCATCTCTGCTGCTGCTTCCAGTGTCTTCTACCCTGCCTAACACACTAAAAGGGTGACCCAGTAGGGAAAAGGTCATTTGGAGTGCAGTGTCTATATGAGCAGCTTGTTTAAACGTGTACACACATACACAGAGTCACACATAAACCTTTCGTCTGAATGTTTGGGGAGGAATGGCATGTTAAATATTTATTCATAAAGATTCTCAAAATCACAGCATGACTGTCTTGGATACTTATTCAATTGAAATTTAAAAGAAGATGTGTCATTGTCTTTTGTGGTTCATTGGACTCAAAGAGCAAAGTGGTGGTTTTGCAGCTGCCAGTCAACACTTATGTTTGGTTGTTGTTCAGGAGGATGATGTCATTGGATAGCAGTGGGAGGGTGTGGTGGGCTATCAAGGCTCTACGATGGATCTTTGAGTCTCAGTGTTCAACTGTGATACCTCCCTAGAGAGGGTTTCCTTACCATCATTGTTCCATTAAAAATCTATTATCTATGCAGTGGGCCTGTGGCTCTGCCAGTATAGATTCTTTAAACAATTAAGCACTTCAGTGGATGGCAGAATACATGTTGACTAAGAGCATCATGTGTGTTGACATGATATAAATGTTTTCACTGTGAGGAGGAATCATAGAAAGAAAAAGGTTCAGAGCCATATAGCTGTGTTAGTGGAGAATTTGTATTATTTCCTTTTTTGATTTCTTTATTTATTTTTCAGCTTGTAGGTTGACCTCTTCCTTCCAAGGTTCGTTATACTCTTAGTAAGTGTATAGCCATCTCCCTTTCTCACCCTCAGACACTCTCCTGACATCACCATCCTGTTGCTCTGCGTTCCCACCCTCCGTAAGCTGTCATGTAAGATTATCCTCTTTGCCGAGGTGGGGCTCTAGGGTTTCAAAATGAACTGTTAATTTCCCAGACTGGTGAGCTATAAATAACTATAAACACACAAATAGTGTGCTGAGTTTGTGTAAAGGTTTTGGGGAAGGGATAGGTCACCAACTTGGAGACAAGACTGTAACTATAATCTTTCTCAGAGTCATGCATGTTAACAGTGGTATGTGTGTGCACATGTGGCCAACTGTTGCATGTCTGAGGCAGCGAAGGATTATAATACAAGTTAACTGTGTAGGTGAAATATTAAAATGACCTTTTAATATATATATATTTTTTTATATATATATATATATATATATATATATATATATATATTGAATATTGCAATCTCAAATTATTGCAGCAACTATGTCCTCATCCTTCCTACCATCTGCACAAAGAATAGGTCTGTATGGACCCATATTGACAACAAGTGGCTCTGAGAAAGCAACAGCATCTCTATCAATGATTCATTTTGCTATTCATCTCCATATGTATATGTAGATTATTAATCAGTTGCTGAAATGGCCTACTTTGAGAGGAGATGGCACGGCTGTCTGTTTTCCTTCTTCCCGTCTCTTAGAAGCAGAAAACGGTGTGTTGAATTAGCATACTAGGCTAGTCATTTAGCAGGTGTACACTTAAGATCTAGAAACGAAATTGGCAACCAATTGTTTTTAGACCTGTGGGTGTGTATGAGAGTGAAAGTGTCAGTCTCTTTTTGTTTTTATTGCATGCATTTTATTAGTATTACTTTTATATAGACAGATGAGAAAAAGCTTTTATTTAGTATTTTACATTTGATATTTCATTTAGGGGTGTAAGAAAATATTGAATATCATGATATTATGTTTAGTGATACTGTATCAATTCTCAAAAATACTGTATTGATTTTTAATTAACACTTAATACAAAAACTTGTGACAGACAACTTGCGTTATTTTAAAACTAAATAGATGTTCTTATTTCATTATAAGACTACTTTTTAAAAACTTACCACATATGGAGGTGCCTTCTTTATACTAAGACAGTTTTCCTAAAATTGTATTTAAAAAAAATTGCAATATATAGCCTTTCCTGAAGTACAGTATTAAAAGATATGGAATTATAACCACTGCACTGTAATATGTATCGTATTGCCAATTTATTGCCTGTGTACAGTACTAATATCAATCAGTATTAGTTAATAAGATGCTTATTTGGCATATGTTTGCGAATATGTCAAGATAACCACTTATCTTTACCTGAACACACTAGAGAAAGCAGCCACTAAACTGAGCTAATGTGTAAGTCATGGTTGATTTGGGTGTATGTGTGTGCCAGGGGGTTTGAAGAGCTCTAATTAACCAATTAATATCAAAGGTAATATTTAATATAACAAACCTATTGCTGTTAGTCGAGGTTTTATTTGGGGAGAATTCAAGGTCAGGTTGATAAAGATTAGTAACAGGGGTGTGGTAGATCATACTAGAGTGCATCAGGGTAGAATGGTACAAAGGAGAAGAAACTAGAACAGAAACTTCCCCATCCTGTCACTTTTAAGTACCAGACTGGACTGGAAATTAATATGATTATTCTATTTCTAAATGTTAATCTAGAAATAATTGTGGTTTTATACAGTTTTCTGTATAAAATATTTATATGCAAAACAATTATTCAGTTCACTGCAAAAATTAGGAACAGAGTATTGAAAATGCGGTTAGCCTTTAGTTGCTACACCATTTTAGTAATTTGGACTAAGTCCTACCTTTTTGGTTTATTTTCCTTTATTTTTTGTTAACTGTTCCACACACTAAAGTAGTTTTTAGTGAATCAGGATGTAAATTCTGGCTGTGTCTCAAGTTTGTAGTCATCTGTGGCAAGAGGTGTTCCAGCGTATGTCTGCCCTGCACAAGTCTATCGTCTTCACACAGCTGTTGTTTATTTGAATAGGGTAAGCTTCGAGGTGCAAGGCTGCCTCTGCAGCTCTGCCACATTCTCTATACTTCAGACATGGCTGGCTGCATTGTGTACCAGCCTGCTTTATTTACAGTGAGCGAAAAGGAAGCGAAATGCTTGACCACAAGATTGAGGGGTCAGGTTAATTATCTTCCTGGTGTGCGAGAGAATTATAAGGGCCACTGTTGACATTGGTAATGGTGTTCAGAGCTATCCGTCCATTAAGATGAGGGATAGTTTACAGGATTAAGGATGTGTTGCTGGTACATGTATTTCTGGGTGATAGACTATGACCAACTGTGTCTTCAGTCTGCTTCTCTTACAATAATTAACGTCAGAGAGCAAGTCTTAGTCTGCCTTCACATCAGCACAGTTACACTCATCTCAAACACAAGTGACACAAACAGATGTACAGACAGATCTTTTCTTTTCATTAAATTAAACTAGGGTCTAGACACCTCTCCTTTCTGTTAATCAAGTATATTAATATACACTCCATTTCCATGTGTCTTTTTTGGTAGAATATACAAGAAAGAGTGTGTATGTGTTTTGTGCAGGCCAGCTTTACCAGTGTACACCTCTCCCAGACCTCTTCCCTTTTTGCTATGCATGGTATTGTAGCTTAGATTTTAAATTCATCATCAGAATTATCAGTCTACACCCAATAACCCATGGTAGGACAAAAACAAGCCAAATGAGCCTTTTGTAGGCCTCTGCTATAAATCTGTGGTGAGGCATAGATCAGAATAAGGGTGTACGATGTAGGGTGATGAGGTTTTGAGTGTTCCCCAAAAGTGGTCGATGGACTGATTTGACATTTCTAATTAGTCATCATGGGCTGATGGTCTGTGTTTATGCTGGCCGATTAATTACAAAATGTCTGCAGACACATCTGCGGCCTTCATTGCAAGCATTTTACTTGTGTATGCAACAATTATGTACCAGTGCGATGACAACGCTCACAATTAACAATGTGCACAGTAAATAGACGCAGGCTATGGGGCACCATGTTGCATATGCAGCTGTATAGTGAACAGCAAATGCCAAATGGGCTTCAACAAAGTTCTGAATAGGAGTCTAAATACGCCCTATTCAGGGCAGGCATGAAATGAAACCAACCTGGAGGATCAATTTGTGGTCTCTGATGAACTTTCCTCAGACAGAAGAAGCTACTTGGATATGTAATGGGAAGTTTTAACCTAACAAGAAAGATGTCCAGTTGCCATGACTCAACTTTCAGAATGCCATCTGAACTAATTCAAATTAACTAATTTCTGAAACCAGAGTGAGCCAACAAACTATAAGGATGTCTGTGATTAGGGCAATTTTGGACATGGTCACCGTGCATAAAAACAACCTGGAACCCTGAGAGATCTATCGGGTGAAGTGTGCGCATTTCACACAGCTGTCTGACTCCTGCCCGTCAGCAAGCGCAGAACATCAACCAATTTACCAACCTTATTACTGTGAGTTTTTGGGATCGTATGCAGACATCTGTCTGAATTAAATGTGCCCAACAAGGTTGGACATGGTTGTAATTTATGTTGAAAAGTCAGATATCAGATTTCAGCAACAACATCCTGCGAATGAATACACGTATAGTTAGTTTAGGCTAACTCCGTAAATACAGCTAAACATATTTTATGTTCGGTGTAGCGGTGCACTGGGGAAGATAAAACTGTGGAGGTCACCTGTGGTGCTCATGATATCTTTTCAGATTGATCACAAACTGTATCACTGGTGACACTGTTGGTTCAGGTTAGTGTTTTTTTGTTTGTTTGTTTTTTTTCTCTCAGCTCATTTAAAGAACATTCAGTTAAGTGAGTCATTGTTAATGGACAGGCTAGGTTGTTTTACCCCCTGTGACTGTCTTTTACTCTGAACAGTTCAGCCTGAACCACAAAACATCAGAAACTGCTTTTGGGGAAGAAACATTTTAGGCTATGTTGGGTGTTAGGGTGGAGCTGATGTATATGCACGGTCCAATAGATCACAGGCATAATATGATTCTGTTGGCCATAAAAAGTTTTTGTTTAAAGTGGGGAAAAAACACTGTGTACATGACTTCAAAATACCATGGCATAAAAACATGTTTAGAATTAGTTTAGAGTTTTTGGTTACTACTCAAAAAAGAGAAAGTGAAACTTGCTTGAGGTTACTGCATTCTGGGAGGTACAGAAGTTCCCAGTAATTTTCCCCTGGTTTCTCTCTTCTTAAATGACATCGCTACGATGACATCACCTGACCAGTCAGTGTTGACTGTATGATGTCAATCTGAAGCCATAATCACAGGAGGTTCCTGTGGTTGCTATGGGTTTACAGCAGACTTTACTTGTGGTTGACTACAGGGTTGGTCACACAAGCCCTATCTTGCCTTTGATTTAATCTAGTTTCATGTTTTCTTCCAATTCTGACTCATGTTTTCTACACAGCTGGTATCAGGTAATTTTCCGGTTGCAGATAATGTTTTGGTAAATTTGCAGTAAGCTGAGTCATATTTTGCATCTCTGTGTAATTAAAACACTGATATGATTACTTTCTTTGGCTTTGATTTAACACCCCTGGCCCACACTACCACCACAGTAATGGTGTGTGTGTGTGTGTGCCTTTGTATTGACTTGTGTGTACGCATGGAGAAATAGCTATTGACCCTGTTGTCTCACTAGTTAACACCAAAATAGCAAATTTGACACGTTTTTCTTTAGATTACGCACATTGATTAAACTGGTATTGGCTTTCTGGTAAAATCCAGATGAGGTCTTTGCAGCTAATCTCTATCTATCATGGTTGTTGCAAGTTGTGCAAAGTATTAAAAAATCAGCTCAACATTGAAAATATTCACCACAGTTTAAGTCCCATTTTATCAGTGCTTATATCAAATGGGTTTTAATCAGTGATTAATTAGTGAGTTCAAATATAAATGATAATGATATAGTTTACGCCTTAGGATCATACAACTATGTGAAGATATTGTTTACTTGTGTTATTTAGCCTACATAAAATGGATATCAATATAATTTATTTTTTCTCAGCATGTTTCTTTAATAACATGCTTTGATTTGGGCAGTGAGTCCATCAGTGGCAACTGCAGCCACACCCAGAGTTATAAATTGCTCTTTTAGGAATCTTGTTCTGTTGCTATGGATTGATCCCTATGGAGGTATCAAGGCAAACCAACAAGAAAACTGTTTGTAGCAATAATAGCAATAGCCTAGATTTGTTAACAATTGATAATAGATTTTAGGTCATTGTCAAAAGGAAAAATGAGCCCAGATACTAAAAGACATTTTCCTTTTTATGGATTTGAGGTATTTTAAATTGCAATCTAATAAGCTTTAATCATTTCATATGTCGTTGGTTAATATGACAGTTTCAGCTCTGGTGTCAGCATGAGTTCAAAGATAGGCAGTCTGAGTGATGAGGATCAGTCTGCTGGTGTCATGCCTCTCCTTTTCTTTCTCACTGCCTCCATACACACTATGCTGTTCACACTGAGCGGGAGAGGATTGGAACATTGAGTACCTTCAGCACATTTTTCACATTCCCCTTTGAGGGTCTCAACCACAGCCCCTACTACACACTCTCTTCAACACATATACACAAACCATTAATGTTTCTCACCACTGGGCAGTAATGGTAATATGTAAGTTTTGTCTGTACTAATGGTTGTGGGCTGCATCAGGCAGTTCAGTGGCAGAGAAGAGCATGTCAAAGCTCTGTGTGTGTTACTGCTTCTGTTAATTTGTATGTTTTTTTGTCACTTTTCTCTGCTCCCTTTCTTTTCTGCAGCAGTGGCGCGTGTGGTGAACAGCAGCGGCAAATATGACAGAGTATAAGCTGGTGGTGGTGGGAGCTGGAGGCGTGGGCAAAAGTGCACTCACCATCCAGCTCATCCAGAACCACTTTGTGGATGAATATGACCCCACCATAGAGGTACAGTGCTCTTCTACATCTTCTACACAATATGCTATCGTTGTGTAGTGGTACACTACTTTTATGCTTATGTCATGCAGTCATTCTTGCATATGTCAACTGTCCAAGCTCACAGTCACTGTTGAATAATATTGTCTGCATCATGCTGAGACAGCAGCTCCATCTAAGCCAAATTAATTGGATTAAAAGAATACTGTAGCATTCTCCAAATGGTCAGTCTTCGAAAGAATTGCTAATTTAGTTTTAGTGTGTAGTATTCTTATATTTTCATGAATATTAGAAGCTAAAAGACATTTCAGAGTGAAGTGAGAAGCCAGTTAGACTTTCCCCCTCTGTTTTCACTCTTTCTATATCTCTCTGTCTTTACGCTCTCTCTCTCTTTCTCACCACGCCTGCCTCTGGTCAGACAATGTCCTTTTTGTGTATTTGCATTCCTGGCCCCTATGCTCTAGCAAACAAAGGAACGGCACTCCATGTTTTTGTGGCTACGTGTTGGAAAGCTAAACATTGGTTCCAATATTCTCCTCCACTGATCCCTTGATGTCCAGTTCACGTGGAGATGGAATTAATCATATGATTAAATGCATGTTCAATCAACATGATATCTTAGTGTCTCTTTAAATGAATGTACAACCTCAGTAATAATGGTGGTGGATGCAGTCGCCTCAAATCGCACTCAATCAGGCATCTGTTTTGTGTCCGATTTTTTGTTCCTCTTTCACATATTCAACTGACGTTTTAAGCACCTCTCTAAGTCTCTGCAGTTCTCCCTTGTTTCTGTAGGACTCGTACAGGAAACAAGTTGTGATTGACGGGGAGACCTGTCTGTTGGACATCCTGGACACTGCAGGTCAGGAAGAGTACAGTGCCATGAGAGACCAGTACATGAGAACAGGAGAGGGCTTCCTATGTGTATTTGCCATCAACAACACCAAGTCTTTTGAGGACATTCATCAGTACAGGTCTGTCTGTCTGTCTGTCTGTCTGTCTGTCTGTCTGTCTGTCTGTCTGTCTGTCTGTCTGTCTGTCTGTCTGT
>JAUYWH010000024.1:8379046-8393532 GCA_034779795.1 Ctenopoma multispine | reverse complement strand
TGTCTGTCTGTCTGTCTGTCTGTCTGTCTGTCTGTCTGTCTGTCTGTCTGTCTGTCTGTCTGTCTGTCTGTCTGTGACAAATATGTAGAGAAGGTATTGCAAATAATTACACTGATATCAAGCATGGTGTGATCTGTTGTAGATGTTTACACGTGTATTTCATGGCAAGGTCACATGCCTGTCATGGAGTTCAGATACAAAATCATTTGTTAGTTTTCTTGTAGGGTTCTGTGTGTGCATATTTGTATATACAGTGTGTGTCTGAAGGGATAGAGGTGTGTATACGTCTGTGTGCCAGCTCTCTGCAGTAGTGGGGTGATGTCATGCTGTAGCGTTTAACATGGCTAAAGAAAGCTTAGCCCCCAACTGGAGGATTACAGCACGATGCCAATGAAATCGATCCTGACTCGATTAGAGGAGCGAGGAGAAGTAGCACTCCCAAGGACAGGGAAGGATAAAGTGGGGGAGAAATTTAGCTGGAGATGACAATGCTCTCTCTTTTTGCCACATTTTGTTTTTCTCATCACATTAGACATTTATTTGCCAGTCTTGCACGTTGCAAAAAAAAAGAGACTGCATGCTAACTTAGCCACCTCCTATACAGTTAAGCAGGGTTTTTATTTTGTTACAAACACATTTTTTTGGCTTGCTGCCATTGTAACCCAGCCCAGTTTAACACAACTGCTGGTGTCACTGTTAAACCATTGTGCCATTAATGAAAGAGGAATCTTTGTTTGGATGGAAGAATACTGTAGGTGGTATTCTGTTTAGAGCTGATCTTCCACTGCTAGCATGCACCGACACTACAAGGCACCCACTTAGAACTGTGCTGTGTAATTTCAATCATCTCACAAGTACTATACCATGCTCAAAAATACACCTGGTCAGGAAACACTGAATGTGTATCCTTTCATCTTTATATGTATTTACTGGACATATACAACTCTCACCAGCATATAATCATCATCATGGTCTACATAGGTTCAGATGTCTGTGGCATTAAGACTTAGCAAGTGTGGTCATAATCAGTGTTAGGAGTGTTGACTGCAGATGGACTGAGCTGATTGTAGTGGATGCATCCTGCTGTAGAGTGGCTGAGGAAGAAGTAGGGCTGAGCTGATTGATCTGACCCACTCCTCTCACTGAGTCCCCCCTGGCTGACTGGCATTTTGGCGCTGGCTGCTGTAGTGATGAGGTAATGCTGTTTGCCGCCTGCCTGTTGTCTATCCCTCCCCCTCACTCCCTTGCTCTGCACCTCCCTCCTTCAGCAGTGCAGCATAGCCCAGCACCAGCAGGCCCTGGATCTTCCTCAGGGTCCTAGAGCTCCCTGGGTGGTTGGCTCTCCAGTGGTGGAGCTGCTGTTGTTTATGAAGCAGGGAGGATCCCACACAAGAGAGATGTCTCTTCTACTAATCCCACATGGGTTAAGGAAACAGGCAAAGTTTTGCAAATTAAATGTCAACTATTTGTTTTGTAATTCACAGAGAACAGATTAAACGCGTAAAGGACTCAGATGATGTCCCTATGGTGCTTGTGGGAAACAAATGTGACCTTCCGGCACGTACAGTAGACACCAGGCAAGCCCAGGAACTCGCCCGCTCTTATGGCATCCCATACATCGAGACCTCTGCCAAGACAAGACAAGTAAGCAGTGAGCAAGAAGCACATAACCAAATACTGCATGTGCACTGTCAGGGAAAATATATTCTTCTATCATAATAATTGATAATAGATAAAACGTACACATATTTTTTCACCTTACCTCATAAAGCTTAAAGGTTTCTCTGCCCGGACCACACCACCTGCTGCATCTTACTATAGTTAACAAGCTATGCAAGTGTTCTAGTATGGGCCCTGTAATATGACATTTTACATGTGGATTCATGCACATCTGAGAACAGTAAATAGTTCATGGCATAACACGGTTAATGCTGCTGGGAACATTTTATCATGCCGCAGGCAGTGACTCATAGCCAGGTTACCTTGGCTATAGAATGGCACTATAGTATTTGCAGTATTTTGAAAGGGCTCATAAGCACACTGCGTCGCACAGCTCCCACTGTCTCTGAATCACTATTACACTTTATGTAGGTACACACACACTCTCACATTCATCATTAACCCTGCAAAATGTCTGTCATTCAACCAGAAGAGTATACAAAGACGGAAGCAATTACTTTTCTTTAGCCATTATGATTTCCTGATTAACAGTGTCTGAAATTATCAGGGTTGCCATGGCAATATTGCAAAGCCTCCTAATCGTGAGAACAGCTGAGAGGTTTGATGTCAGTTATAAGGGAACATGCAATAAACTGCTAACTTAGAAATGTATTGTTATTGTTATTTGTAATCTATTTGCCCAGATGTTTGTGTAACCTTTCTGTGTGTTTATAGGGAGTGGAGGATGCCTTCTACACACTGGTCAGGGAGATCAGACAGCATAAGTTAAGAAAGCTGAACCCACCTGATGAGAGTGGTCAGGACTGTATGAGCTGTCGCTGTGTAGTATCATGATACAGGTGAGACGTTTTTTTTCTTTGATAGGTACTGTAGTTACAGAGTAACATGGAAAGTCTGTTGAACTAGAGTTTTGTGAGGTATACCTCACAAAAAGTAATGCAGTCAAATATCATAGTCTGCAATCAACACTAACTTCATGGAGTTAGATTATTAGTTCACAGTAGTAGAATATAGTTCAACAGTACCAAACACTTAATCTTTAAATATATACCTAATAAACATCTATCTCATTGTATTCATTTAATTTACATGACTATTGCCCAAGTAAAACCAAATGTGAAGCCATGTATCTCAGTTTCAGTTTTGCCAGTAACAATAAAATGGAACTAACAACTGTCCCTCTCTTGTGCTGTTTCATTCTTCAGATGGCTTTTGCATGAGGAGAAGTGCTACAGTGCATAGTGGCAGCATGGACTTCAAAATAGAAAGATAAAACAACTCAATGATGAAATATAAACTATAAATCAAGACAATGATGAAAGCAAAAGCTCTCAAGGAAACCACCAGAGCTGAGGCCTTTATGGAAAGGAGGATTTTAGACTGTTGCCTAACTGGCTATATATGAAATGGCCTGATCAGGTCCTTGTTTTGGTCCACACTTTGACCTGTGAGCAACACAACTAATGACTCTGTCAACGCCAGTGTTGCCCTACTGGATAGCTCCCCAGGTTTCCTGCTAACTTATTGTTTTGAGTCTCAACACTGGTCTTAAAAGGGGTGCCACCAATCACACTCCCACCTTGAAAACCTAATTCCACTCCTCTGCTTGCCCACTGGAAGGACTGACTGACTTAAAAGGAAAGACCTGCAATGGATAATTAGTTATCCCAACACCTCTTTAATAAATATTCCCATACCTCCCATTGGTTTCCCTCAAATGGCTATCTAGTCCATTCACTATACTCGATACAGGGTTGAGGCTTGCATGGGAATGCCTATTATTTGTTGTTACAGGTAGCCTTAGTGTAAAAGTCATTGATTTCATTTTATTATATGGAACATTTTTTGTGGTAGGAGGATTCAGCACTATCTTTATTTCGGATGGCACCTGGTTTGATATATTTCATGACCTGTTGGACATAGCTGTCATGATAGATACAGTATCTTTAAAGGAGAATACAAAGAGAAGTGAATTTCTAGAATGCATCTGCCTTCTCACCCTACAGATGTTTCTTTGCTAAGAGTTGTCTTTGTGGAATAATAATAGTAACAGCTAGTGTATGTAGGTTCTGGTGCAATAGGATTCTTAACTGTCCAATTTACACAAAGTATTTGGAACTAAATACCTCTTGCGACTGCTCATTTGACTGTTTTCCTTTGGTTTAGGAAGGGGAGGAAAAGTGTATGACAATGTAGCTGTCATCTTGCAGTTGCTAAAACTAGAGAGGTTACCCGTAGAATAGGAGGAGACAGCTACAATTGTACAGTTATACATGAGATATTGTTTTAGGCAAAAAGGCAACCAGTGGATTTTTCCTCTTTTATTTTAGATACTGCACAGTGTACAACTCTTGGCGATAACGGTTAGTTTTAGATTGCAAGAATCACTCCTTGTCATTAAGGCTCAGGAATCAGGGTACAGGAAGGTCTCCTCTTACAGTCCTGCAAATCAGGGTTAGGGATGTCACCAGTTAGCTTTGCAAAGCGTAATGCACAAGTCTGACCTCACTGAGTAAAACATAAGTTGTTTTTTTTCCCGCACACCAAACTACCCTCAAACTGCTCCTTTCTCTCTGCCACCTCAACTCTTCAAAGGAACAATAACAGGTCAGGTGCTAATCATGTCAGAACTATATTTACTGTACACGTGGGATTAGGTGATGGACATTGGATTATGGGAGTGCATTGCTTTGTTTCTTAACATTGACTAGCTTGTGCTCTCCACAACTGCATTAATGTGCTGCCTAAATGAAAAAGACTGCTCTGTGTTTACTTTGCCTTATTTGTTAGCTAGTTTGTACCTCATGTATGCAGCAAGCTCTACCTGAGAACATTATGTGTTCTACTTGCTGCATTGTTTTGTTTATGTGTGTGACTTTAAAAAAAAAGTGTGTTAAGACATGCGCTGTATAGAAGTTGAAAAACAGGACAAGCCCCTGAAAACACTACACTGTTTATTTTTTTATTTTTTAAAGGGTTGTTTCTGTAATGTAAGCATGTGAGTCTGAATATGATTCTGTTTAACATGACTGAAAAACAAAATTTGAGAGATTTCCTTAGACAGTGCCCTGTCGAAGTCAGCTTCTGTTGCTTCCGTGTTCATACTGTAAGTTTCATTCCCATTAAACTAGAATATGTGATGCTAAGTACTTGAAGTTATCATTTTTAGTCCAGGTTATTTTAGCAGTTCATAGAAATGGTCATGTATGACAGTGTATGGTGTTTCAGACATGCAGGTTTTGGCTACAAGCTTCAGATGCAAACCTCAAACATATCTCAGACCTCTTCCATTCAAGACATCAAATGTTATTTTTCCATTTTATCTTTCCAACAAACCTATTTTTATTGATGGTCACTCTTTTCACTTTGGTTTTTTATGTAACATGGCTTAAAGAACCGTGCTCAGTTTATTTACTGTGTGAATGACAGTCAGGTTTATCAGTTAACTGAAGGAAGAATATGAATTTAGAATGTGTTCAATACGTCTGTTAAAAAATAGAATATTAAAATAATGCAAGGGCTGATCCTTGGTCCCACTTTTGGTTGTGTTGTTCCTAACCTTTATTTTTCAATCACTGTACTGAAACCTTTTAATAGAAAAAGTGTGGAATTTGTAATTGCAGTCCTGATAGTATGTTTGTCCTCCCTGACATTTTTTAAACAGTACATTAATAATATCTGAGATCTCCACAAACCTATGCATTCAAGATCCCATTGCATTAGAATATCAATATCATGTAGATGGAATACTCCACCCAAACCACAAGTATACATGTCAGAAAACCTGGTGAGCATGACAAAGACTTTACAGACCATTGGGAGGTTTGCATAAAGTTTCAGTGGGCTCAAGGGTTTGTTTCTCCACTGGAAAAATGTGGAATAGAGATGTGGAAGGAATTTGTGAAAATGTCAACTGTTTAGCTATTTAAGATGTATTTACTCTTTGAAGCAAATGGCAAATGTATTGCAGGACAGGAATAAAGATGTCAAGATAAAACTGACTGGGTCCCTCCAATTTTTCTCATGTTCCTCTCACATTTGGGATTTTCTGCCATCTACTGGCTGTTCTATTGTCTTTCTGTTCCCTATTGAGATAAACAAGCTGACATTACAAAACAAGATTGGCTAAACATAACTGAAGTATAAAAATGTTTTTCTTGTGTTTCTGCTTTGACAAAATGGCTGGTTGTACATATTGTACAGTATCAAATAGTTTACACAATCTGGATAAGTACAGCTGTAGAGAAGGTTCAAAAGACATAGTCATAAATGGAGTGATGTTTACACAATGGTTTTACCATCAGCAGTAATATTTACAAGGTCTAGATTGTGCAGGAGAACAGGGCAAACCTCTTTTATTTCGGTAAATTCAGTAAAGCATTTGTGTTTGTACATTCAAACCCAACCAATGTCTCACGTGAAATGAACATGAACTATAAACATGTTCTTTCTTTTTCAAAATTATGAACTAGAACTAGTTCATTTAATCTGTGTCAAATGAACTTTGAGCTAGCTCAAGCACTTGGTGTACAACAAGAAACACTGCTGCACTACAATACTTTGTCAGAGCATTTTTCATATTGTCTCAGTATGAACAGATGTTAAGTATATCAAAAGTCAGTCAGACTGAAAAAAGTTGTGAAGTTATTGGAACAGCCTGTCTCCGCTGAAGAATACAGTGCTTAAGTACATTAAGTATGAATTTTCTAAACATTCATACAGCATATGGAAGGATTACCTATTAAATCCAGTAGTACAACTGGATACAATAGCAAAAGGATCCCTACATTGATTCAGGCAGAAGAAATGACTTACTGTAAATCATTTAAAAAGCAACCAAAACACATTCTATGCCAATCATGATAATCATATAACACTAATCTACTGTCAAGTGTATCAATTTATTGGATCAATGTTAGACTGTAGTCGGGTGTTGTTTGCTCAAGCCAGGCAACCTAGTTACTTCTTTTAAGGGCAGATGATTTGCATATTTGTAAGGCTGTACTGTCACTGGCCTTCCAGAGTCATAAAAGATAGGAGATCATTTATAAACCCCGGACAGACGGAAAGTACCTAGTGAGTGTTGGTGACGGAAATAAACACACAGAAAAGTGATATTTTTCCTTAGGATAGACCGTAATCATGCCGTACAGCCTGGATGCAATTAAGAAAATGCTCCCTAAGGTAAGACTAATCACTGAAAGAAGAATTAATTGTCTCAGAATATCATCTTTATGTATATATTGTGTTTTTACTTTATTATTTTGAAGACCTATGTACGCAAACATGTGGCCCAAGAAATACATGTCGCAGTGACTCACTTCAAAAACCTTGTGCCCATCATGGACAAATATGGTAAGGAACAAAATAACAGGTCACATTTCAGTCTTATGCGGAATATATTAAATTTGTGGCTCATTTTATAATATATATCCATGATATATGTACAGTTTACAATGATGGAACCACAAAACACTTGATGAGTCTAAGTGGAACCATTCCTGTCATGGTTGCAGGTAACAATGACTTTGTTTTAGAGTGTGTTTATAATCCACTTTGACCCGGATTCTGATTAATATGAATCAAAAATAATAATAAAAAAAAGCTTGTTTGTGAATATGCAAGGTAAAATATTATTTCCATCTGTTCTTTTACAAGACAATATCTACAATGTACCTATATGTGTGTGGATTGAGGAAATGTACCCCCAGACTGCTCCCATCTGCTATGTCAGACCCACATGTGACATGATGCTGGTCACAGGAAAGTACATCTCCAGCAATGCTGAAGTTGTGCTGCCTTACCTGGAGGAGTGGAATGTGAGAATTGAAACATCATCTTGTATTCTTTCACCAGGCTACATGTAATAACAGACAGACGTGTGGTGTCTGTGAAATGTCTATAATTGTGTGACTTACCAGCCACGTGACATTGGCGTGATTTTTCCTTTCCTCTGTCAGGGTGGGTGCGACTTGGTGAGCTTACTACAGGTGATAGTTGTCAGTTTTGGAGAATTCCCTCCTGTATGTATGCAGCCTTATCCTGAGCCAGAACAAGCTTCTTGTAAGTAACGCTCACACAGACAGAAGAGAAGCCTCAGTGTTTGCATGTACATTCTAGATACGAGCTCACGTTTAAAAGACATATCTAGGTTTATTACCAATAAATCTAGGGCTGAAAATTATCCTTTACCTTATCAACATGTTTATGAACTCTCATGTGACTATGAATTACCCTTCTTACACAATAAATATATTGTTTTTTTTAGGCTGGCTACAGTTCCACAGACAAGAAGAGGTGTTTTCAAGCACAGATGGGAGTTTGTATTTGTCTTTACCGGGAGAAGATGGTCTATCTTTGCAGCAAGGAAATGAAACAAACTGTTAGTCATTTGTGAAATTCGACAATAAAAGTCAAACACTTTTGTGTAAAAGTGGTTTGTACATTGCCTGTGGAGTGTATTAGGTGCTTTGTCAGATGGTATCCATTGATTATTTTATGCTCTATGTCTAATTTACAAATAATTTATATTGTAAATTTCAAGCAGCACCGTATAAAAAGACATCAGCTGTGTTTTGTGGGAATGGATTTATTCACATAAACATAACCGACTTCTCATTGCCTGTATGTTAACAGACTTAATCACTTTACAAGCAGCTCACAAATTTGTACCCTAACCGCACCCACAGATATTTGTTGTGCTCTGAGGCATGAATGTCTTGGACTTTTGACCAGAAAAGAGAAAAGGTGGTAAATTAGGCAACACATACGGTAGCTCTGTAGTTACACTGTACTGCTTACATTGGATTATTCATTAATGTGAACCAGTTTTCTTTGTTTGTTGGTGTAATATTGCAGTTACTGTTTTAACATATCTTCTTCCATAACCACAACTTTCAAAGACTGAAACACAGTCAAAATTATTCCCAAAGACAGGACGATTAATTGTTATTATGATGATACAACCTCTTGTAAAAGAAAATAACTGATTTAGTATATGGTATTCTAAATAAAGAGTCATATTTAAAATGCTTGGGCTTATTATTGTGGAAACCTTCAAAAAAGAAGTGTAAATAAGTATAACCTTTCATTATTCACTATAGTTGAAGGTATAAAAAACGATCTACATAGTTGTGGACAGTGAGCATTTTTTCAGCAAATGTCCTGTGCCATTTGTCCTTCAGCTCCTTAATTTCATCCACACTTCAGTCTACTTGCTGCAAGCTTTCTATGGCCTATGCTCAATTTTATGTTGTTTTTTTGTAGAGTATTAATTGCTTAGGAGAAAATAACTAGTTCATCTAAGAATCATTAGAATGCAATAGGTCCTCAAACTATCTTGACAATCAGATGCTGTTCTGTGATCTAGAGCCATTAGTCTCCATAGACTTCAGCCAACTAAAGGTGACACGCGGAAGTTACACCTAATGATACATCGTGAGTCATTCTGACATTGCTCATCCTCATACACAGCCTTTGTGCTAAGAAATAAAGTAACATTTTAAATAGTTCAATTAAGTTATGGCTCCTTTGTCCTTACACACTGAGTAATACGCTTTAGGAGCCACCGTCTTGTGCTGACATCACACACGTACCGGAAGCTGTCGGTTGGATTGCCGGAAATTCCTTTTGTTGATTATCGGATATTTCTTTTCCGGCCTCTCTTTTAACAACTATTAACAAACGTTTTGTCTATTTTCTGCTTTTACTTATTTAATTGAACAGTGGAGCATTGACAACAAAGACATCATTCGTATTGGACTGAAGGGTTTCATATCGAAACCAAATCACTGTCGTGACTGTAGTCAGGTCCGAGGCTGGGCTAACATTAGCCTAGCATTTACTGGAATCTTGCTAGTTAGCGTTAGCTTGTGTTAGCTGTCACTCAGCTTATGAAACAGCTGTTCGTTCACTTAACTCATCAATAAGAACGATTGAAACAAACACGTTAAAACCATGGCAGTCGTCAACGAAGGTGCCCTGAAGAAAATGCTGAAGGTAAGCCTACTGTCTAACTCTTGCGGAACTTGTTGGCCATAAGTAGAAAAGGAGCTAATACTCCCGATACCAAAAAGAGTGAGTTCGCCGATTAATAGTTCCTGGAGTGGGTTGTGATCGGTAACTGGTGTATTTATGTTTTATTTCAGCTTAGTATGTTAACGTTTGGTTCTGTATTTAAAGCTCATAGATGTGATGATATCTGCTAAGATTTATAGTACAGGTTTTTGTTTACATTCTACAATCTAGCATAGCCACCTAGCTAACACCACTAACTATGCTGAATTTTAATTATAAACATGTTCTAAAAATACCCATTTTTATATGTCTGTTCTTCAAATTTTGCTCGTATGATCTCAGATGCTTCGTGCCACGACGGATGCTATCTAATTAAATAAAATACACTTTGCTGAATTGCTTTTGCTTGTATTAAACTGAGTTTTATGTAGGTAAAAGCCATTAACGGATCGTGGGAATGTTTTATAATTTCATTATTGATCATGCATGTTACAGGCGTATTTAAGAATACCTACCCCAACAAACAACTGCACTTATCAGTGGCGTCAGTTTTTCTAAACCAGTATCAGCTGGGTTTGAACTATGTATGATTAAATTATGCTAACTTCTTCTTTTATTGTCATTGTCCAGCAATACAAATACAGAGATCTGACTGTTCGTGAGATTACTAATGTCATCTCCCAGTACAAGGACTTGAAGCCACTTATGGATGCTTATGGTAAATTGAACAGTATTGAGATACCATGGTTTTAACTGTCTGGTGTCTGTTACACACTTATACTTTTATGTTGGTAAATAAAAAAAAAACAACTGATTGACATGAGATCTTTGTATATTTCAGTGTTTAACGATGGCTCCACAAGAGACCTGATGAGCTTGACGGGAACCGTCCCAGTGAGCTACAGAGGTAAAGAACTTTTCTTATGCTTTATAAAAACACTGGAGGCATACTGCATATTGTTCCTACACAGAATTAGAAAGGTTAACTGGCTAACCTTCTTGGTACAATACCCCCATCTGGTTTCTGGAAGGCAGAAATTGTTTACAAAACCAATGCTGACATTCCTTCCACGTTCCCATTAAGTGTGGAAAACTACTTTTTTGTACTGTATTTTGTTATAATTTTGTGTCACTTGTACATTATAACATTATTATGTTTCCAATATAGTTTGGACTACTCTATATAAGTAGTTTTAGTTAAGTTCTTGTTTCTCTAGTTTTGCTTTAGATTAGCTTTGCTATAGTTCAACGTCTTCCTGTTAAAAGTAATTAGTAACTTTCAAAGTAGCTTCCGTAACACTGTATCTGACTTTTTATAACAAGTCACTTGTAGGTGCAAACACTTTAGCAAATGGGGAAATACCTATTTGTATCAGAGAGACTTGGAGATAAATGTAGCTTGAACCAAAATAGTGCATTTGTAGAACAAAATGCAAACAGACTGTATCCTGTTTTGTGTTAGTCCACATCCTTAAACTGTCTGTTTGTCTCCTGTTCTGGGACGTGGTGTAGTTACATTGGAGAAATGCAACATTTGTTTAAACACAAACCAAAGCTCCAATAATATCAAAAGTAAAATGTGTTGTGTTTGTGTTTCTTGTAGGCAATGTCTACAACATCCCAGTGTGTCTGTGGTTGCTGGACACATATCCCTACAACCCTCCCATATGTTTTGTCAAACCTACAAGTGCCATGATGATAAAAACTGGCAAACACATTGATGCTAATGGAAAAATATACCTGCCATATCTACATGAGTGGAAGCATGTAAGTGTTTTCTTTTTAGTCAGTTTATATGTTTATAAACTGACTAAATAGTTTATAATTATAGTTACTGTAACAATAAGTCAAAGCTAGGTATGCTATTTTAGATATGTTTATGACTAAGAGTTGGTCAGTACAAAATGGTGCAATCATGAGAGTCATAAATTTAACCATGGCTCTAGATAATATTTGATCTATTTCCTGTTGATGTTTGGCCTGTTGCTCTGCATTTGCTGTGTTGGTTAGTCTAACTTGCCCTTCATTGTTTGTCTTACAGCCTCAGTCAGACCTCTATGGTCTGATTCAGGTGATGATTGTGGTGTTTGGAGAGGAGCCTCCTGTGTTTTCTCGTCCCACCACACAAGCCGCCTATCCAGCCTTTCAACCTGCTGGACCCCCTAACCGTGAGTAACAAGAACATTTGAGGTCAACAGGCCAAATTAGGTCACCAAGATGTTGTTGGAACATGTCAGATTAACAGAAGAATGGAAATGTCTGCCTCATAATGTCTCGTATATCCTAATAAATTAATTTCAAACTGATATCTAACATTGCCTTTACCCCAAGCCTTTACCTGCTACAATTATGTGAGTTTAAGTTTATAACATGGTGAATTATTTTGTATTTTAGATTTCAAAAGTCTTTTGAGCCACTTTTCTTTTTAAGTCCCTTTTGAGAAATTGTATAATCCTGTGTCAACGGAGCCCCAGTTTAGTAACATGGCTTCGTCAAACATGTAGGTTTGGCATTAAGTTGGAAAACAGTCAGCACTTTCATACTATGGCATTGGTGTCAGTGTCAACATAAGTGTCATGCATTTATTTTCTTTAGCACTAGATGGAGCTCAAATACCAGTCAAGAAAACATAAACCTGTCAGCGTGGTATACAGTACCAGAGTATATTGACCTATCTGTGTTTAGACCTGATTGTTTCACTGTGTCTTTCTGTTCCAGCTTCCTACATGCCTGGTATGCCTGCGGTGTCACCTTACAGCACAAATCCTAACCCAGGGTAAGATATTTGCCAAGCAGTTCTTAACTCTGCCCCTCACTGAAAATCTGAAAACATGAATGGTTTCCTTATCTTTGTGGCTTCTTCTACAACATATGTCACTGAAACACTGTACACCTCAGTCTAGCTTGAGGATAGGTGTTTGATTTTTTGAAAATAGAAAAGCTATATGTTGGTTCTATAACTATTTGTTGCAGCTATCCAGGATACCCGTATCCAGGAGGCAACTCTTATCCAGCCACTGGTGCCCCTGCACACTACCCCACCCAGACTCCAGTTTCCACAGTTGGTATGTATTATATTTCATATCTGGCTTGCTTTATTTCTGCTTTATCTCATGGTTATATGTAAATGTTGACATTTGCACAGATTTCCTAAGTTTTACAAACAACCCTATCCCACTCAAAACTCTTAGAAATACTCTGTATTTCTCCAGGCACATGTATCTTAGATCCACATCTAAATCAGCACAGTATACAATGATGCAATATTAAGCCATATGATAAGTCACCCCCGAAAAAAGAACAAAATATTTCCTTCACTCCATTGTCTTACATTATTCCTGAGATAAGACGCTTGACCTTGTGTCTCAACCCCTCTCTTCCACTGTGTGACTTCGGTGGCACGCTGAGCCACAAGTGAAAGGTCGCTACTGTAACTGTAGTGGGGTGCTTTAAAGGCCAAAAAGGAATGGCCCCCACTCCAGCCTTCACATCCTACACCTCTGAGGCACTGACACAGTGCTATATTTAGGTTGGAAACAGTAACTCCGCACAAAGACTGGCTCATCTGCTGTCCCAACATCAGTTAGCACCACTGAAGTATGGATCAAGGATCAGCATTTGAGGAGGAGTTTAAACTGTGTTCTATATTTAGTGAAGGAGAAAAAATGGGTTTGCCTGAAGACTTCTCAGATCTCAAGTCCGTATCAACTCTGACATTTGTTGTGCTGACTCTGGGTTGTACATAAGGTAGTCTTAACCAGTGCAGTTACAGTTGCATAATCTGGTATTTTTCAACTTTTATGGATTTGATTTAACTCTAAATATTAACAGAACTCAGTTTCAACTACACAATTCTACAAAGCACAATCATAAATAAGGGTCTTAATGTTTTGAAAAATAGTAGTGTATACTGCTGCTGAAGTTTCAATTCAGTTCAGTTTATTTTGTGCCAAATCACAAGAAAAAACTTCTCTATGCACTTTACAATGAAATGTTTAAGACCTTACAAAAATACATCATCATACAACTACAGTATATAGATTTATATAGAAAACCCAACAAATCCCACTTGAACAAGGACTCGGCAACGCTGGAGAAGACAAAACTCCCTTTAACAGAACAATTCTCCAATCCTCCAGCAGAACCAGGCTAAGGATGGGCGGCCATCTGCCTTGCTTGGCTAGGGTGAGTGGAAAGTGGAGGGAAAAAAAGCAACAAAACAAGCAGCAGACAAAAGACTGAGTAGGTTGGTAGGACCAGCAACCGCACACTGGAAGCATACAGTTCAGAGGCTGGGGATACCAGCAGAAAAGGACAGAGAGGAAGGAGCAACTATAGGAGAAAGAAAGCACAAAGTGAATGACCTACAGTGGTGGCAGAAGAGAGGAGAGGAGCTCAGTGTATCAAGAGAGGTCCCCCAGCAGTCTTAGGAGTTTAGACTGACAAATGTGATCTCTTTTGCTAATTCCAGTCAGAACTCTGGCTGCAGCATTTTGGATGGACTGCAGGCTCTTTAAGAAGTTATTGTGACATCCTGTTGGTAGGGAGTTACAGTAGTCCAGTCTAGTAAATGCATGGGCTAGTTTCCATTTTTGTCTAAGTCAGTGTTACATCTGTCATAAGCTTCCTGCCTACTTTTCAGGAGCTTTATGATGATACTTGTCATTTCAGATACCTAAACTGTAAACTTTCTATCCGATTTAGTTCTCAGTGCAGATAAAGTGATTATAGTAGGTGACTTTAACATTCATGTAGATGTTGATAATAACTGTCTCAACACTGCATTTAAT
>JAUYWH010000024.1:8332259-8378853 GCA_034779795.1 Ctenopoma multispine | reverse complement strand
ACACTGTAAAGTGCCTTGAGATGACTTCTGTTGTGAATTGGCGCTATATAAATAAAGTTGAATTGAATTGAATTAATCTAAATTAATACATCTAGTTAAGAAAAGGAGACAAATTAAAGGTCAACTTTATAGGGTATAGGGTCATCTCCTCTCTTCTGTTGACTGTCTAATCTCTTTTCTCTTAAGGCCCAGGCAGAGATGCGACCATTGGCGAAGACACCATCCGTGCATCTCTGATTTCAGCAGTAAGTGACAAGCTTCGCTGGAGAATGAAGGAGGAGATGGACAGAGCTCAGGCTGAGTTGGATGCCCTGAAGCGAACAGAGGAAGACCTGAAGAAAGGACATCAGAAACTGGAGGATATGGTCTTAAGACTGGACCAGGAAGTTGTAAGTCCCTCTTTTCTTCATATTTTTTCCTTGCTTTACTGTTTGTCTGTTGTCTACAAAGTTATCTTTCACATATAAACAAAAATGTTTTGGCCTTATCATTGTAACGGTTTCTACCAGACTGAGGTCGACAGAAATATTGAGCTGCTCAAGAGGAAGGACGAGGAGCTGAGTGAGGCCTTAGAAAAGATGGAGAATCAGTCGGAGAACAATGACATTGATGATGTCATCGTGCCCACGGCTCCGCTGTACAAACAGATCCTGAACCTGTATGCTGAGGAAAATGCAATTGAGGACACTATCTTCTATCTGGGAGAGGCCCTTCGCAGGGGCGTCATAGACCTGGAGGTTTTCCTCAAGGTGATCACTGTAACACAATCACAAGGAAATGCATAAGAAACAAGCATAAACACACTTATCCCCTCTGTATTTTTTTTAATGAACTCTTACTCTCTTTTATCACAGCATGTACGCCTTCTGTCCAGGAAACAGTTCCAGCTTCGTGCCCTTATGCAGAAAGCCCGTAAGACTGCCGGCCTTAGTGACCTCTACTGACCCACACTGACTACATGTAAAAAGTTCCTGTCTTCATGCTCTCTTATTATCCCCCTCTTCCTCGTCTGTTTTATTCACTTTGTCTTTTTGTCTTCTTGTGTTTCAAAGAGCTGCTCTGCTCTGCTGCGTCTCTAAAACATCTTCTCGTGAGACAGAAGAATTTTCAACAGCAGCAATATTTATCAACAATTGAACCTTCTTTTTTAGCATGGTGAAATTGTGCAGCCACCCTAGTAGTATTTTGCAGTAACAGGCATGACACTATTACTTTTGTGCCCCAGTAAAATATAACAACCACTGTCACCACAGTGAATGTACAGTGTATGTGGCATCTGCCCTAAGTGTTTGTAGTGTAACTGGGTTGAAACACTGTGGGTTAGTGTGTCAAGCTTTATATGCTGCATTGCAGGGGAGCTCACGTTCTGTTAGTTGTCTTTATGCCAGACAAAGTCATTTGTCTAGTAAGCACAATTTGTTAGGGGGTAGTAGATGGGGGGCCTTTGTAGAGAGCCCCACATGTCCATGCCCCTCATAATGAAAAGGTTAGGCTCTGATATAAATACTGAGGGCAACCTTTCACGAAGGACACGGGTTCAGCCTCAGGATTTAATGCTGTATGAGGTCTGGGTCATGTTCAGTAGCCATGGAATCAAAGGGATGGACCTGAACTCCGTGTCGTCACGGTTCTATTAATGAGCTGAATTTTAAAGCCCCATGCCACTTGCCCACACTACTACTTTTCCCCCTGTTCTGAGTGTGTCTCTTTACAGTGGTGTGAGCGAGGTTCTTTCATTGTGTGTCAGATGCTCAGATCTTCCCTTCAGTCTGAGTGCATCAGTCAATCATGTACAGTGGTTGTTTTGCTCTGGCAGTGTCTCCTAGGTAAGGTAGAGTTTTGACATACTTATATCTATTGTTATTACAAAGGAAATCTTTTTATTTTTCTTTCTGTGTACTTTTCTGTTTTCCTCCTGCTGTCCACTCTTTCTCAGTCCTGCTGAGAAGTTGGAGTTCAGTAAAAAGTTGTGAATAAAGCCAGAGTGTTAGAGGGTACAAAAAAATAAAGAACTATTGTACTAATCATAAAGTTAACTTATGTAAAGTTTGCAAACAGGTCTCACTTAAATTAGCCTTTTTACTAAATGCACTTTGAATTGTATGATAGGATATCTGCTGTTATTTTTTTTTCTAACTCAACCATAGACCATCTGTTCTTTTAATCTGTAGATTTATGTAAATCAGTCCAAATAAAGAAATCTGATTTAATGGTTCGTCTCTGTATCATGATTTTGTATGTCAATATTTCACCATATAATTTTTCAAAATTTTTCTGATAGGTTTATATTCTCAGACAAATGACATAATAGTGTTTTGTATTATTGTAGTGCCAGTAGTATTTTAGATTTCAGTGGTTATTTCTCACTGTTCAAACATACTGATCCTTTTTGAAATACTGGAATTTGTTAGCACGTGCAGCAATGTTAACGTTTGTGTCACAGAAGCTAGCGACCACATTTTCACTGCATGTGTTGACCCGTAGCTGTGCACTGAGAGCAGCTGAGTCAGCTGCCCTGTGAACACATTCAGCCTTTTGCTGGAAGGAAAAGGACAAAAGACAGATTTGTAACTTGTAGCCTGGCAGTTTTATTTGATGTTATGGTAAATAAAAACCTATATCCAGTTGCATAACACGTACAGTTCCTCCGTGACTGTAGGATAGTTGTAAAGTTAATACATAAATAGATTTTTATAGTATTGAGTTATAAATAATATCATTTTTCTCCTTATGCCCTTTATTCCAGAGACAGGTGGAGTAAAATAAATACAAAACTCTGTGGTTATTTGGGGTGCGCAAGTAAAACTTTTTCCAGAATTGTTACCTTCTGTTTCATAACCTGACCCTGAGTCGTTGGTTCTTGTTGACTTTTTACCATTGGCTCTCTGTTAAACATGATAAAGTAAATCTTAAATTCTAATTTTTCTTGGAGTACTATAACGTTTTTTTTCTTCTGTCAGTGCACTTGTGGTTAGAGTTGTTTTAAAAAGACTTCAACACAAACCAGTAAATGTATCATTGCTCAAACATTAAGGTACTTTGGTATCACAGGGTTTTGACCAGTGACATTTGCAGCAGTTTTGTTGTGACTCTAGTTGGCTTGGAAGTCGTCCTCACAGAGAGTGGAATGTCTCCATTATACAGAGATTACCGAGTGGAAAGAAACCAACTGGTAACAATCAGAATAAACACAAACTACACACAAGGAGTGAACAGAAGAAGCAGCAGCAGCACACAATAACATACAGTACATACAATATATATGCTCAATATGCCTTATAACTGATGTAACAGGACAACAAAACTCCCTCTCTCCTAAGGTATGAGTTGCATTTTAAAGAATTCAGTCATGGAGAGAGAGGGACATATGGGAGGTGGCAAGGGAAAATGACATATGGGAGGTGGCAAGGGAAAATGACAGGCATGTGTGAATATCTGATGGTAACATCTAGCTTCCACTGGTTTAGCTACAAACACTTTTAGCACAACCTTTTAGATATTCAGAGGTGTCACTCGCCCGATGCTATGAGGAACACACGCGGTACAGTACACAGTAGGAGGGAGTCAACCACACAGTGCTCAGTGTGGTATCAAGGTGGACTTGAGGATTCAGAGGAGTGCTCTTCAGAGGGTGAGCTCCTTCTGTACGCCCCACAGAGTCTCAGCGCTCTTATTCAGCTGCTTCTCCTCGTCGGGCTTCAGTGTCATGTGAACGACATCCGTCAAGCCACTGCTGCCCAGGACACAAGGGATGCTCAGGAAGACCTCATCCTTCACTCCATGCATGCCCTACCAGAGAGGGAGAGAGAGTGGACACATAGAGAAGACAGGGTTAGGCAGGTGAAGTCATAATATCTGCAGCGTGTACAGCAGGTTTTGTAAATTAATAATGTATTGCTTGCTCTAAGGGTCCTCACCTGGACCAGTGTAGACACAGGGTGAACTTTGTGCAGATTCTTCAGGATGCTTTCCACCAGGTCAGCCACAGACATTCCAATGGCCCAGGAGGTGTAGCCCTTCAGCTTGATAACCTCATAGGCTCTGCAGCACACAGAAGGAAAGAAATTAATTTCAGTGAGTGTAACATGTCTGGACTGAGAAGAAAATATGTCAGTCTATGTCAGTCTGGAATTGGAGACTAGACTGTTGCTAGTTTGTCAGTTTCCTTTAATATCTCTCATCCATCTTCTTTCCAGCTGTTTATCACTGTGAGAATGAGGGAAATCTGTCTGAAGCCTGTATGTTAGTTCAGTCTCTAATTGTGTTTTAATGGAGCTTTTTATAATTGTCACTCTTCAATCTCAACATAAATTGATTTGGTCTACTAATTATTTTATTTTGTGAGTTAGCCGACTGATTAAGATCGATCGATTAAGCCTTTCAAGTTACAAAGTCTAGACCTCTCCTCTACTGGAGAAGTCAACCTTTGTAGCCCTTTCTTATGTTGACGCATCCTTATGTTTGACAATACTGTTGTGAAATTTTTTATTTCATATCAGAAACCTCTGCAAGTAGGTATGATAAACCACCTATTGTGTTCCACGTGATTGAGTTGCACAAGGTGGCTGGCTGACGATGGAAACAAAAAAGGTACATTATCACAAGAAAAACTGTTGCATCACTTAACTTTCAACTGACACAACTTCATTGTACAAGTTCCATAAAAATAATTCCACTCTGTTGCAATTTTCTCGCAATAGTCTGACCCACAAATTATAATTTTGTCTGATTCCGATTTTCTGTCTAAGACTTAAAACTGCCAGCATATACAAATATTTTTGTAACTTTTCTCTAATAAGCTATTTAATTGTATTGTGTTTCCATGGTTTTCCTCCACGGTTTATTGAGGCCTTACAGGTGTTTAAAAAATGCAAGCTTTGTGTCTTCAGTGACAGTAAGGCATTGCCACGCTGACCAAATGTTACTAGGTACATGCGTGATAGAGCATGTGAGCAAAGCAGACTTTTGGAGACGGCACAGTGGCTGATTAAACTTAATGGGAGACAGAAATTGTGTGTTCAGGAAGTTCTTTTAAATATATTATTGGAATTTAGAGAAATATACTGTACTCACCCATCAACCACCATCTTATGGACCTCCTTCCAGTTCTCACTGTCATCTTCAGCCCCCATCTTTGGGTTGAGGCCTTGCAGACAAACTCCAGCAACATTCACACCACTCCACACAGGCACTACGAAACAGACAAACAATAGTGAAAAATGAGTTAATCTTAAATATAAATTGCACATACAGAGGCTATTCTCCCAAAAGAAAACATTCACAGGTTGTAACTTCAGTGTATTAAAAGACTTTAAAAAGCTACATACCACTGGAGTCACCGTGCTCTCCAATGATCCAGCCGTGACAGCTGGAAGGGTGGAGGTGGAGCTTCTCTGCCATGATGTGGCGGAAACGGGCAGAGTCCAGGTTGGTACCAGAGCCAATGACTCGATGACGTGGGAAACCACTCAGTTTCCATGCCACATAGGTCAGAATATCCACTGGAGAGGAAAAAATAAATATGCATTTATACAGAAGAAATGATCAGGCATTAACCTCCACATGCAGATTACACAGATTTCTCCGACACTCTGTCGTAGTTTTAAACTGCACCACAACTTCTCACACATTTCCACTTTCTCTCACTTATTCTTCCTACCTGGGTTGGAGACCACCATCAGGATGCAGTTAGGGCTGTACTTGACGATGTTGGGGATGATAAACTTGAAGATGTTGACATTGCGCTGCACCAAGTTAAGACGGCTCTCGCCCTCTTGCTGACGGGCACCAGCAGTCACGACCACCACCTTGGAGTTGGCTGTCACACTGTAGTCTGGAAAATGATCATTCGGTAAGAGAATGAAATGAAAGCAAACGCTCAGAGGTTGTAGTTGTTGTTGTTGTGCATTCTCACCTTTATCAGCTACAATCTTGTGTGTCTTGAGGAACAGGGATCCATGCTGCAGGTCCATGGCCTCACCCTTCAACTTGTCCTCCATCACATCAACCAATGCGAGCTCATCACACAGTTCCTGGTTATATGCATACAATAAGTCATTGTGAAAACAAACATATACAATCTTACAGGAACTCCAGTAGAGCAATACCATTAATCTATGCCCTGGCTATTAGCTGTATTGAAACGGTTTCCAGTTTTTGTATAACCAGGTAGCATACAGGCTTTAATTTTTACTTAACACTCTTTAGAAATACACAACATGACCCAGCTTTTTCCTCTTCATATATCTTTTTCCTTCCCCCTGTCTCACCTTGAGCAAGACGCTGATGGCTGCGGCCATGCCCACCATGCCGACACCCACCACCGTCACTTTGTTCCTGCTGCCAACAGGCTCATCCTTCATCACATGGCAGATCAGCTTCTCCTTGGTGGACATCTGTTAAAAAGGAAGAGGATGAGATATTTTAAAGAAAACAATGGGAACAGAAGAGGAGAAAGACCGGCGAGGATGAGAGAAGAAAGAGTTAAGTATATACATATAATGTAAATAGGAGAAGAGTGAAGTAGTGCTGCATAATTTATGTAGCTGTTTTAATGCATTGTCAGTAATGTCTCACACAAGGGTGGACGTGACAGCTCTCATGCCTCAATGAATGAGTCAGACTTGAGCTTTCCCCATTTTATGTCATCACCATTACAAACCTGAGTCAGACATGACTTCCATCAACCACATGTTTCCTGTCTGCCATTCTACCATCTTTCCAACCAGAAATGGTTTAGTGGTAGTGCTACTTTACAGCACTCCCCCACCCCCCACGGGTAGCCATGGCAACCACTGCCTGGGAAAGCACTGCAGCCCGTCTTTGTGCAGCACAGACCATCCCCAGCTGACGTCACAGGGTGCTATTTCTGTTTCTTGGTTGGGCAGCCATGGCTGGGTGCTCACCCTTGCAGGCCTTTACCTCACCACAGGGACTACACTGTCTCGCTGTGATGTGGAAACAAGCACGTAGTGGAGCACCTGACATGATTAACACGCTGTAATACCTTCTTTGAGGGGATATTTAAGATCTTCCATAGTGTGTTTGCACGGTAGGATATAAGGATAAGTGGAATAGTCAAACCTTATTAGCAGCAGGACTGACTGAGGATTACAAGAAGAATTATCAGTATGTGAAAGGATAATGCTATATAGTTGAAAAGAGAGAGATGGATGTTATATGTCAGGCTTTAAAATAAGTAGTTGTTACATCATATCTCCCAGAACATTATGACATTTAGTCAAGTAGTTTACCAACAGGTCAGTAAAAGGCCAGTCATGAGCACTGCTGGGGTGTCAGGTATCACAGCTAAGGTCTAGTATCTGGATTTTTGTCTTAACTATGTGAATGTGACTGAATATCTTGTTTCTGCACTCAGTTTCAGGTCAGACAAAACATCAATCTATCCAGACATATTTCCTTTCTAAAATCATCACAGTTGAAGAATTTTACCAACAAGAAAATCTAGACTTTCTGTGTATACATTTCATGTAATTAGTCTAGTGTAGTTGCCAACATACAGCAAAATACAAATGCCCCTTCACAACACTGTCAACACAACCAATACGTCTGATTAATTAGAAAATGTGAGGTACACAAAATCATCAATATTCGGAATGTTTGATGCAATTACAAAATAACATCCATATACATCTACACCATGAAACATGATTCATGGCAAGTCACCAACACTGCTCTCACAGAGACTGACCTCCCCCATCCATCATATCAGCGCAATGCATTTCGTGTGCCAGATCAAATTTGAGACCAAGAAGTGTCTGGTGTGTCTGGATCATGGACACCATCCTGACCTTAAGTCAGCCAAGGGCACGAGTGCCCCTTACATAACACGGCGAATATTATCAGCAAACATACCCTGAACATACTGGTATAGCTCTTATAGGCTATATACTGCACAGCTGGTTACCGAATCCATTATATAATGTCTTATCCATTTTTTTAACTATGTCCATGGTTTTCGATCACTGATGTGACCGTTACTGCAACAAGTAGGAAGCTTACAGGCTTCCATCCGGCAGCTTACGCCGCTCTGTTTCCCAAAACACCATCTACAAACAAACACAGTGACCCTAAAACATAAAGGAAACTGACTCAACCAATCAACACTATTGATTTTATAGCGACACGCCCAATTCACAGCCCTACAATGCGCATCATCGTTTGTGCGCTCTCCATCATTAACATTAAATAAATTATTGAATTCTATTAATTATATGAATACAGGAGTCCGGCGGGTTGTCTTACCTTTACTGTTCAGTTTAAGAGGGGAAACCACGAGCTGGAATGTATTTGATCCTCGTGCAGCCTTTCCGCAGATGTGGTGCTGCGGCGAGGGTGTCTCGAGCTATTTAAAGACTGCCTCCTACGTAGACGTCACGTAGGCTACGCGCATATTAATGAGGTCGGGTGGTCGCCCGCCGCTGCGCGTGATGCGTGTCACGTCCCAGGCAGGATGCGGCAGTGAGGCGAGGAGGCAGGAGGGGAGGCAGCAAGTGACCATCGTGTCCTTCACTCATTCGTGTTTTGCGACCGTTAAATAAAAATTAAAAAAAAAGGGAATGCGACACCGACCGTTTTCTGTCACGGGACCAGATTTACATTTACATGTAGTCATCTGACAGACGTTTCATCCAAAGCGACTTGCACGTGAGATGCAAAGCAAGCATGCAAAAAAAAAAGTCAGGGAGAAGACAGTGAAAGCAAAAATCCTATGAGCAGAAATGTTTTACACTTGTGTAAGTTAGGAAAAGTGACTTTTTGTCTCTTAGCAAACAGGTCATTGAAGATGGTAGTAGAAAGTGTTGTTTAACACAGATGACTGATGATGAATATTTACAGTAAACGACATGGATTAAAATGGAGTGAGGACTCTTAGAAAACAGCTTTAATTATTTCCGGATTAGCTGGACGTTACATTTTATAGTGGAGAAGCTCTTGAATTTTGCCTTCTAAGCTGGTATTTAGTTTTAATTATGGCAAAGTAATATGCGGTTCTAAAATAACATAAAATATTTTGTACCCTGGGTCGTTTGACTGTTGATTTTAATGGAGCATAGAATAGGCTATTTGCACCTCTAAGTTTATGTTAGCATTGACACAGCATATTAGCTCCCCCTGCTGTTTGATTTAAACTAACACAACACAGGCCTCATTCTAACCAGCGTCTTCGCAATCACATTTATTTGCCAAGTAGCAAGACAGAGCAAGAAATCTAGTGTAATCCAGGTGTCAACATCATCAGTGATCAGAGGAGTGAGCACAGAGCCCTGTGAAGATTCAGTGCAGAGACACAGAGGTGTGAGAGATGTTTTCCCCCCTCGTGGATAAAGTCATGTATCCAGAGGCAGAATGAGTAGGTGCCAAGTTTGTTGAAACTGATGTGGGTGGGAGCACGGTAGAAGAGGAAGACATCCTTTGTCTTTCAAATCTGGTGTGGAAGGTGTTATGCGCATTTGCAAGATAAGTGTTTGCTGCAGCTTGCAGTGGGTTAGTTGAAGAGAACATCAGCTATGGCGTCCTCCTTAGGAAACTGATGTGGATGGGGGGATGGCAGAAGAGGAAGTGGTCCTTTGTCTTTCTAATCTGATGTGGAAGGTGTTTTGTGCATCTGGCTGCAAGTGTTGGCTGCAGCCTGTGGGGGTTGTGGATTTTAGGACATCTGTCCAAGAAGACAAGTACTTACAGTACGTGTGTCCTCCTCAGGCAACAGGTGCTACTTCGGTTCTCCTAAATTGGCTGCATCATTGAATGAAAGAGAGAAAACACTGTGCTTAGGAGACTCAGGTCAGCTGGCCTCATGGGCACATCATACATAGTAAAACACGGAGATGCAAATTTGATGATCTGGGGATGCTTTGGCAATAGGAGAGTGGGCAATGTCCATTTTGTGTACAAGGCATCTTCAATCAGCATGTCCATACAGGACATATGCCATTCACTCTGGGCAATGGGGATAACTTAATTTTGTAGCAAGATGGTGACACCAGCCATTCTTCCCAGTTGTGTCAGAATCGCCAGGAGAAGAAAGTAGCTGCTGGAATATTCTTTGTGATGGCTTGGTCAGCTCAGTCACCAGATCTGAACCCCATCAAGCTGGTGTGGGATAAGCTACACTGAGGAGATTGGGGAACACTGCACAAACCAGCACAGAAGAGTTTGGGGAAGCTCTGCAGAAAGCCTGGAAGGAGATCACGCCTGAATATCTGCAAAAATTTAACATGCAAATGCAATTTCACTATTATTCTTTCCTTAAATGTGCTTAAAATGCTTTGTTTGAAAGAGTTAACCCCACAAAAGCTACTAAGAATACATAAGGTGTTTTCAAACTTTGTTCTATGCAAAGGCCAAATTTTCATGCTCTCATATTATCTAACTAGGCTACTGTAAAACATAGATGTTCTGTGATGCTCTCTGCTCAGATACAGTATAAGTGAAGTGATGTGTTTTACATTTTTTTTATGATGTCTCATACAAAGTTTTTGTAATGCATGGTGCCTTCAGTGCAAAGAAAGAGATGTTAGAGATGTTGTTCCCCCCTTTTACTGGCTTCTGTTGGATAAAGTCATGGTGTCCTCTTTAACAAACTGATGTGGGTGGGGGGGGTGGTGGAAAAAGAAGAAGTCATTTGTCTTTCAAATCGAATGTAGAAGGTGTGATATGCATTTGGCTGCAAGTGTCTGCAGGCTGCGGGGGTTGTGGATTATAGTTGGTTATTTGCTTGAGCCCTTGAGTCATTAGATGAGAGTTTTTTGTTCCAGGTTGGTTTTGATGTTGTTTTTTGTCATCTTGACAGTTTTGTTTTTCATAGCATCCTCATTTACTTTACAATCTGTGTTAAATTTGAATGCTTGTTTTATTCCTGTGTAGATGGTCTTAAATTGATCATGTATGCCCTTCCAGGTGTTAAACATCCAAAAATAAGTTTATATCCAGTAAACCAGTCATTTGAGTTTATATTTGAGAAGAAGAAGAAGAGGATGATGAAGCAGAAGAGTTGCATTAATAAAATGTTGAAGTGGAACATTAGTTGTATTTACTCATACAGTTTTATTTTAAATGTTTTGAGAAGAAAATTAGAGCAGATGAGCTTTTAATTTAATTTAAATTAATTGTGCAAATTAATGTGATCGGTTTACACTAAACCAAGGATGTAGAGTAGAAAACAATCTTCAGTTTCAAATTTAGCTGAATATACATCAATGTCATAATAAATTATTCCCATGTACATCTCCATATTTTCTCCATTTAAAAATACATCCATCTCTTGTCCTAACTGCTTGTCCTCTTAAAGGTTGTGGTCGTTCCAAGCTGTCACTGGGTAATCGATGGGGTACACCCTGGACAGATCACCACAGGGCTGACATGTAGAGACAGAAGAACATTCATATTCACACTTAGGGGCAATTTAGAGTCACCCTAACCATAATCTAACATGCATTGCTTTAGACAGAGGGAGGAAGCTGGAGTACCCAGAGAAAATGCAGACACAGAAAACATACAAACTCCACAGAGAAATGCAACGAGGCAACTCATGGATTCAAACATGGGTCCTTTATGCTGTAAGATGACAGTGTTTAAAAATGTTTGGTTTTAAATGTGCCTGCAATGTGGAGATGTGCGTTTTATCAAACATGCATTCCCATTCACTGATAAAACTAAATATGTTATAATGACATGATGTTTTCTTAATGGAGACCAGATACATTTTTATTAAAAAAAAAGACAATAAAATTCCCACCCAACTAACTCACTAACTAACTAACTAACTAAGCCTTCTTCCACACAAGTATTTAGAACCTGCATGTTGTGTAAATTAGCTAAATTTTTCCTATGCAACATTATCTGTTTATCATGTTTATTTTGTCTATGTCAAAAAGAAGTCATGATCAACTGTAGGCTTGTCGCCAGCAGGGGGTGCTATCATAAAAGCAGTAGAACTTTCTCCTGTTCAACAGTCCTGAGTCTGACAGGTCTGGACTGCAGGCAGGTCAGTTCAGCATCCTTGTCACAGATGCATTATGCGGTTTAGTTTGTTCTGCTGAAATATGTAAGGCCTTTCCTGTAGAAGATGTTGTCTGGATGACTCGGCTAATGCACCCCCCATACCATCAGTGAGGCAGGCTTTTAAACGAGAGCTGAAAACAAGCCCAAATGTTCCTCTCCTTTTTTAGTCCAGAGGATGCAGCACCCATGGTTTCCAAAAAAGAATGTAAAATTTGAATTCAGCTCGTCACAGAACAGTTTTCCACTTTGCCACAGAGCGTTTTAATCGAACTTTGTCCCGAAGTGTTCTGGATCATGCTCATAAATGGCTCCTTCTTTGCATGATAGAGTTTTAACTTGTATTTATGGAACTGTCAACTGTTTGTGGCAGTGATTTTTGGATGTAGTCCCCAACGATGCTCTTTCTATACCCAGTCGTTTCTGACCTGTTGCTTATTAACTAGTTGCAAAATGTTCTTCCAGCTCTTCTTTGTTAGTAGTACCACTTACTTTTCCAGCCTTTTGTTGCATCTGTCCCAACTTTTTTGACATGTGCTGCTGCCATCAATTTCCAAATTACATTATTTTTTTCTTAAACATTTTCTCAATTTAAACATTTGATATTTTTCTATGTATTGTAAATAAAATATACTTTTAGGACATTTGCAATCATTGCATTCTGTTTTCATGTAGATTTTACACAGTCTCCCAACTTTCATGGAATTCATGTTGTAAATGAAATGAAAGGTTTTATTATGTCACAGAGTGTGTGTTTAGTGTGTTTTTGGTATCACAGATTACACCTTCATCTATGGATCTGTGGGCTGGTTGTCAGGGCAGAGTACTATTCGTATCTCTCCATACTTAACAGTACATAACACTGTATTGAATAAAAGATTTAAAAATGATTCACTCTTCAGTCTAAGCAATCAATCGCAGGGGCTGTGAAATGAAAAGTAATGGAAACTTCCCTAAGATGTGTTTCGGTGCCTCTGTGTGTGACTGTGACAGTACAAAACACTGCTGGAGACAGATGAGGTTCAATTAAATATGTGCAAAATCATACTTCACCTCCTGTTGTTTAACGTGCTTAGTTCGCCTGCAGCAATGCATTCTTAACTTTACCACACTTCTCCTTGTCCATGCTACTGAATTACTCATCTTTGTCTTTCTCCACCACTTTCAGTGGTCTCTGGAGCGTATGCCAACTCAATCACTGCTGGCACCCCAGTGGAATAAGGAACTAGTTTGTCATGTTAACTTCCCCTCTCACACCACAGGGTCAGTTGCCAACATGTTGTTATTGCACAGGGCATTGGGACTGAGGTGTGTCTGCCGTGGGTGAAATCCTTCCTGTCTCATCCTGCTGCGTAATAGAGAACAATCTAATCACCTCACCATGGCCTCCTCCTCCTCCAGCCTCTGTTTAGAAATAGAACAGAGGCTGAGCAATAAGGCCACATCAATCATAAAAGCATTCTCCAGGGAACAAGACCACTCTCACTACTCTGTGAGCATCCAGCTTACTGATGTTACCTTACTTTACCTCAAACAGACACACAAACATATAACAATCCTGTGTGATTTGAGCTATTTCCCTGCTAATTTGTCCTTCCATGTCTTTCAACTCGAATCAAACAATCTTATTCCTCTTTTCCTTTCATCTCACAGTCACTTCTCACCTTCCCCACCTTCATATCTTTTCCCTTTTTTTTTCAAGCCCTCACTCTCCTTCCTCACTTGGCTTCCAGTCTCACTCCATGCACACCTTCTGCCTACAATTGATAACATCCCTGATGGAGGTGCTTTATTAGCCACCCACAGGCAGATTAACCAGAGCAATAATACACCAATCAACAGCAATTATGCACTGATAAGCCCAGGGAGAGCTCTGCTTGTTATGGGAAAGGATGTGGCAGTTGTAGAGTGATTGGGTGTGTTTTAGTACAGGATTAAAGGTTGTATGTCTGTGCATACATTTATATGTGTTATACAAGAATATTTAATTGAGTGTGCTTTGTTTTTAGCCTGCTGTCTAATCCCTCCACAGCGCATACTATTATAATCAGATGTGAAATCAGTTCTAGTCTCCTGGTCCTTATCAGGTGCTAATTGAAGCCATGAGGACACAGATGAGGACTGTGTCCTCATCTGTGTAGTGTCAAAGTTATTATTGAAAGTATGAACATGAGTGCAACAAAACAGCTGGATAAACACGGATTTTCAATCAGTATCGTGCGTCATCACTCGCCAAATGTACTATTATGATTGAAGAACATCCCTTCTCTCGTCATTACAGTAAAATTAAAACGCTTTGGCTACAGTGTTAGCACTTTGGACTTTACTGCCTGAACAGCAGCCTGGCATTGTTGTAGAGCAGCTAAATGATGATGAAAACGAGTGGAAGGGTAGATATGAGTTTCCTGCCTGCAGGCATTCGCACACCAGCCAAGTCTGATTTGAAGAACAGCTGTGTGGATTTAACCTCCCCCTCTGCCCTCTTGGTTACACACAAAAAAACATGCATTCACATGCACAAAAGTACACACCCACATGTGCACATGCATATGTGCCTCCATGCCCTCAGAATCACACAAGAAGCTTCTTTTCAATGGCAGACCAAAGACCCTAGGTGCTGTTTACTGCTGTACAACTGGGAAGCACAGCAATCTTTCATTTGCAGATATGCTTTATACCAGCAAACCTGCCAAATTGTGTGTGCACATGCATCAGATTAGCCCTCCACCCACCCCCACCCCCCACAAGCCTCTAAAATAAACAACCTATTAAAGTGAGTGCTTGTTTCATTTAGGTTTTTCAAGTTTCAAACACAGCAAAACACATTTTGATCTTTTTTTTTTTAGGGAGGGGGGGATTTTACTATTAAAGCTGTGGTGGAATTCTTAAAACCGACACATAGAAGCTGTGCATGCATTGGATCCTATGGTTCACAGACATGCGTGTCTCAATTCAACATAGAGGTGTCTCAGCCCGTGACCTCCAAAAGTTAATCTTGGAGCGCAAAATGAAACAGACGTTTACAATTTCTTCAAGCATGAAATTAAATAAATTTCCTTTGGCTGTCCCAGCTCTAATTATTTCAGAGGATTTATAACAGTGTCAGTGTTATTTGTTTAGGGTCAGGGTATACATGCGCATTGTTGCTAGCCTCACATTCCTTTATATGTCAGTGGAGGAGCTCTGTGAAGCTTCTGTGTCCAGTGACCTTAGCACCTGTGATTGATATCGGAGGGGAGATATGCGTGTAGAAGCACACTCTACCACGGATATGTGTTTGTGTATATAGCTTTGTGTGTGTTTGCGTGCATGACTGGCTAAGGTTAATTGAAGTTGTTAGAGTGAAAATGATTCCCTCAGGGGGACATACCAGGTGGAGGTGGTGGGTGGGTTCAGCAGTGGATGACGAACAGAGACCTGGAGAGAGGAATGAAGCAGACTGGTGGATAGAAGCAAGGTGGTGGTGAGGGGGGTCAAAGGGATTGCTCCTCACCCCCAGAGCTCAGAGGCAGTGATACATGAGTATAGTGAGATCAAATTATTCATCTAAAGGTCAGATGTGTCTGTCCTTCTGTGTATCCAACTCTCACACACCACTGCTTTCATCTTTTGATGTCTTTGTCCTCTTCTACTTTTTAAGAATTTTTTCTTTTTTCTTTAGCAAATGTGGTCAAATGGACAATCAAATTCATTCACGTAACAGCCTTTACCAAACCAATCTGTGCGTCCCTCACTTCTTCTTCTCTGTGTCTCACACATCCCTCTCTATCTCTCAGTCTGTCTATCCCCTCCCGTGGCCTTTCCCCTCTCCTCCCATAACAGCCTTCATTTCATAGATGACAGGTTGGCTGACTGTAATCCAACAGATGCTGGGGCGGGGAGGCCTGACCAACTGTTTTAGCTCCAATCAGCTTTTATTGCTCTCTGGAGGAACCCCACACAACCCTTTGCCAACCTGAGACTGAAGAAGAGAGCATAGGAGACACATATATACGTATGTATCTGTGTGTAAATATATGACTGTGTGTGTGTGTGTTGATTAAGGCAGGGGGCTGATGGAGAAAAAGGGTGACAGTCATTACCCCCTGTGCTTGGTGTGGGGCCAAACCGCTGGCTTCAATCAACTTAAATGTGTTTGTGCATGTGTACGTGTGTGTGTGTGTGTCCAACATCAGCAGGGATGGAGATGTCGCTGGTAATGCATCTGTCACTGCTGCTCGTTCCCGACAGCCTGAGCCACCCCTGCATCGCCCGCGTCTGTCGCCTCCTTCCTATTCTCCATCAGTCTCTCTCTGCACCCCACTTCCTGTCTCCATCTTTAGCCTCCCACCATCATCCCTTCTAAGACAAAGACAAAAGCCCCTGGGAGATATTATAGTATGATTTTGAAGCTGTTACTTTAAACAGAGTTATGCTATAGAAAAATGTAACAGTATCATCATACTACTCCTGTGCCTAGTGTAATACAGTCATGGTAACTCAGCTACAATGACAAAGACACAAGGTAAAAGTAATTTAAGCTAAGTCACTTTTTTTAGATTTGTGTGTTTGGATTTACCTTCTGGTAATTCAACATTAATTTAACATTAACGGTTTGTGAAGAATCAGATAAAATAAGAAAGGTCCAATTTCAACGATTTTCTCTGACACATAAAGGTTTTGAAATGGTGTTGTGCTATAACACATCTACAAATCCTCATTTTGCAGCGTTCAGCACCACAATTACAGACATCCAGAAGTCATCAGTCATTTGATATAAGGGTACATCTGTTTATCCTATGATTAATGGGGTTTTAGTTCTCTGTAGAGCTGTGGGCCACTTGATCTCTGCAACCTGACCTGCAGGCTATTAAAGCCAGTGAAGACCATAGAAACGTTTATGAGGGGACATGTGAATCTTCTCGCTTCTAATCACTTTTACTGCTGCTGCCATGAAGATGTAATGTGACCTTGGCCATGAGCAGGACATCAGGATATCATACATCACACTTCAAACACAAGGCAAATGCAGACACATGCAGGCATTTTCCTGCTTATACAAATGAAAATACATCATAGTATGTAGTATACTTATGATAGTAGTATTATAAGTATTATTTTGCTCTTCTTAGAATATTTCATACAACATATTATAATTATTAACCTGATGACTGATTATTTGCTAACTGTTATTGCACCTAGCTGATAGATACATTTTAATGTTATAACTAACGTTGCATTTAACACTGCAGTCAGTGTTGACTTAAGTCTATCCAGCGTGTACTGGCAACTGAGAGACTAATGTATAAAAAGAACTAAAATGCTCCCTAAATGTTGGTTGAACATCTAGTACTGTGTGGTTGCAGAATTTTAAACATTGTGTGACGTAATTTACTGCATGTGTGTTGTTAGATTCAGTGGTAGTGAGTCGAAATAGCAGGATGAGTCTTATATGTGTCAGATAAAGGCTGTTCTTGGCTGGCAAGAGCAGCCATGTGCCGAAACATAACTGAGTATATTTTCTTTATCTATTAGAAATGTTATATATTTCAGGATAAATTAATTTCATCTATAAACTCCAGGTGTCCCTGGCAAAGAAACTGAACCACAAACCCATGCAGCTGCCTGTCCACAGTAAGTATGAAAAATACTGATACTAGTACTTATACTAATACTAATAATTAAACATTTGGTTACTTGTTTCAGCTTGAGATGACCGATCTACTGTTTGCTAATGTGCTAATGCTTGTGCCCTCAAACAGATGTCTACAGGGAAAAACACAAATTCTTACACGCAGACCTTCTGATTCAGTGCACCTCTCTACACTTAGAAGAATATCTCAAATGTTGAGGTACAATTGTAGCATCACTGCAGACTCCACGATGACATGTTGTGTGATTTCAAGAAAGCACCAGTAATAAGTGTACATAACACATAATGCGGCATATTTTTTTTCCTTCAAGGAAATCCATTAACTCATGTAACTAGCACACACAGCGCGGTTCTGAAGGCTCGAGCAAATGACATTGCCGGAAGCGGATTTCAAATTGGCTAGAGAGGAGAGCTTGCTTTATGTGTGTGAGTCATTTTCAAGGGTAAACATCCAGTGTATGAGTTGGAAAGGTCACCTATGTAGCCAGCCCCACAAGCAACTATTTTTAATAGCAAGTAAATAGGTAGATAGTAGATAGTCTAATCTAAAGTATATATATACTATATATACAGTATATATATATATGACTAAAAACAGAAAATGTCTGTAGGGTCTAGTGTATTCAAATACCTACTGCCTTTATTGAATGATACTACAGTGAATGTACAGGACTCTAAGCCTGGAAAAAGGCCTTCACTTATATAATGTTTAAAATATATAATATATAAATATACCGCTGACACTGATATATTTTAATGAAACTTACATCATGGAGTGATCACAGAAGAGGATATTGTCATATTCATGTACTCCACACTGCATGTGCTGTGTTTCTCTAAATTCAAACTGATAATGAATGAGAGAGAGACAACAGGGATTGTGCACGCTGAATGAATGATCAGTGAATTTGTTACAGCTAAATGTAGTTGTTTTAGTCCTTCACCCCATGCTGCCATTAAATGTGCCTGTGATTAGTGAGGCGCACGCAGCCAACCTAATTATCCAATGCCACAGCCAAACCCTCTACATGATTACTAACAGTTTGTTTCTTACACTGCAATTATGTTCTTTACAATGGCAAAAAGCTATGATTAAAGATAAAACACTTGTTTTGTCTGTGTGTGCCTATGTATTTCTAAGTGTTCAGGTATCTAGGTGAAAGCATACACTGATTAAAAATGATGAAATGAAAAGATTTATGCTCTTGCTTGCTTGTTTAAAGCTAACCACATTAGTTGCAGCACCCACTGTCCATCTCTTTCTGTGTTAAGTGCTCAAATGTTAAAAAATAAAAGCTATTTTCAGGGTCTGTTGAAGTAGTTCTTTACTGTGCTCTGTCTTAAGACTCACAACATGGCAGAGAAACATACCTTTGTTCTAGAGCATATTTCACTGTTAACAGAGCCGTTCAGGAGTTGAAGGCTGCAGCACCACAGAGAAGAAACAGAGGCAAACTGGGTCAGATGACTGTGGTTGTGATTTTACGATGTCAGTACAAAGAAGTGAGGTGTGTGAAAGCACGAGCCTTGTGAATGTCAAAGACAGTGTTGCTTTGCTGAGATCTTGTCTAATAAAATTTAGATAAATGTGGTCATTGCCATGATTGCAGACGAAACAATCTGTGTTTCCATATCCTATTATTAGAGTATTATGGAGGTCCCTGAGGAGGAGGTGGAGGGTTTCAGGAGCAAAACAATGTGGCTTTTTTTTAACCAGCAGGGGGCAGTGGAACTGCAGCTGTGTGCCTGTGGATCTGTGCGTATAAGGGCTAACATGCTACATGCAACAACCCGCTCATAAGCTGTGTGTGTGTGTGTGTGTGTGTGTGTGTGTGTGTGTGCAAGAGACAGAGAGATTTCCCTCTGCTCAGTCCCCCCTTCACAGCCTGACTAATGTGCGTCGCAATGTTCAACCAGCATGCTGTGGTGACATTTGAAATTAACACCAGCAGACCACTCATCATGGTACAGGAACATACTAGATAGTAGAGCACATGTAAGTGTGAGATGTCTGTGTGTGTGTGATCCCACTTATTTGCATATAGACGTTGCAGGGGCTCCGGGGACCCACACTCTTATTTCCTCTTGCCAACTCAGAGATGTGCACAAGTGTCCTCCATAATTTGGATAATTATGACACTTTGTCATCATGTAAGTGATACATTTCTGATTTGTGAATGACAGATGTGAATGACAGATAACAATGTGCCTTAGACAGAGCCATGTGGGAAACCGTGGAGGTAGTAACCTGTCCTGTTTTTTTCTTTAACTGCAGCCCTCATGACCTCCCCTTCAATCTTTGGCCTCCTCTGTGAGAGGGGACATTATGTGTATCATGGGAAGCAACATCATTTAAACGAATTATGAATCGATTCTGTCACATTCTTAAAATTGTCCTTGATGTCTTTTAGTTTTCTTTAAATTTATTACATTCATTGATGATTCATTCTTTCATTGGTTCATGTGATGAACTCAAAAAGCAATCATGACTGTCGTATTTGACAGAGGACAGAAATTCACCTTCATTGCCCTTTCATTCATTCTGCGCCTTTCCAGTTTCCTAATTGTTTGCAGATGAACACTAATAGTCTCCTCTGTATGTAGATGACACGCTAATTAATTAACACACCGTGCCAGCCAATCCAGTAATATCCAACAGCCTCCAGCACGCAGTTAGCTGGCAGTAGTTTGTACAATCCTGAAGGGCTGTGAGTGTACATGTGCAGTGTTTGTGCATATAGCAGTTGTTCCTGGGTGGAAACACTGTAATATTACAGGAGTGTGAACTGTGTGTCGGTGTGGGGTTGTGTATGTGCACACATTTAGCGTAAAATAATGTTTATATTTATAGACCCCTGCTGACTTGGTCAGACTCTGCCATGAAGCTATTCATTATATGGTAGTATGCTGGAGATATTATGCATTCTGGGCTCCTGCTCATGTCCAGAGGTTATTGGACTCTTGCCACACATTAAATGAGTTCCACTTTTTGGTAAACTTCATGTTTCCTCTCTCTGTTTTTTTTCCTCTCTGGTACACTTCGTCTTTAATCAAATTTCTCTCTAGCAAACGGAACTGATCAAAAATAAACTTAAAAAATCTATTAAAGTTGTCTGGGCACTGTGCAAACCATTTCATGGCATGACTGATTTTTAGTTTGATCAATTGTTTGGGAAGAGACTATTAGTATGCACATCCTGTGGAGCTTGCAGTTGCAGCCAATTGCTATTTGGCCAATGGTAAATTTGTGTTATCTAAGCCAACACTTTGATAATTCTTGCCTGGCTGAATATTCAGCAAACATCCAGAAGACAATGAGCTTTGAATTTTGTTTATGCTGTTTATTGAATATTTTAGTTTGGTGACTCTGTGGGTTAACACATGTAAATATACACATAAACACATGCTCACATGCGTACACTACCACACAAGTTCAAACACAAACTGAGAGGACTTCTCATTAATTTCTTTGCAGGAGGGAGAGAGAGTGGGATGTAGGCTGTGCAGAAGTGAAGGATTGATGGGAAGCTGGGAGGTACAGGCAAGGTGATTAAAAACTCAAGCTACAGATGTTTCTGGAATACTTCAAAGTGGTGTGCCTGCCAGTGCCAGCACTGGGCATGATGCATTATTGAGATGGTGCCCACCTGGCACCTGGCGCTGACATCACATGCCCGGTCCACCTGGCATCGTGCAGTCACATGGGTGACACTTTGGGTCACACCTCCCCTGCACAAACCCAGCTCTCTGTGTGATGAAGGGCATCAGGGAAAATGGCACACATGCTCAACATCGACCTCAAAGGCACTAAACTGGGGCATGTGCAGTTCGTAAACTTGACTTCGTGAAAGAAAGTTAAGGAGGCAGGAAAGGCTCTTGTGAAGTTCTGGAATGTGTGCCCTCTCATACTTTGCTTGTATAATGAGTAAGACATTGCTTCATGGATGTTTCTTTCCTGCTTATAAGATTTATACCTTAAATCAAATTATTCTGCATGGCTGTGTAATTTTTGTAACAATATTTTGCTTGTTATGTGTGTCGAGGGAAGATGAACGGAAACTACGTGATGCACTACAACAATTCAAATTCTTATCAAATAAATTATTAAAATTCCAATGAAGATAATTCAGTCTACAATATCAGAAGAAAGCTTGGAAATCTTTCTGGAATATATTCGGCCTTGGAGTAGCCTACAGTGTGATGCAATTCCTTCTGCTAAATATTTCAGCAGCCTCCTTAACCTTGTCCTCTGTCAAAGAATATTTAGAGGTCACATAGTGTGTTTGTGAGTGTGCATGGATATCCGTGTGTGTTTCTCTTGCAAGAGTCCCCTGACACCTGTACTCTCTCAGGGTGCGAGGAACAGACAGAGGCCATAGCCACAGTCACAGGTCTCAGACCAGTGGCGTGTGAAATGAATCAGAAGGCCAACACTGTCTCCCCCCCGCTGCACACACACCTATCACAGTATGGTGTTCGCGTGTATGTGTGTGTGTAGGAGAGAGAGAGCGAGAGAGAGATACAAGAGCATAGACATAGAGCACTGGGAAGAAAGTATTGAGATACAAAAAAAAAAAGAAAGAAAAAGAGACAAGAAACTCCTACACTGTGGTTTTTGGCCGCAATAATAGCACCACAGTAAATAATGTCAGTATAAATATTTATGAATACTGTAACACTTTTTGGTGAGAGATAGTGTTTTGAGTTTTGGTGGTTTAGCTTCAACAGTTCATTGTAATTCAGTCCTTCCTGTCCCTAAGGCTGGATTACCAACTGGGCATCTGACCCTGGCACCAGGGGCTCAGTAGGGTCCCAAAAACTCTGGCTTCACAGCGTGTTAGTTGGTTTGGGGAATTTGATTTAATGCAAATTTAGAATTGCACTGGTAGGAGGTCCTATGTTGAAATCTAAATGTAATAGCTTTCATTATTCTGTTTCATACTGTGCTCACATTCCTGCAGGAGTACTGGTTTCATTGGACTATATGGAAAAATTGCCAGGGATGTCTTATATACTCTATCAGCAAGGCAAAACAAACTTAACTAACTGTTTAACAAATAAGTAACAAGGTACAAACAAAAAAATAAAGTAACACACGATAATGGTGTCGACACAAAAATAATTTTTGCCTTTCCCTTTATTGTGCAGAGTTTGTTTTCGCACTCTTTTGTTGAAGGCAGAAAGCCTCTCGGAGCTCACCTTAAATCTGAGAGTAAGATATGTATGTACCAGGATTATTACATCACAACTAGCTTGGAGGCAATAATCACCCAACATGCTCACATACACAAGCACAGACATTCCGAGGAATATTTTATATTTTTCTGTATTTTGAAAAAGGACTTAATTGATGTTATTTTACCGGTAAAACCAATAATTTAACTTATGACGTAGAAATTCCACTAAGTGTATGTGCGCTCAAACTCCCATGACCACAGCCTCAGTAGAAAAAGAAAAGATGCAACAAGCAACACAGAGCGTATCGGGCTTCCTGATAGGTTGTATCTGCTGTCAATCATCCCTGACGGCTCCGCAGCACCTCCCACAGACGCACAGCGGTAGCGCAGCTTTCACCGACGGTGATAGTCAAGGCACTTGCGGCTTGTCTGCAGCGATAGGAGAAAAGAGGAGAGAAAGAGGGAACCTCACCTCCTCAAACAGCGAGTGAGGTAGGGAAACAGAGACAGAAAGCGTCACAGGAAGAGAGGAGTCTGTGGAGTAAAAAGAAAGAAAAAAAAAGCAGCGGCTTGGAGGAGTGTTTAATTGTCGGCGCTTTATTAGCCTAGAAAGTGTCCAGTTTCCACAAAGATTCGACATGTCATCGTCCGGCAAAGACAACAGCGGTGCCCAACATGCCAATTACGTGGGACCTTACCGTTTGGAGAAGACCCTCGGGAAAGGACAGACAGGTTAGTTTGGACAGCTCGCTGCATCCCCCCTTAAATTGCACAATTTATTTTCGGGGCGCTCCGCGGCGAGTTGAGGTTTGGCCGGCTGAGGGTGTCTGCAGGTGATGAATAACTAACCGCTTACTTACAAACACCTGCCCAATCTTATGGGGACATTTTGCGGGTTGTTGTTTCGCAGGTGAGCTGATATAATCATTGTTCACACAGCGGGACGTGTGTGTGTGTGTGTGTGTGTGTGTGTTTTACGTTGGTTTGTTGGCTGTGCGTTGGCGTTGGACTGGGTGTGTGTGTGTGTGTGTGTGTGTTTGTATCCAGGAGCAGCGTGGAAACCATCTAGCACCAAACATGATGGCAGTGTGATTGGCTATGAAAATTAACTTTTTGTGTCCTGACTCCCCTGCGTGTGTGTGTGTGTGTGTGTGTGTGTGACTGTGTGACTGTCTGCATGTATGTGTTCTGCGATTGGAGCAACGCCGTTAATCCCGATTTGCCTGATAAATTGATCTATTCTTAGTCCACAGGCAGGGAGGCAGGCGTTTCTCCAATAGGCTCTGCCTGCAATACGTGGGTTTCCTCGGATGTGGAGTGGAAGGTCCCACCTTGACAGATTACACCATGAGTTGCTCATAAAGCTGGGAAATATATGCTACACTGGTGTTTATTCATATACCCCCAAAGGAAGTAACTGGGCTTTCTGAAGAAGCAGCACATGTTTAATGTCAGCACAGACAGCAATGACACTGCAGTTTGTTAAAGTTGCATTACACTTATACAATTAAAGGCAGAGGAGGACTTTGTTCCACAAAATTTGATGCTGTTTTGGATGATGCGTGTGTCTTGTTTGAGACTGACTATAGAGCTGTTCAGCGCTGTTGTCAGCATTGGTGTCTGTACAGTGAGAATCCTCTGCGGTCAAGTGCATGCAGCCAGTGGAGCCATGAAACGGAGGCAGGCACAGCCCTGTGTAGGCAGAGATGGCAGGATTGATGCAGCATGCTTTCAAAAAGAGAGAGAGATAGAGACTTTTCCTCTTCTCTCATCTTCTCTGCTCTCTGCCCAGAGATCCCTCCCCCCCTCATCTGCCGTATAAAACGACAACAATAGGTGTTACTTCCCCATCCCGGTCCAGCTGGTCATGCTGAGCAGCTGTGTGTGTTCTCTTAGACACCGCGGTTCACTCACCTGACCAGTCGTCACTATTCATAATCAGAGTTTGTCTCTTCGCCTTCTCATGAAGCCACTGTATATGTGCCATCATAACTCTGTTGCTCTTTGACTTGAATACTGGACAGAAATGCACTAAATGTCAATCCCAAAACACGTTTCATCACATCTAAAGTGTGATGACGGGAGTTTAATCTAACCTTGCAAACTGTTTTTTCAGGGCAGATTAATCTCAATCACCTTGGCTTTACTCCCTTTCTCCTGCAAGGCGTATGTTTCTGTCCCATACTGTATGTATTCATTTGTGTTTGCAGGATGCTCTCTCACTCACAGCCAGACTCAGGTTTAGTTCAGCTCTCAGCAGTGTCTAATGGCTGTTTATAGTGGTATGGAGCTGGCGAATGGTCTACTGGGTACAGACACTTAATGACACGGCGTCACTGAAATCATCCACGGCTTAAGATGTATTTATGTGAGTGTTGAGGCAGATTTGGATTCATTTTTTTGGTCCCATGTAAGTGCATGTTTTTAAGCTACACGTCAGCATGGATCACAACTTATGTCAAACGTTTTGTCACTAATATGCCATGCCGTTTTTACTTTTGATTTGGAAAACCATTTCATGTCTGAAATTTCTAATTGAATAACACATTCATTTGGTCTGGTTTTTCAATTACATTTTTCTTTTTCAAATGTATAGCAATAACCAAGGACCAGTATTATGTGGGTTCTGTGTTACAAAAATCATTTGGTTGCTGGCTTCTGTGTAGCTCGTCCATGCCAAACCTATTCAGATTAATGACGCTGCATAATGTCCCATTCGCCCATTAACCGTTTGTTAATCTGTCAGATCTCTTTCCCAGGCCCCATGGAAGGGGTTGGCCTGGCAACTGTGAGCACCCAATGGGCTGGACTTGATCATGAGCGGCAGCTGGGAACATCCAGTGGGCTAAATCTCTCCTGAGATTTCCCAGGCTGTGGTTGGCTGGTATTATTAGAGGGGAGAAAGCGGAAGGACTCTAGTTTGATCTGGCTGTCCTGCTCAGAGGAGTGGTGCTGTTCCGTGTTCATTAAGTGATTAAGGCTTGTCGTGACACTCACGCACACATGGCCACCACAGTGGTTCAGGTTTGGCTTCGTGATCTAATCCCCTATACAGCTAAAGTCCCCTCTGCTCTCACTCACGTGGCCCAAGGTAGCATGGGCCCACTCTAGCTTAGCAACTTAGCATGTTAGTATTCAAAGTATGCACAGGACAGGCTAGATGTACAGCTGTACTGTGGCAATGACAAATGCACAATATATACATTAGGTTGTAGGATCTTTCTTGTTGTCAGAACACACAGAGAATAAGTTTGTACAGTGTACACCACACTTCTTTGCCAGTCTTTGGTATCCCTTTTCCACTTGCTTTTTTAAAGTTATGTTGGTTTTTCACTGGTTTCTGTAAACCATGTGTGCAGTCCCTCGGTCATCAGGTGCGCACTGGGCCATGATAGGGTTCATAGATATGGTTTGTCTGCATGGCTAGCTACTGATTAGGGCTGAAGCCACAGAAGCATGGAGGCCATTTTCCAAGCCAAAGACATAGTTATTGTGCTTGAGTGGAAGGACCTGGTCAGTGTATTGAGTTCCTACAGGCCCTGTATTTTATATGTGTGTGAATGTTTCAACACCTTAGTCTGAGTTTTTTCCTCAAAGTCTTGCACTGGCACACTGTGAAATTGCCAATCACAACTTTTTTGCAATCAAACACCAAATTAGCTCCTTATGTTGGATTGTGTGATGATCTATATTGGTGTCAAGGGCCTGTAATCGATGTCATTTTGTGACAATAACTTGACAATCAAGATAAAATTCATTAAAACTCCCTTTTAATGTCTCTGCTGGTACTCCAAACACAAGCGTGTTTGAGTACCAGCATTCTTGTACAGTATTTCAGAATCTTGAAGCTTTGTTTGACAAAGCTGTAGATTGTGGATTTGTATTTTTGCCAGTGCACTGACTTAAGACAGGCTGAATCACCGCTCTGTTCCACTAATGCTTCAGAAAACATTGCAGTGCTTTGCCTTACTTAGTCCCTGAAGGCTGTTGATTAGTGGAATAGAGGCCTATTGTCTTGAAAACACTGCCTGTTAATCCAGTGTAAGTCCCTGTTTTTTTTTTTTTTTTTACAAGACTTGGATATTGACAGGCTAAGAGTTGGAGGTTGATGTGTAGGCTCCTTGATTCTTTAATTGATGTTTGGAGAGTGAAAATATCTGTGCTTATGGGGTTTACATATTGACTGTTCATCTGACAAAAAGCAGCTTGTGATGTTGTGTCTTGCTCACCCTTTGTGTTTCTGTCCATCTGCTGGAGAGTTCTTGTTCTGGGTTCACCAGGCTCTAGCTGTTCTTGCTGGGGCCCACCCAGTTTCTTACTGTTAGTGGGTTTCTCTGTTGCAGCATGAGGTTTGTCTTTGTGTGTGAATGAGTGAAATACAAGCTCTCATTTGTCTTTCTTTTTGTTCATTTACACATACAGATACATACACACATTTACTGTTCTGGGAGTCTGTGGTAACTTAAATCTGTTAATTTGACATTGATTGATAGTTGGTGAGTCAAGGATGGTTGATTCAGATCAATGAGCACTCCCAAAGATTTCCTGTCTGGTGGAAGGGATCCATACTGTTTCACAGCACATGATATTCCTGATGATGACAAGTGAGGAGGGAATGTTCCGTCAATACTGTCAATGAAAAACCACTTGGCAAATCCACAGAAACTAAATGCAATGTATAGTCTTGTGTTACTTGTGAATGGTACAGGAGCTCAAACTCTGGGTGACCTATACCCTGCATGCCATTAAGATAATCTTGAACCAGAACTCAACCAAGGGTGTTTATTTGTGTCTATGTCTACTCTCAAGATTACCCAGAAATCTTCCCTGTTTTGACCTAAAATTGGCAACTGGGGGAAATAAATTAAAAGCTGCAATGACAGTCATGTACTTCGATGCGTCTGAGACTCAGGTCAGAGATGCCCTGACCCACTGGCTCTGCCTGCTCCCATTGTTACCAAGCTGGATCAGCACTGTGGAACAGGAAGCCAAGCCTGCATGGTCTCAACTGTTCCACTGTCTGGCTAAAGCCAAAGCCCTGCTCCCTCAGCCCTGAAATACATCCTAAATGGTGGGAGGCTGGTGTGCGAGTCTGTCTGTGCCTCAGCCAATTGGTGAGTATATGCCTTTACTAAGTGGATGTTCAGTACAGTACATACTGTACCTGAACATACAGATGTGCTGTACCATAGGAACTGTTGGGTGGTTATGGGCACATGAGCCTTCAGTAAATGGAAGCAGGACTTAGCCCACAGTCACTGGCCAGGACTTTGGCTGATGTTATATAATGGTGATGGTTTCTGTCATTTAGTTTGCTTCTCCTCTCATCTGCCCCGCTCCATCTCTCTCCGTCTCTGTCCCTTTTCCCCTGGCCAGTCAAGATTCATACAGGGAATCAGCCATGTGGTAAATCAGACAAGACCTCAGTGGAATTGCATCGATTGGGAGGAATGTATGTAGCCAACGATTTTCAGGGATTAATGATGAGGAAAGAGGTGGAGAACTGGGGGGGAGGAGAGAGAGGGATGAAGGAAAGGAGAAGGAGGAGGAGCAGAAGAAAAGAAAAAAACTTGGACTAAGAGAGCAAGAAACGGTCTTGAATGTTCTGACTGCTGTGGAGGTTATTAATTAAGGCAAAGTATTGATCACCCTCTTCATTATCCTCCCCTCCTCCCTGATTTTCATGTCTATATTGCTGACCTCCAAAGGAGAAAAGGGCTCAATCTTTAAATGGGAGGTCACTAAATAAGTGAAGGATTGCTGGAATAGTATCTGTGGGCAATCATGAATGAATGTGTGTTTTTATGTCTTGTTTGTTGGACTGGTCCCATTACATCCTATTTGGTTTTCATTCTAACTCAGTGCATCCACTGTCACTGTTTCTCTGCCGTGTTATATAGCATGGAGAATCAGGTTAGTACGACATGGTGCTATGGTTCATTTTCTCTCAGTCATACCAAGACACACCACACACATCTCATTCTTTCACTATGCCCATCTCTTTCTCTCTGTTGCTGCTGTGTTTCGTGTTACGTGTTACTGCCTTGTGCTATTTAGAATTTCATGGTGCTAGTTTTTCAGCGCGGCAGAGAGACTACAAGCAGAAACGCAATATTTCTCAATTCACCAGTGCTCCAAATTGTTACATTTATATATGACTTCACACTGTTGCTTAAATAAAATATGTGTGCTGTTTTCCTTTGAGACATCTCTATACCAGCCCTAGACTTTGTGCACTTTTGATGCTGCCATTCAGCCAATCGCCAAGTCAGCGGCCGTGTCTTTTTGGTCTTCAGCATGGTGCGTTTAAGACATACACTATATTAAACGTCTGTGCACACAGCAGTAGGCTTAATCAGCCTGTTTGTCTCTTACTCTCCTCTCTCACCCAGCTCAGATTAACCCTTGCTGAGCCGCCTGTCTGGCTCTGACTGTGAGAACACTGGGTTGGTTGCCAAGGTTGGTTGTCTGGTTGTCATGGTTTCCCTGCTTCTTGCTGGTTCCCAGTCTGCCCTCAGTTTCAAGAAAGAACGGGAATACTCTTTCTCTCTCCTCTTATTTACTTTATTATTTAATTTTCTAGCTGTTTAATTGCCTGCAATGTATAGTTAGTATTGTTATAGTCAAGCTGAATCATTTTGATGAGTTGTGTGCAAATATTGTTTTGTGGGTCTATAGATATCATTGTTGAAATTAGTATATGAATGAATGTATGACTGTGTTTCACATGTAAGCTGCGTGTGTGTGTACGTGCATGCTTGTGGAGGCCGTGTGCTCAGACATACGGTCATGGATCAGACAGGCTTGCCCTGCTCTGTGCTCTGTGCCGTGTGCTGTGTTCCCATTTAAATCTGTGAGATTAGCACATGTGGGGAGCCACGGCTTTAGTTGTTGTCAGCTCAGCTAGCATTGGCAGGCTGTCCTCAGATCGAGGGGGAAGCTCTGTGCTCATCCCCCAATTGTTGTCTGTCCTGCTGTACCTTATCCATTAATAAAAAATGGGTGGGTGGGCCAGTGACCTTGACTTTGGTATAGTTTTCTAACTGATGTAACTATGGATGAGGATTTAAATACATTTCATTGAATATGAATTTTGTTCCAAATGTGTTTATCAGGTCTGAATCCTTTTTAAATCCCTTATCACATCTGTTTAAGGATTTAAGAATCTAGCTTTTAATATTAATTCTACATTATTAATCAGTTAATATGAGTTAAATATACTTCTGATAGTTTACATGCACTCACACTTAGTGTTCTGCTCTATGTTGCAGTGCTACATTGCTTGAAGATGTCTATAGTACAGTATGCAGCCTGTTGCTGTAGCTCCCGTTAGATCTGTTCAGTTTTTGTTGTCTTTTGTACTTTTTACCCTCTTCTTGCTAAATGTTTCATCTATCTATTCAGTCAGACAGAGGTTGGCTAAACAAAGCATGTGAATAAAAGACTGAATAAGGTAATAATTTGGCTTAATGATTTAACCAACCTGGAACCAGATGCCAAATAGAACCTGCTACCACAGCCCATCATTATCTAGTAGCACAATCATACTATTCATAAGAGACACCAGTGATGAATATCGCCACAGGGGTTGGGAGGTACTTTGGAAAACCATTGTTACTTAACACAGTCCACTGCATCCAGAAATACAACTTGAAACTGTATTTTATAAAAAGGAAGCTTTACATGTGTTCTGTGCAAAAAGACCACTGTGTGTTCTGGTCCCAAGCTCATGTCAGATGGATCAAAAGACAGTGGAAATGTGTTCTGTGATCGGATGAGTCCACTTTTCTCCGTGCCAAAGACGAAAACCATAAAACCATAGTCCGCTAGCATCTGTGATGGTATAGGGGTGCATCAGTGCTCACAGCATGGGTGACTTGCATATGTTTAAAGGTAGTAGTATTCAGATTTTAGAGAAACATAAGCATCAAGGGTACTTTTTTTTTTCTTCCTGTGAAGTCAGTGGATTTTTAAGCTGGACAATGTCAGACCTCATTCTCGTGCTAGGAAAGCGTGGCTTTATGTCTGCATGTGTGTGTGCATGACTGGCCTGCCTGCAGTCCAGATCTGTCTCCTATTGAAAATATATGGCACATTGTTAAATCCCAAGTGTGGGTATGTCCCAGTTCCCTAATTGATTGTTCCACGATCCTTGCTTGCCATGGAAGTTGCTCTGGTCCTTCATCTTGAAGGACTTCCCAAAGCCTCTTATTTCGCTCTGGGGAGTGATGATCGAGGATCGGGGATCGAGGATCAATTTTTGGGGAGAGCTAAACAAGGATCCACGAAACCATCCTTCATGGAAGTTTTTTTCATGCTTTATGAAGAGGAGGATCACACAGTGATTACCAATAGCTGTTAACATCTATCCAGCAAGAATGGACAAATATTTCACTTCTATAAGTATTAATTAGTATCTTCCAAGTTATTCAAAATTGTGAAAAGAGATGATGCTGATGCTGATTATTATTATTTAGAAGACAAAGAATCCCATCGTGCATGGGCATCATTGGTGGTTCAAGAAAATTAAGAATCATAGATTCGAGTTTTTATTGCATTTTAGAAAAAGTCCACATTTTTTGAGAATGATGTTTGTATTATTTGCATTTCCTGCATGTGAAGAGTGAATGAATGATTTTTAAACGAATGATTATTAAATTACATGAAACAGTGCCTTTGCTTCAGCAGACCTGCTGGAAAATCCCGTTGGACTGTTTTCCAAGAAAAAGTGCATAAATGAAAATATGCACTCACTTACTGTGTGCACTTCATCCCAGATGGCAGGGGCAGGGTAATTGTGATGCGTTCTGAGTTTTCACTGCTACTCTCTTTTGTTGTCAGCTCTTTAGGCTATAAAACCTAAACACCTGAAATGTGGTTTGGCATGTGAACTGAGACAGACAGGCCTCAATGAGATTAGGTTAGATGAGCAGGATTGGTCACAAACCAACAACCTGCTCTGGCCACTTCTCAGCGGCACTGACTTCCAACACTTGGCCAGACTAATGAGAATTATTATGTTAGCTTGCTCAACTGATTTTATCTCAAAACATCAATCAGTCAGTTATTCATAAAGAAGGGAAGGTGAGAACTCACTTTGTTTGTCTGCTCATAGGGGGGAGTGCTGTGGCCAGTCCACAGAAAAATCACCTTGAGTACAGGTGCTATATGGTCCAGACAGGACACACTCTTCCTTCTGTTTGCTTTTCATGTGTTGCCACTTTATCAGAGAATGTGTTGGTGCTTTGCATTTGCTGCCAGATCAAATCATCTGCCACGATTATGTGCTAGGATAAAATCAGATCACAGGGAGATGTCATATTTGAGGTAGTGAATTCAGTATGAGTCTCTGTTGTTTTCCCTCATTTGGTGTGAGTTGTAGATTTAACCTGTGCTACTTTCCCTTCAGATCTCTGGCTTTGTAGTGCTCTACTGTTTTATGAAATTCTTTCAGCATAAATCTTTTAATACGGCCAGCGTGTTCTCCCATTTGGAATTTGCCATGCTTTTATTGGCTAATTGTCCACCAACCAGCATTCAGCGTTCTCTCTGTATAGTGATGAAACTTCTTTTAGTGGAGGGCAGCAATATACAGTCTATAAACAACCAGATCAGTTGTATTATCCATCACCAAGTTATTCCCACTTTATTATTCCTGCTCTGTTTTATCATTTCTCTTAAGATTAGATTTATAAAAACATGCCTTGCAATATAAAACTGTTTATTTTGTTATAAAAATGAAATCCAGTTCCACATTGCTGTGATGTCAGAGGTCTAAAAATAATTTCCCTCTGGGATTAATAAAGTTTTCGAATCTTAAATCTTCATATTTCTCTTTCTTCTCATTTTTTGCTTGCTGTCAACTCACTTGCTTACTTTTTTGTTTTTGTGACTTTCTTAGGTCTTGCTTTTTCTCACCATTTTTCTATGTAACTAGAAAAAGTAATGAAGTAGTGAAAGGTTTCATCTCTTTAGATTCTTTAGCTTATTTCTGAGGCGGCTGCAGATGTTGCTGCCGTGTTTTGCTCTGGTGTGTGTGTGTGTGTGTGTGTATTCTTGTCTGAGTGCTGGTGTTTTACTGTGCACTGCATTCCCCAGTTTCATGAGCTTTGCTCATACACAACAGCGTCTGAGAGCCGTAACTCATGGGACATGGTTGAACATGAGAGACAGAGAAGAGGGAGGCCAGGCTCACAAAAGGAGGGAGTTTCTGAGTGAGAAAAAGAGTCGCAGCAGTAAAGCATCTCTCAGGGTCAGTGCCTCTATTATCATTCAAATCCAGCACACACAGTTACACACACACACTCACACACTGCACAGTGCACTGAGGCATGCACATACACATGCTCAGGAGTGTGCTGTACAGCAGTAAAGTGGATGATTTTTAGTTTCTACAGGAATCCCAGCTCTCCATTTGACTGCAGCAAAGCTCTGACGTCATCACTGGAGGAAACGCAGCCACAGCAGAAAGGATTGCTCTAAGTAGGAAGCTAGAGGCCACAGACACACACACACACACACACACACACACACACACACACACACACACACACAAACACTTCCTTGTGTCTTTAGGATATTTAGGAAGCTTGTTCCTCTGCTCTTCAGTCCTGTCCTCCGTTTAACTTCAGAAGAGTTTATCTGTCAGTACAAGCAGAAAAAAAAAAACTGCATTGATGCAATCGACTGCTATGTTTTTATATACTCGGTGCTTGGATGTGAAGAGTCAGTAGCCATGGCAACATGGGGACACGTGCTGTTTCACATGCTGAGGACATGATGTGTGGCTGTTGTAAGTTATTATTTTGGTCAGTCAGCTGTCCTCAGTGCTGTTTAGAAGCATTGTGGTTTGTATAATGAGAGCATGAATCTGAGCCAACCGTGTCTCTAAGTACATGCACCTCTGCGGTTGTCAGAAAACGGACTACTTATTCAGGTCTGCATGTGACATGACTCATGTGAGTGTATTACGATAATATGGTTTTTGCTTTTCTGTCTAATTCTCCCCCCACCTGTTTGCTTTGCTTTCTCCTGGGTTAATATCAGGTTTAGGGTAGGTTAACCAGGTTAACAGGTTGCATAGGTTGCAAATGTCAAATTCAAATTCAAAATCAAATTCAAATTTGTCACATACACAGTCATACACAGTACGATATGCAGTGAAATGCTTAAACGACCAACCGTGACCTTAAAAATGTAAAAATGTAGGGGTAAAAATGTCAGTGCTGTTTCTTTATTTCATGCTTCTTCTAAGAAAATGTGGCTGCTGTGTTTCTAGGAGACATTTCAATCACACCATTATGTCATTATTGACATGTTTTCAAATATGAGTTAAGAATGACACTTCTCCGCACTTAATTACGAATAATCTATTTTAAATAGTTTTTAAATTAATTATTACTGTACATTTCAATAGAATACATCAGAGAGAGAAATCTGAGGGAAAAAAAACAACATATTGGGATCCCTTACATAAGAGAGTAACTTGATATTGCAGCTGGGCTCCTTTTCGGTCTAAACATCTAATTTCAGAGATTGTTTAGGAGGATTATCTTAAAAAACACACCAGAGCCTGCTCAGTCTTTTCCTATTCTGTATCTGTTATTCCCCTTTTCCTACATGTCTTGCTACCCCATGCCTTTCCCGGCCTCCCTTCTCCTGCCCCCCTCGTTTCCCCGCTTCATGCCTAATGGAGGTATTCCCCTGCAGCCAACTAGACCTCATACTGCCATTCTGCTCAGGTAGGGCTCATTTCATGTTAGATGATTAGATCTCACTGGCAGCAATTCAGGACTGGATAAGCCAAAGTGTTGCAGAGCTACACAATAGCAGAAGGAATTCAATTAAATCCTTACATGAACTCCTCTTGCAGTATATACACGTCTGCAGACGCACAAGGACATGGCACATATGTACAGCACATATGAACACTCATTCACTTGAGATATATATAGATGTATGAAAGTAAAAATACTGCGGCATGTTACACACACATAGTATACTTACATGTACTTTATTTTTAATTATGATTAGTGCACAAATCACTATGAATATCCCCATTTTCCTAATTAGTTTATTTTATTATACATTTTCCATCTTTTTCATTATGATGGAAATAAAACTTTAACATTTGGAAAATTAATAATGGCACATAACCATTTTTGAATATGTGTGAGGACTAATTTAATGTGAAAGGAGGCTATCGCAGGATGTGTAATGGAAGAAGCATGTCCTATAGCTTTATGCGTCAGAGCTGGTAATTACGTGTAGAGACTGATTTGAGCAGAATGTATCGTCATACTTCATGTTTCGAACAATGGGGAGAAGACTGCAACAGTAATTGGATATGGATGTAAAATGTTTGTGCGATTTTTATGTACTTCCCACATTTTTTTATTGTTTATCGTTATTGTTATTATTAAGTCCCTCAGAATTTTGCCCAGATTTTATAGTGTTAGATATTCACAATGTTTGTCAGTACAAAGAAGACATTGTGTGATAGTCTAATCTAGTCGTTGATCTGAAAGACAGTAAACTGAAATTATTTGAATAGAAAAAGGTGTAGTGTATTACTCTATTGCTCTTCATGAGAAATTTAGAAACGTTAAAATAAAGACCTTCTTTAAACGTTCAATCAAAACAAAGAGATGCGTCCAAGCTTGAAACAGGGAACATCTGTTGTTGTTCGCTCATGTTTCTAATGCCCTTAAGCTTGTGATTGGGTCTGTACAACCTGGGCTGATTAGGCTTGCAAGGGACCTGAATTTATTTCTCTGTCTTTGCCAGTGTCATTATACTTCAACCTCTTATATTCAGTCCTTAATGAGACTTTATGAAATATTCAAACCTTTACCTGCAGCAGCTCAGTGTGTGAGTATGTGTTTATCTTCTTGTGTATATGCCCACCTCTGTATTCTTGCACAGCCCTGGGTGTGTATCAGCACTTTTTGATCTCTCTCTCTCTCAGCGAGATGAGGGACAGACACAGGAATACATTTACACGCACCTGCAGACAGACATGACTTGAGTTGCGGTAATGATTTGTTATTTCAGAATTTACCGTCCCAGCTGATGAAGAATCCAGGCAAGATCAGGCTCATTAGGGCTGAGAGAGAGCAAGAGTGCTTGTTGGTTAGGGGTGTGCTGGCCTTACTCTGGGCCTCTTCTAATTTCATTCCTGTTTTCACTCTTTCTTTCTCTTTCTGTCACTGCCTGAGCACAACACTAAATCAAGCCAACCTTTTAATTAAAATACACTTTTTCTCTGCTCTAAATACACTATAAGCACATAAACACACAATAGCCCTTGTGTCCTTTCTGTAGATCGTATATCAAATTAATGCAATGAAAGGAGGGTTGATGTCCCAAATTCCAAAGAGGTAGTTAATATACCTCCTTCCCCTGTTTGGCTTTAGGAAAACTCCTCCATCCTGCTCCTGTCCCCTTTGAAGATCATCTTAATGAAGTGCTCTTGTTCCCTGTGAATTATACTGTAACAGTTTCTATGTCATGTATGAGAAGTCCCATGTATGAGAGAATAGAGGTGAGAGATGAATGCTGAGAGCTCACAGAGGCCCTCTCCTGGGGCCCGGGATGTGTGTCCAGACTACGGAGTGATTCATTAAGCAAGTCCCAGGACTCACATCAGGTCTATTCTGGTTCACACAGAGGCTTCTCTGTGTGACATGGCCTTTGCCTTTACATGGACCTCACACACATCACATTCTCTGATGTTTTACAGAGACATTTTTGGAAAGGGGGAGAAGGGTCCTCTGCCTGTCTGGTTGTATATAAGCAGTCCTGCATTAAGTGATTAACGGTCTCCCTTTGGGCACTTTCCCAGTTTAATGGCTAAAGCAAATGAATGGTTACTCATTTCAAAACGCCTTTAAGTCGTTTTTGTTGTAGAGCTGTGTTTTAAATGTATTTGTGCTACTGGAAAGGAGGGATTTGTATCAGCTTGACTGTTAGTATGCGCATGTCTAGACTTACATCCATCATTGTGTGGACATACTTTATAAGCTCAAACACAGTGTGTGTTGCACCCGTGCCACTTTGAAGCTCTTTGAAAAAAGACCTTGGACAAAATTCCCTCGTGCATGCATGTTTACATGGATGCAGATGCTTCCTGTGGGGGTTCATTAGGGGAAGATTATTCAGTGCTAGAGTTCTGATAATGTGGCTGAAGCTGCTTTGGCTGTGATGCTGTTTACTAATCACCCTCAGATGAGTCAAATACACACGCAGATCGCTCTGTAACGACTTCAGTGATGCAGAGAAAAGACATTTACATGTAAATAATGAATATGCACAAACTGCATGTTTTCCACATTTCTGCGTAATGTTAGCTTGTGTGCGTGTGATTAATCTCTGAAGGCCAGAGGTGATTAGGTCAGAGTGGAGGTGCCTGTGGAGCTAATGACAGTGATTAAGATAGGGGTTGGTGTGGCTTAACCTTCATCAGGTTCTTCTCTTCCTCAACATGCTGTCACCTACAGGACATCAGTAACCTTATCACTGGTGAGGGGACAAGCAGGAAACTGCTGAGAAAAACCATCAGGAACAGATGCCGTAATAACTGCATCAAGGAAACAAAATTCTTCCTGTACTCTCAGTCCTGGAGTCAGATTAATGGCTTAATCTGAGTTGTATAACACTGTGAACTGCATGGATTCCGTTCTCTTTTTGTTTTTCACATAACACCCTTTTGTAACCCTTGACATGCTTTTTAGTTCCTTTGTTTGTATTTAGGTTTTTGCGCATTTCAGTGGTTCTATTTGAAACAAAGTGTATTCTATAGTTTTGTGTCACTCTCCCAAAGAATAGCTCTTATTCATTTCCAACTTGGGCAGCCAGTTATTTAAACATACAAATATGTGACTATTAGTAGAAACACGAAGTGATGGATGGTCTCATTTAGCTCTAGTGTGTTGCATGGCAAGTTTAAATGTGCTTTAAAGCCTCCATCGGTTATTATTTGAAACAGCCCTGTTCGCTTTCAAAAATGTTCTCATACAATTCTTTGTGATTTTGCAAGGCTTGAACAGTGTGGAACATTACAGTACCTGACTGTAAGGATAAGAAAGGAGAGTCTGGTGTTTGCAATATTTGACAAATGCAATATTTAAATTACAAAGTTATTCAAGTGTTCGTTTGGATGAGCGATTAGTCCAATTATAATAACACAAATAATGGTCTGTGTTTGTATTAGTTTAGCCAATTAGTAATAACAAGTTAATGAAGCCAAGCCACATTAACCTACGAGTTATTATTTTATGTGGACATGTAATAGCTTTTAAATTGCCTGACTGCTCACATATGTTCAATCAAAAATTGCAAATGATTTCCATCATAATAAAATCACTGGGTGCCTCGCTTTGATAGGGGTTTCCCACATTCCCCATGTCTGCAGTGATATATGAGTAATCCTCAACCCAGCACAGGGGTGAGACCAAACTAAGAGCTGAGGTCTTTTTAATGGGTTTTACCAACCTCATTCTTTTTCAAAGTGCTCATTCCTGCTCTGCTCACTGTCCTTTTTTTCATCAGCTTCTCACCCTCTCCTCCTTTTTTCTGCCTCTTCAACTTATTTGCTGTCCTCATCCTCCCTCACTGCTTTCCCTGTGCCTCTCAGCAACACAGAGACACTTCTTTCTTCCTCCATCTCTCTGTATTACCCTTTCAGCCTAATGGGATCACTGGTGAACATGTTTCTCTCTCTCTCTCTCTCTAGATTTGCTCTTTACTATATCCTCACTTATCGCTGTGAAGTTAATGAAATGGAGCACAACAATGACCCAGTCCTTCCGTTGCTCCCTCCCCTGCTTTCAATTCATGCCACCTCCTTTTTAAAAAAATATCTTTCTGCTTGTATCCTTGTTGTTCCTTCTCCTTGACTTTGAATCTTTATTTCTTATAGTGCATGCATCAACTTAACTTAACTCCTCTCTCGGCTGTCTTTGACTCTTCGTTTTTTGTGTGCACAGTCAATAAGCATGCAAATACATTTCTTCCCTTTTATCAGTATTGTTATCTCCCAGAATCCCTTTTAAATTTTTGTATTCTGCAGTCTTACCTGATATTAAAATGAAAAGACCTGGACACACATTATGTTCTGTGCTCAGCAAGCACAAACACCACCTGCCTGCCTCCTCCCCCAGCCTTCCTTAATGCTTTCTTTTCTCACACAGGCAATGTAGTAGCTTTTATGAATGACCTAGAGTCTTTTTGTAGAAATTGTAATGTACAGTGTGAAAGGAGGTGTGCGTGTCTATGTGTTGTGTATGCATGAAGTGTCTATGTGCGTGTCTATGTGTTGCTCTTATTTCAAACCTCTCTACCTGTCAAAAATATCTCACATGGTGTTGCCCACACAGTTGGCTTTGTTTGTGAGCTGTGCATGTGATGGTGACGCTGTCACCATGTGCTTGTGTATATGTGTGTTTGCACTGGATGACTGGCCTCTCAGTATTATGCACAAATACTGCCCCTAGATTGGCATCAATACATTTGTGATCTGGAGAAATTTTCTGTCACAAAGCCACTTTGCTGATGCTGACACACACTTCCACACATATTGAGCATATATAGACACACACCACATGCCCTGGTACACCCGGTGAGTTCAGACAGCACATCACCATCACGCAGTGAGTGGATCCAATCAAGACACTGATGTTGAAATCAGACTTCCCCCTTGCTTATATTCAGTCACTGTCCTATAACCCCACCCACCCAGCCACCCACCCACACACCCACCCACACACACACACACAAATACATATGAACATTTATATATATTTACATTTACAAGATTTTGTTCTTGAGTTTCTTTCTGCAGGAGCACATCACTGGCGGGAGGTTTTTCAGCGCCAGTTATTTACATTTATATACCCTGTTCTGTGTGTGTGTGTGTGTGTTACTACACCTGTTTGCTTCACTACCTGGTTGTCCTTATTGGCAGATTCCATTATAGTACCCTATGGTCACTATGGCAACAAACATATTTAATTTCTATATGGGCAGATGACGCCACTTGTAATTGCACAGTGGCTTGCTAACAATCCATCTACTCAAAAGTCTTTTATTGCCCCTACATTGGTTCTTCTATTTTTTCTTGTGATCCAAAAGAGAGAAAGAGGCAAAGATAGAGCTGCAGAAAAGAGAGAGGTAAGGCTGATTCTCTTGCCTTTGATGATGCACCTCATTTACTCATCTACTGTAAATTTCACTGGGCCTTTGAAACATTACAACCCAGGGACTGCCTCTAATTCAAGTGAATATTATCTCACAAGAGAATGGTGGAGATTCTACATAAAGGCAGAGAAGATCAGAGTCCAGGGCCTCAGCTGATTATATTCATCAGTTTAGATTAGTTTCATCAATTGATCTAGCAATGATTGTATATATTTAGTGATCAATTGTTTGGTCTTTGAAATGTCAAAGAATAATGAGAGATGGACAACTCACAGCTCAGTGGGGGGTCTTCAGTTGCTTGCTTTGTCATGTCAATAATTCATAATCCAATGCATTCCTGTGGCAATTCACAGTGTTACAAAACAAAGAAAAGCAGCACATGTTCTCATTTGTCCCACTTGAGAAGCCGGAACCAGCAAACATTTAACATTTTGTCTTGGTAAATGAGTTGAAGCATTAATCTATCATCACAGTTGTTGGTGGGTAACTTTTCTGTTGATGCACTAGTAGTTTCTGTACTACTACAGTTTTACAGTGACATCAGAGGGGTTGAGTGTGATGAAGGAAGAATACAGGTCATTCTGTTATAACATGTGGACGCAGAGCGTTTACTATGGTTTTTACTTAAAGAAAAAAGAGGAAATCAACTGTAGAGGAAAGGGCAGAATAGAGGGATAGATAACCCATGAGATAAAAACAAGAGTCTAGTTGCAAGGATTAAATCTCACTCTGGCCTGCGCCTGCCAGATTACTAACTTGCCTGCTCAAGTACTATGAAAACGCAGGCAGATTAAGCACATACACACAGATCTGGGTGCACACCCATACATACACCAATGTGCACACACACAAACACACAATGTAGTGGATTAGGCCTCACTGCTAAGGCCAGGGTGAAACAGATGGCTACCCACTGAATTGTGTAACATTGCTGAGAACCGGTCCACATACAAACATTTTCATAGCACAAACTTGCACATACTATACTATTTTGTAGTGGGATCTAGAAGAGCTCCAGCTTCATCCCACAATCCAAAGACATGCAATTATAATTATTGGTGACTCCAAACACCCCATGAGTGTGAATGGTTGTCTCTATGTCTCAGCACTGTGATCGACTGGCGGCCTGTCCAGGACGTACACAATCTCTTGCCCAATGACAGCTGGGATTGGCTCAAGCACCCCAGGAAAAGTGGTAAAGATAATGATGGGTTTCAAAAGAAACTATGTTAAAAAAAACAAAGTGATATTTCATTTAAACATGGAACTCATAAATTATGAGGATTCAAAAATTTAAGCTTTGATATGTAAACTGAAGGAAACCTAATCAAGTGTCTGCACTGCTTCTCAATCAGCAATCAAATGTAAGCACTATTGTTTGAGTTTGAGAAGCACATGTTCAGCACTCAACTGGATATGATCTACTCATCTGAAACTTGTTAGTCGGTAAATCAACTATTGTTCACCTGTTACAAATATGCCTGCACCTCACGTTTCCAAAAAACTATTGCTTATCAAGTAGCACTGTGATACTTGAGAACGTGGTCCAAAAAAGTGAAAGTGGCAAAGGTCAAATTGTTATTCTAAGCAAAGATAGACATTTTCTCCAGTGTAGAAAAGTGTCAGGGAGTGAGTGGAGTAGCGGAGAAGAAATGGAGAAAGGAGACGGACGGACATCATGTTGTGGGATGGCAGTGGCACAGTGCCAGCAGGACTGGAGAAGTGCCAGATAAGCATGCTTACAGACAAACGCACACATGCAAACTACACACAAAACACTCCCAGTAGGGTGCTGGGGCAAGCCAAGGTGACCTGACTAGGTAATGGGAGGGTCACCATGCCAACGGGGCTGGCTTATGTCACCGTGGCAAACTATGTCAGAGACTGCTGAAAAGAGAGCGAAGGGGGGTGAGGGGCCAGGGGTTGTGAAAGTGTGTGTGTGTGACTGTGTTTCTTCTGGTGGGAGGGTAGCAGGACCTGTGTGTGTGCTGGGGAGTCAGATGGAGTCAGGTCCTCAGAGTACTCACTGACAAGCTGACATTGAGAAACTCTGTATGGTACAATATGGGGCGGTTGTAGGGCAAGAAACCCATTAACTGTGGATGGTCTTTATGTCGCTCCGAGACACAAGTAGAAACACCGCTTTTTTATTTTATTTTAGAGGCACACAGCAGGTTTTGTGAGATTGGTCTTTGGTCAAATTAGCTGTTAAGTGAAAATCATCCACTTCCGTAATGCATGATGTTAAATTGAATGTCAAGAGATATTCTTTAAGTGTTTAGTACCATATGTTCTGCCCTGAAACTATTTTACTTTTCAGTGTTACATAACAAAGATTAGCATTTTATGTAGATTATATATTATTGAATAAAATATTAGAAAGTGTATACTTGCGTAATAGTTGTGTATAATATAGGGTATATACAAAGAAATAGAACACTGCCTCATAATGTGCCATTTATCATTAGCTTTATAGTCATTAATGTTTAATAGATTAACTAACATTATACAATATAAGCTATTATTAACATTTTTCTTGTACATTAGCTTTCTTGTAAGAAAGTCACCTCAAATATCATCAAAAGTCATTTAAAACTCGACCAAAGCTCATTAAAAATATTAACTTGACAATGAATTTGGTTCCTGATGGAATAAAGAGCTGCCGTATAAGACAAATCGTTGTCATCCAGGAGAAGGATTGTTTACAACCTGGCAACCTGCAAGTTTTTCTTCTTAAGGTTTTTGAACCAATCCCTAGATGGTTTTAAAACGGGGCCTTTTAGAAAATAAGTAGCTTTAAGCTTTTCTATTGTTTATTATTTATTTCCATTTCAACCTGTATTTGATAATGAGTAAATAGGCGTGGGCAGATGGGATGACTTGCACTTGCACGACTAGCCTTTTAGGAGCTGTCGCGATAATATTCTGTAGCCATTCAGCTGTCAGGATTCTCCTTAAAACACACTTTCACTCTTAAATAACTCACTAATGACTCTGAGCTGTGAGCTTACCCGTCATTGTAGATGGCTGCTATGGGAAACTTTTCTCTAAGGAGAAATAAGTGTCAACCTTGGCCTCGATTAATTGTCTGTACAATTTATATTTGAAACGGTGATTCATTCGGAAAGGCCTGTGCCAGTGTTGGTAATATTCTTTGTCTTGCTGTCACAGTGCTGTTCTACATATCACTCATTATTAGCAGCCAGCTAGGTGGCAATGGACTCATCCTCCATTGAGTGGCCTGTCCCTGCTCTCTCAAAGATGAGAGTGCAGACAACGCAGGAAACTAATTAGCCACAGTGATTCACTGGTTTCCGTTACACATTACACAAACAGATAGACAGCATGGTAATGTAACCGACTCCTTTGGTTCTGCATAACAACACACACATGTCACAGAGGTTGCATATAGATGTGCACCACATGTTCACAGTCACAGTTATTTCTCTTAGCCCGATGTCTTTCATAAAACTATGAACTCACCCTTGAACCAAATGTGAAGGGTAATGAGATTTATTATGTTCTATAGAAGTTCCTATACGTCTTTTGAACTTCAGCTCAGGTTTTACATGGAGCAACATTTTAATCTGTAGTGTAGCACCAAGAGGTGTAAGTTGAAATTCAACCATGCTGTGAGCCTGTGACACAGTGAAGGATCTCTACGGGGAAAAACAAGATATATGAGGAAAAAGAAGGCTTAGGCAGAATTACTGTCAGTAAAAACCAGAGCATAGTGTGTGAATGTGACCCAGAAGTTAGAATTTCTTTATTGATTTTTAATTCACTACTAGATGGACTTTAATAGCTCAGTGGAGTGTGGAGTGTATATGTGGACCTTTGTTCATACTGTAAAAAAAAGTAAAAAAGTCTAAAAATAGTTTGGATGGTAAAACTCAAGCCATCATGTCAGTGTTTCATGGAACAAAGGGCTGACTGACTGGTGCACTGTTTGGTCATTAATGCAGAAAAGGTTACTAAGGTTAGCTCAAACGGTCTGGCTTGTCTCATTGTGAGGATTCTTCAGGGAGACAACCTTGACTACTATTGGTTTCTTGGTTTATTTCATCTCTTATTTATATGTTCATATCTGCACTTGCGTATATATTCAGGTTGTAACCTGTGCTCGGATGATTGTGGCTCCCGCTACTTACTGTGGAGGAGGTGGCTGTACGCAAGCTCAGTTTGAGAGGTGGGTAAGGTCTTTAGAAATCTTGGTGACACATATGTGCACACACATGCACGCTGAAATTGCAAAAAGACTGATAATAATAGTCTAGCATTCATTAATATTTTGTGAGAATAGTCATTACTGGTGTCACTCTTCCTTTCTACTGTCGGGGCACAGACAAAAAGACACACACTCACTCTCTTTGGGTGTTACCTATCCTGTCATCCTCTGCTTCTGTATTTCTGTTTTTCTTCCACCTCCCCTGCTACTGGTGAATCCCTGACATGACAGATCCCCTCTTTCGTTTGGCCCCCCATGGCTGCCTGTCAGCCAGGAGACAATAGGGACTGGGACACATTTGCCTTTCTAAACAGGCACTGCAGCTTCACCCTTCCTGCCTACGAAGCTTTCCTCCCTATCTCCTCGCCTTCCTCTGCTTCCCATCCTTCTCCCTCTCTTTCTGTCAAATCTGATAACTCATTAATATGTCACAGACCTGTGTATGTCTTCCTGGGTGTGTTACAGGAGGCCTATCAGTGTAAGAGAGCCAGTGAGCTTTGTGATGGGGTCAAACACATGGACCTGAGTGAGATAAAAACCAACCATGCTCTTTCATGTGAGCAGACCCATATATTTATATAGGCTACTGGGACAATAGGATAGAGAAATAAAGGTTAAATCAACAAAGAGTACTCCTTCGACACCCACTGACCCTTCCCCTAGGAAGACAGATTTATGTTTAAAACATCACTCTGCCTGAGCCAGGTTCAGCTAGAGTTAAATTCTTTGATCAACATGCTCCTTGTACTGCGTGTCTGACCTATGTGTGTGTTAACAAGGGATTTTTCAGGATGGATGCTGCTCAGCATGGGGACTCTGCACTTGTGCAAACTGAGCTCTGCTCTGCTTTAGGCTGTGTCTTGAGTGTGTGTGCCCCAGGCGCTTCTTCCTGAGTGGTCCCTGGGTGCTCCTCAGACTGACATAACACACACACTCAAACACTTGTACAAGCACACCTGGGGATTGACATGTGCGTGCACATGCAATACACACATGTAAATATGTATCTGTAAAGTTGAGACAAACGACCGCACACACGCACGCACACACACACACGCACACACACACACACGCACACACACATATATGAACAGACAGACAAGCATGCACAGTTTGGCCCCAGGCAGTGGGGATCAGTGAGGTGCTTAGGCAGGCTGAGGTTTGGGTGAAGGAAGGGTGAATACAACTTAGCACTGCCGAGTATCATTTCAGGTCATAACTTCCCCCACTGTAAACTCACCACAGTGGATCACTGATCTATACTCAGTGTTAGCTGAGCTCAAAAGTCCATAGTCATTATCCGACATATCAAATACACACATTTCTTCCAGGACCAGTGACTTTCTCTGTTATTGTGACTCATAATCACTGATTGGCATGTCATCCTTTCAATGCAGTTGAACTGATGTTTTTTTTTGTGTGTGTCATCATTAGACTTCAGTTTGATGGAAGCAAATCCCCTTGTTGCAGATTTGTTTTCTTGGCCTAGATCAGTGGTGGGGGAAGGAGGTGGAGTGTGTGTGTGTGAGTGTGTGTGCTGAAAAACTGCAGAGCTCCAGTGAAGTTGATTTCTGTCAAGCCCATAGCACCACACTCAGACAGGGCTTGATCAAGCGTTTAAACACTGCTCTAGGATTTCCTGCTAGTATGGACTGAGTGGAAGTGTCAGTAAGATTTTTGTGTGTGTAGAATTGGCAGAATTGAAAGGTGTCAGTTCAGAGAGGCCAAAAAGGCTGAAAGGCTATTGGCAACAGAATCCAAGAGCAAGAGAGAAGTTTGGTTTAATTAAAATTCAGAGGTCGTAGCAGTGTGGAGTGGAAACGATGGAGTCAGTCTGAGACGTAACGTAAGACCTGAGGCTTGGGAAATGGCAAATACTGAATAAGGCATACTGTTTATGTTACACTGCACACATTCACATACTTTACCCTCACAGAAGTGCAGGAACAACAATCTGTACTATCACTGTGAAGTTGTGAGCTTGGCAAACTGATGAGAAACCAATCACGAAGCCACTAAATGAAAATGAAAGTAAATGAAAAGTCAATTGAGCAGCACTTCATTCTTGATTTGTACAGCGCTAGGACTTACTGTCTTCCACCGTCTAAACCTCAAGAGTAACTTAAACTTGCACAGTTAAAGTTTCAGTATCAGCACTTGTCACAGCGCAGCATATGTATTACCTAAATGAATATAGAATTTATTCTTTTGTCGACAATTTAAGATGGCATTTTACAGTATGTTTTCTGAGGAACAGCCATTTGTTTCCAGAATGAAAATGTGAAGCAAACCCCCGGGGTAGTCCAGCTTCAGGTAGGATTCATGTTAAAACGATAGTGC
>JAUYWH010000024.1:8319759-8329759 GCA_034779795.1 Ctenopoma multispine | reverse complement strand
ACGCAAAAGACACTTTGTCCTTGAAAAGGCTTATTGCTGCTGCTGCTGGAACATTGGAACATCTTACGCTTTCCCCTCTCCATCCAACACACACTCACTAACGTGCACACCAACCACCCTCCCGTTACTGCCAGCCTTTTCAATTCATTCTGCTTGTTTTCCTATTTTTTTTACCAGCTTAGCAGAGGATAGGGAGGGTGCGAGTTAGCTCAAGTTAAATAATTAAATATTATCTACAGGTCTCAGCTGAACTAGAAAAAAGCTTTATTCTCTTAAACACAGTCAGATGTGGTGAAATAGAGGCTGTGAAGTGGCTGGCATTTTTACAGGAAGAAGTAAATCAGACTAGCTCTCATTCACAGAAGTTTTACTTACTGCTTGTCTTTGTGAGGCATGGAGCAGACATAATAAAGAAAAAAGGCAGGCAAAGAGGTCGAGTTGTGGTGTTGGCTCATTTGGGGAAAGACCAGTATGTTGAGCACTTTGTATACCATCCAAAATCAGAAGTCTTTAATGTTTGTCTTTAATGTTCGCAGAAAACCAGCTGTAGTAGGCCTAATAAGTCCCAGTAGAGTCTGGATGCCCGCTCCCCTTCTCTGGGAATAAGCATACAACAGTATGAATAGATTTGTTCTTTTATGATATTTCATCATTACATTTGGGTTTTACTTGCTCTTTCTTTCTATTTTCTTCCTATTTCCCCCCCTTTTCCTGTGTCTTTCCATGGCTTGGAGAGGTACAGAAGAAGCCTGAGGCCTGAGGAACGCTGTTCTTATTCTCTCTCTCTCTCTACAACATAACTACACATACCATACTTACACACAGATACATCCACACATACTTCCTCCAGGCCCCTTTGCATTTTAGCTGCAGGTCAACCCTTATGAAACACCGTGAAATCATTTCTCAGCTCCATCCCCATTTTCAATCAGTTCAAGTTTTTTAATACAGTTGAGTGTTACCTTAGAACTTGAAAATGAACCAGGCAAAACAACAGACTTAGGAAATTAGCAATGATTTTATATCAAAAATATAAGAGCACAGATGCTACTAATTACAAAAGCCAGTTAATCAATAATTAATCCATCAACCCAATAAGTGAATGTAAATTAATCAATTGAAAATCAAACTCGGCATGAATGTATTAATATTTTAAGTCAATAGGGGTCAAAGGTCAGTCAATACATGAAGTATGACAAAGTTATCATGAGCAGTCTTTGAGGAATTAGTCATCAATCATATGCAAATAGAAAACTGTATATGTCATAAGTGTTCAAACATTAAGCAGATGTAGTCAATTAAAAATAAGTCTAAAAAGAGGTAATTGTATAAAAAAGTGCTTTAAGTGTTTCCTTAAAGCACTAGTATAAATTTTCCGTATAAATACTGAAAATTGCAGTCATAGGAAATTATTATTATATTATTATAAAAGGAAATTATTTAAAGATTCGACATGCAAAGAGTCCATTATCAGTCCAGTGATTAAGGAAATAATAGAGATACTCCTTCATTAACAGATAGAAATTAATAATGCATTTAAGAATCACAAAACCAAAACCTGTGTTTAAGAGTATGATTCACTCAAAGAGTCTGAGATCACTCTCAGAATTTCCCCAGCAATCATCAAGGAGCCCCAGATTATCCAAATTCTTGACTTTTTATACTCCTTTTGGGATCTGCGTATGTGCCTCTGAGCCTCTCTGGCACTGCATCCTAAACCTCAACATTGCCGAATTTAGACATTCCTGCCCAGCAACTAAACCTCCAAGCCCCCCGCCTGCCCATTTAAAACACACGTGAAATGGGTTAGACATAGGTTAAACATAGGTTGTGGAAAGTCTATAAAATGGTTTTCACCCATACCAAACTTATATCTTGTCCAGTTGAGTTGTATCAAGTTCATGAAAGAGTCATAGTCTGTGTTTTATCAGCACTTCAGCTACGCAGAATCTCAGCCCTGGGCAAACCATCCCCATCTCCTATACCCCCACACCCCTTTGTGGCTTTAAAATGATTTTAAACATTAGCTATGACACCCAACACCTGGCACTGCAGAGCAGCCGTCATACCTCCAGTCTGCATGTCTAATGGCGTGATTTTACTGTGTTCCAACATTTAGTGTGTGCCGGGGCCTGAATTTCTCATCTCTTTTCTTTCTTGCAGGAGCAAGCTGTTCCTATGATTCCATTTTGCATGCGGATCATTTCATGGGTGTCACTACAAGTTGTGTTTTCTGCTTGAGCAAAGATATTGAAAAATCTCTCGCAACATCCATTTGTGGATTATTGTCCAATCTGTTCGATGTCAGTCTCCATTCAGTTGCACCTCTTTTTCTCGCACCGTCTCATGACATCGCCTCTTCGGTTTTGCTTTTATGATTTCACCACTGCATACTGTAAGGGCTCTCTCACTTCATTAGCTGTTCACGTGGAGGAGAACATCCCTTTTTATTCATGCCTCAATGGAGGGATAAACTAAAGTGATTAAAAGATGGGAAAAGGGTTCAAAGCCTGTGCGTCCTCTGGTTCAAGGAAACTTGAAGGCTAATAATTAGCAGTTTAGAAGTATGAGCATGAGCAGGAAGGGGAAAACCCTCTTAGAGCTCGGGTTGAACTTTGAGAGGAGTTTACTTGGAGTCTCTTCACTTGATGGGTTTTAAAGTCTCTCTTTCCAATCTTTTATTCTCTACCTCAGTGCAAGTAATGTTGCAGAGTAGCTAGTGAAACATTTTTAGAGTAAGACATAGCTATTTCTGCCTTGGCTATGCTTAAAAATCAATAGGAATATTCCTGAAAAAGTGACTGTGAGTGTGAGTAGCTTCCTATTCGTCTGTACGCAAAACCAGTCTTATCAGCTTCTCCCAGCTGGGCCTGTGAGCATCAGAAGTGTGGAGTGGCATAAAGCTTGGATAAAAAAGGTTTAGATTCTGTGTGCATGTGCTAAATGTGTGCGTGTGTTTTAGAGCGAGTGTGTGGAGGTTTGTGTTTCATATGCAGCATATGTGTTTTTATATGTGTAGTATATCTTTGTGTGTGTTACTGTACGTGTGCGGTCATAAACATGTCAGTGGCACTCAGAAATTGAAAGTGTGATGATCTCCCCCAGCTGCTGCTGCTGCCACTGCTGTCAAAGTCACACATACCTTGTTTCCGGACCATGATGCATTGGGTCTGAACCGTGTAGTCTCTGACAGTTCAGAACGAAGGATGGAGAGGGACAATTTGTCACAGAAAAAATACTGGATGTTCAGTGGAGCTTAGGCTTAGGCGATTGGGGCTGCCATAGTCTCTAACCTTAGTTTTAGTCATTCTTTCTCTCTGCCTCCCAAATGAAATGCCTTGTTGCTACCTTTTATGTTGTTCTCTGAAAAATAGGTTTGAAATGGCTCTCAAAGAGAATTGACAGAAATAGAAAAATCCACTGGGACATGTTATTTCCCCAGCGGTATATACATTACAGGCACAATTATGTAAAAAAAAAAAAAAAAGAAAAGAAAACGGAAGGAGCAGGAGTTCTCCTTAGTCTTTGACTAAACAGGCCTTCAAGTGGGAAATGACTCGGGTTTCAGCAGAGGTTCCAGAAATGGCACAACCAATCCTTACGAGGCTGAAGCACTTCTTTGATCATTACTTAAGAGGCAAAAAGACATTCTCTCTGTTTTAATTTCTGCCCGTCTTACCTGGGACTGGAGGCTAGAGCACAGCCAGGGAGGCAGCGGAAGAAAAGACTGCGCACTTTGAAGTTATTGAAATGAGGAGAGGAACGGGTGGGAAATACCAGGGAACGCTAAGTAAAGAACTTGTTGAACTACTGAAGAGGTTCACCCAAAACTCTTGGCCTCAGCTCTTTATCTCAAAAGTACTTTTTGGACTTGACGGTCAGAATATACAATGGATGTTAGCCTTTTGTCCATTAGTAAATATATATATACTGTATATATGTATATATATATATATATATATATATATGTATGTATGTATGTATATATGTCCATCTGTAAGTGTCTTTGGATAAAAGCAGCATTTCTGCAGTGGTCACACATTGCTTCTAATAAGACATGTCTGCTTGTGTTAACCTGTTTGCTAACCCAGTATGATATGGTTTATTCAGCGTTAAAGCGAAAAGCTGTCAGAATCTATTGATTAACCTATTAGAGAGTGGATGTCCCTGACAGGGTCAGGCTGATGTCATCTGCAAACAGTGGGGAACTGCCATTGGTTATAAGCACGGAGAAAGGCACTGATCATGTTCAGCATGTCAGTTTCTGGCAGAGCGTGGAAGCTTCTAGCTACATCGTCAAAGGAAAGAGAAAGAGTGTCACTTGTAACCGAGGCCTGCGAATACTTAAAGAGCGTGAGAGGAGAGAGATGTGGAGAAGACAAGATCGTGACTGACCTCGACCCACCCGAAAGATCAGAATGGTCTTTGTTGTCAGGATAGCGGTGCAGAGTTTGTTCATGCGGTCTGTGGCATTTCTGTTATGAATATAGATGGATTTAAGATTAACGTTTATTGTGTTATGCAGAAGTGCGAATGTGGTGCACAGGTGGCACAGAGAGGGGTGTCTTATTCTTTTGTTTGTGGGCGGACCTTGCAGGGGGCATGAATGATACAACTCAATACCAAGTACCAGGGTGCAGGCCAAAACCTTCTTTTTATTCTTAATGCAGGACATGGGGACAGCTTGTCATTCTAAAGCACTTAAGTTTTGATTATTTCTTATTTACTCAAATTCAGCAGTTACACACGGACACATGCTTGGAGACTAAAACTTGACTTCCTGTTAAGTGGATGTAGATGTTTTACACCTCTCTCAGATCGTTTCACAGCTTTATGTGTGTACTAGATCTTATATGTGTTCTCCCATCACTCTATTACTCCCTGCTTTGTATTTTTTTTGTTTGCACGTGTGTGAAAGGAGGCTATAGTGGCCTGGAAGGATTGGATTCATGTGCAATGGGTGTCGTGCAGACTTAAAAACCACATACGCAGTGTTTTAATAGTCATTATGCAGCAGAATAGCTGCTTTGATGCGGACAATTTATTGTGATTTAGCAGTTCTACTACAAATATTGGCTCTGGCCAGCATGATGAAATCTTAAGATATTTTTAACCACTTCACTGTTTGATTCTAAGCTGTGCTGACAGGTGCACATCACAGATTTAATATGGGGGGCATCAGCAAAATATTCCAGGCTAGACGTGCAGAACTGAAGGGTGCAGCAGAGAGTTCATGGGCAATTTACATGGTTAATATGCTGTTGAAAGCTGCACAGGGCCTCTGTGATCCTGTCTCCTGTGTGTGTGTGTGTTTGTGTGCACATATGAAAGCAGTATTGCTGTGGAACGTTAATTAGTCCTGATATGTTTTCCATTTCATCCACAGACGAATGTTCCCCGTTCACAAACCTTGATCAACGTTCATTCACATTAGCCCACTACAACTTCTCCCCCCAACCCCATCCTTCTCTCTCTTTCTCTCTCTCTCCTCCTCTATGTGTTTCTCTCTTTCTCAGCTTGTAGATGTGTTAGCCATTACCCCTCTAATTTACACTGCAGTGGGGAAGTGAGTAGAGGGAGTCGGGGACGAGAACACTGAGGATTGGTGCTCTTTTTTTTTTCTTTTTTTTTCCTGTGCCTGTCTGTTCTTCTTAATAGGTAAATGTTTTCAGCGGCTTGTTCGTGTAACGCCAGCTTGGGAAGCGCTCTTTGACAAAGAGGGTTTAGGATGAAATGTAGCAAATTAAGCATACTTAATCTGCCTTCCTCAATAAAATAATAGAACTTTAGATGATGGATCATAGAGGTTTGAGGGAGGGGTGGGGGACTAATTCCACATTTGCTGTCAAAATTTGTTAAACAGCTCAGGTGTGCACTGATTGGAACTTATTCAAATAGGTTGAAAATTGCTTGTTTCAAGTGTGTCTAATCAGAGTTTGTTCCTATTCTAAATCTTTTGTATGGCTCTTGGCTTTCCATTATTTATTGTTTTAAGTATGGCAAAGATTACATTCAAATGTTAATAAATTAAACACAGTCATGCTTTAAAATAAACAAAAAAACAAAATAAAAACACACACACACGCGCCTGTCTATCTATCTGTCGTTCTATCTGTCTGTATATATATGATTAGCAGCTAAATAATTAGTTTGCTTTTTCACATGCAGAATGTAGGCCATTGTGATACTATACAGTAGCTGTAATTGCCAAGTAGTACACACACTCACACACATTGCTGTCCCAGTCATTTTCAAGGTCACGGTCCTCCAATCCTCCTCTCTGTTTGACCCTATTCATCTTATGTACAATGGGAAATGCTGACTGGTTTAGGACATTTCACACTTTAAACCCCTGCTCTCCCTGCCCGTGCAGGCTTTTGTAAAACCTACATGGCTACATGCATCTAAAAGGTCTGTAGATGTGTATTGACTAGGTCCAATCAGCCTCATTCCACATGCAATAAAGCAATATGTATGACTACATTCAGCATGTCAACCCTCCACATTATTCTCCCCCATTCATTCCTGCTTTTATTTGATCCATTGTACAATGATGGTCCTAGGGAGATGTTAGTAGTAATTGTGACTGTACTTGTTTGATGTTTTGCTTTATCCTCCTGCCTTTGTTTATTAGTCTGTGTGCTAAATAATTAAATATGGGTAAAGCCAGGCCCCGACCGATACTTTTTTTCCTCTTCTTGGGCTGCGCCTGTTTTGCTTTGTGTGTACGAGTCAATTTTTGGCAAATCCAGGGTTAAAAACTTCCAATGCCTGGGGTCTGTAGCTGCCATAACCCTGTCAGTTAGTGAGGCCAGGTAATTACCTTAGAATGACAGGTCTGGGGGGCTACGTGCGTGTGCTCGCACAGATTGGATGTGCTTGGTTATATAGTTAGTGTGCACGGATGCACAAGTGATTGTTTGCAGGCATGTGTATATGCACATATAAGGTGTGTTTGTATATTATGCATTTGTAGGTTATTTGGGGGCTTGGGAGACATGTGAGATGGATGGCGGGCAGCAGCATTTCTTATCTTATTCAGATTTTGTAGACAGGATATATCGATGTGTGCGGAGGACCTCCTGCTTGTGTATGCAATGTACACAGCAAGGGGCTTCACTTGACAGCTACACCCCTTCCCTAAGATCTGCATATATTGATAGTGAATAGATATTATTTTCCATCTAGTCATCTCCTTTCTGTTTGCTCCAAATAGTCTCAACGCTTTGGCGTCACTAATTTTCAGTCCAGGGTGAGTACACACTGTAGCAGTTAGTTACATATGGTATTTTTTACATTAATCAGAAATATAAATATATTTCTGTGTTTACTCTGCCATTGGCATTCATTTCATGCAACCCGTTATACAGTTATTTGTGGAGTGTTTTTGTTTGTTTTTTAGTGCGTGTACATTTATTAAGTTCTTGTAAGTGATATTATTAAGGGGCCGTTCCTACGCTAATGACCACAGACATTTTGTTAACAAACTCCGTCTATCTTTCCCTTGGCAATCGGTTTCATCTCTCATTTATTCTCCTTCTATGCGTTGTGTCCGTTTCTGTGGCAATTTTCAGTACGCGTGCATAAGGGTGTTTGTACATCCTGACACGTTTATTGTGTTGCATTTGTGTCCCTGGAGATTTAAGCTACTCAGCTCCCGTCATGGTTCCCGCCACTGAGGCGGGATTTATGGAAGCACGTTGTAATATGTTGAGCTGGAGGTGTGTTCAAAACGAACACACATTACAATACCTTAATCCACAGTGGGTTATATAAACGAGGAGAGCAAGAAGAGAGAGAGAGAGGTATCGAGGACAGAGAGGACAAGAATAAAGGTACAGGGAAAAAGGCGGGGAGCAGGAGGAAGAGTAGAAGGAGGAGAAGGAATGTAGAAGATTAGGGCAGAATCACTGCAGAAGTTAAAAGTGGATTACAGCCTGTGTATAGATGTAGTCATCAGAGACGTGGTAGTTGCATTACTTTTACGGAAAGGGAAGAAAAGTCTGGAGGGTTTAGTGAATGTAAGAACTGAATGGATGGTGTGTGTGAAAGTAAAAAAAAAACCATCCTGCTCAGCAGGTGTTTGGTTTAGGATCATTACAGCAGATTTATAATATGATGACTCTGATTGCTTTTGATAATCATATGTCATTTTTAATCCAAGTTTAAACAAAAGGAAAAGCCCCCATTGTGAGCTGTTGTGCAGTAGTGTGCTTGTCTTTGCACCTGCACGTACAAGTTCTGTGTGTTCATCAAGACATACTGTGAATACCTGTTGTAGTCACTGATTTAGACAGACACATGATCCAACCATGAGGCTGGGTGTTGGACTCAGAATTTATTCATTAACCTTGATTAACCTTGATTCACAAAGAGATGAAGCTGTACATAAGTAACAGAGGCACCCTTCTTGGACAGTGCTACTGTTTTATACTGTATATGTCTAATTTGGTAGTAGTATGTGGACTAACATGGAGTCCCTTTGGGAGGTTGTTTTGTAGAAGTTGTGAAAACAAATAGAGTTGTGGAGATTCTGTGAGATGCTGCATTTAGCTTTGAGTCTAAAATAGAGAACGAGAAGGAAAAAAAAACATAATATTGGAGTATATTGTGTTTGGAGGAGAAGAGAGGTCAGGTCTATAGGCATTCAAGAGGCAAGGGCCAGGAAATGTCTGTGTCAGTCCTCTTCCCTCAGGCCAGATCCCACTCAGTTTGGTTCTGGATAACTTCGGTTGTTTTGACAGAGGTCAAGATTAAATTCACTTCTATATATTTGAATGTTCAGTACCAGCAATTTTACAATAATTTACATATTATTCTACTAGACATTGTTGACATTAAATCTTCTAAACTATTCCGCCCCCCATGCCCTATCCTGCAATCCCCTCACTTCTGAATCCCATCTTCTTTTCTTTTCTGAGTTTTTGAGAAAGACATCTCCCCTGGCCACACATCATGCCTTAATCTCATTCAAGCTCCCTTTTTTCATAGCTGCTTCTGAGTTGGCAGTCACTGGTCTGGAGTATTTGCAGTACTTTTGCAATTCCCCCTGGGCCTGAACTTCTTTGAGCTCTAATTCTGTGTTTCTGCACCACCTCTAGTCCCATGTCCACAATAAGGGAAACTAATTTAAAGGGCTTCTATGTGTAAGCTTTTAAGCTACATCCCTACTCCATAATACCTCTCTTGTGATTGCCTGTGAGGGGCTATTTAAGACGCTTGTTCCTGGGACTTAGATACTTCATAATCACGCTGTGATCTTGTTTCGTGGGCTTTGATTGAAAGGCTTCTTTCATTCAGTTGGGGCTCTGTAAGGCTGGAACAGGAGGCTTCATATCAATACCTTGCATGAAACACGAGGCGCCTCAGCCATATTGGAATGTAAATCTTGTAAATCAATCTCTTTCTAATCTTTCTACATAATATTATTGCAAGTAGGACTGAGTGATATGACTAAAGTCAATATAGCAAAATTATTTTTTCCAATATTACTTTGTATGATGAAAAATGTTTGCTGAAGTAAATTTAAATCATGACAATGTAAGAGCACAGTCAGCAACTGGTTAACTTAACTTATCATAAAGACCATGCAAAGTATATTGTTAACTATGAGTTTGATGGATTTTATTTTTCGCATCTACATTTGACAAAAAAAGCAAATACAGTAAATGTTCCCCAAATTCCAAACTACTTCTTCAAGTTTCTTTCAAAATAAACTTCTAATGCACACATTTCATCGGGTAACTGTAGAATTGTGATATTTGTATCATCATTTTGTTGTCAGTGACTGTAAATGCAAACAAATTTCTCCTACATATTCATCAGAGACTTTTTATGCAAACTGCATCATTAGGGAGGGGAGGTTAACTTGCTACGAAATGAGTCACAGCACACACTGTAGTAAATGTGAGGCTGGAGCTGAGGCAAAGGGAGAAAATAAAAAATGAGGTTTTATTTTGGGGGGAAAGAGGCGGGGGGGGGGGGGGGGGGGGGTAATCTG
>JAUYWH010000024.1:8292206-8313926 GCA_034779795.1 Ctenopoma multispine | reverse complement strand
TGTGTGTGTGTGTGTGTGTGTGTGTGTGTGTGTGTGTGTGTGTGTGTGTGTGTGTGTGTGTGTGTGTGTGTTAGAAGTAGTGTGAGAAGAAAAGTGATGTCAGGGGCCTTAGTGGACAGCCCCTTTTCAACTGCTGTTAATCACACTTCATCTCTGACAGAAGCGATCAGGCCTTTACTGTACTCTCGACCTCCTTCATCCAACTCTTTAGGCAGCTGTGTGTCTTTTCTCTACTGGGCCTCTGTTCATCTGCTGTTTGTTTTTTATATCCCTCAAATCAGATGGATCCATGCGCATACTCACTCCTTCCTTCCTGGTTTCCCTTGTACCTCACAGACATACATACTTTTCTTGTATGTTATTTAAAATTAAATATGATTTGGTTTTGGGATCTTGGGCTTTATTTTTGCAGCTCTTCTTTTAGGCTTTCGGGGCTGTCTTTCCCTTTGTCGTTCTCTTGAGACATTAGCTCAGACACACAAACAAACACAACCAGACACACATGCATTTCTCGCTGAAGACACTGTACTGCTCGTCATAAGGGAGTACTTGTTAACTTGACAGGCCTTTAAAGCAGCTGCCCATACAACATATGGCACTGGGAAGCAGACAAACACAGTTGAGGGGGGGAGAGAGAGAGAGTTACCGTGTCTTGAAGTGGACTCGGTAATAGCGAGCAGGAAAGAGAATGTAGGACTTGATATTATCATTATGTTGAGTCTCTCACAGCAGTGGACAGCAGCACAAGTAAAGCTGATAAAATGTGATGGCTGACCTTCTCCACAGTTAGTGCAGTTTAGATACACATTCATCCACACACGGTTAATACACCCACAGTCCGTGAATAGCTACATGCCCAAATTAAATTTCTCTCATGCACTCATTTGTAAAGAGGAAACCAGCGTTGTCTGCTATTGATATCACGAAAAGGTCAGTGCTGCGTTTTGTCTCAAAATAGTTCTCAGGTGTTTTTTTTTTCTCCCCTCTTTTTCAAACAAAGTTGTGTGTAATTCTTCAGTGGCCAACTCCACACTTTCTGTGAACTTAACTACCCCCACCTCCTCCACCCACAGCCCCTAGCCTCTCTTCAGTGCCAGACGGTGCAGCCCATCACTGTTAACAGGTAGAGATGGGGAGAAGGAAAGAATAGTGAGATGGGGATAGCCAGGCAGCCAGTGCATGTATTATTAATTGTGAGTAATAGAGGCTTGTATGGCTGTATACATTATTGAGGCCAAGTTCTTCTGAGGGCAGTTAAGCTGAAGTGGCGCTTGGCTTAATGGATTGGGACACAGTCAGGCTGAGAGCACATTTACAAAGTGCCTGGTGTAAAGTTAACACCTGTTTACACCACATTGCAGGTGAGTATAAATCAGAAACTTTTAAATTACTTTACACCAGGGCAGTGAAAATGTGTAGCGAAACAAGCTGACAAAGTACAAAGACATAACACTGAGTGTGGCTTAAAATAAGACGTTTCACGACATAAAACGAATACATTAAACACAAGTCATCGTGTAGTAGTAGTAGTAGTAGTAGTAGTAATAGTAGTACCCAGAGCCTGTGACTGCTGATGGTGCTGCTATTTTTCTGAATGAACCAGACAGAAGACATTCTACAAGTTTATAAAATGTCACTGTATATTGATTAAATGGTTAGCAGCAGGTTCTCTCTGTGGCTCGTGTGTAATTAATACGGGACAGGTACAAGCTGGTGCTACAGACCTGCACTATCCAGACATCATTTTTCATAGCAGCTTTATCATCGTTTATATTGGGATAAACAACGAGCACTGTGTGTAACATTGTTACATGTGATAACCATCATCCAGCTTTGCTTTACTTGCAGTTATCACGTTATCAAGTGTCATGAAAATTTTCCGACAGGTGAACTAACAATGCAAACATTTGGTGCTGTGCATTTGTACTAAACATGAGTCTTGCAAATGAAATGTTGATCTGCTACAATTGCCTGTCATATTTACAGTCTGATACGATCTGTGTTCTGCTTAGTGTGTGGTCTTAAAATTGCCGCAGATATCTGCCTACCTTTCACAGCAGAGATCTAATCTGATATTATTAGCACTGTTTTCTGGTCTGCATTAGCATCCCGTTTGGAGGCTTTCCTCCTGCTTTCTTGTGTAGGTGTACAAAAACATGACACTGATACAGAAAATCTGATATGAGGGATGCTGAGAATCTTAATGTGTTTGCAGTTGCATAAGCAATCTTAGACTTCCTCTGTTTTGGTTGACTACACACACACGAACGCGCAGATCTGTGCAGCTTGGAGAAGTGTGAACGTTGGTTTGAGTCGACGGTGTGTTGGATGATCCTCTCAGCTCGGTGGCAGGACCTGTCATCGGAGAGGACAGTATCACTCTGCATTTACATTGATCCTTATTAGGCCTAGAGATTAAACCCTCTGCAAGTGTAAGCTAGCTAAGAGACAGCTGCAGCACTTTGGAGTTTCACCATATACTGTACCACACACACACACACACACACACACACACACACACAAACACACACACACACTCACACACACACACACACACACAGAGTCTTTGTCACTCCACATTTTTGCTGTGGCCTTAATATAGGACATTTCTCTGTCTGAACCTTTTTTTCCTGTGCATTTTAAATGCGCACTTTCACAGCAAGTCAGTGTTTCTTGTGATATATTTGGCTTGCAGGAATTCCAGCTATTGCAATTCAGTTTTCAGAATAATTGTTTTATTAGCATTATCACCGAATGCCACGTTTAGAGTGTTATTTCTTTCTTTCTAAAGAAACCATGTTCTTTTTTTATTTTTTTTATCAGAAATATTAAAAATGTTTTATGTATTCCTTTTGATTTCTTGATTTTCTTTTATTGCAACATGTAAAAGCATCTCTGCCACCATTCACAACGTTCCTGAGAGGAGGGTGTGTGTGCTGCTAAACGTGAGGGATGGATGGAGGTCTCCAGGGTAACAGGACAGGTCATGCTATGTTGTCATGTTGTACAGTTCCCAATTAGATTATGGGCTGTTTGTTTCCTAACCCTGTGATGCGATGTCACCCTGGAAACTAGCCAGCGATGCAGAGCAACATCCAGCACCTGTGTGCGTGTGTTTTGTTGGTGTTGTGTTCGTGTGTGAGTCACACAGAAGACAAACATGAGAGCAAAGAAAAGTGATGATTGAGAAGTAAATACACACAGCCTCAAGCACATACAACGCAGTTCTTTGACCTCACAGATTTGTGTATCCATTAAAATTCACATGTGCTCTGTGGCTTTAAAAGTGAGATTACTTTCACTTGACATATGTAAATGGGAGCCACTTAAACCTGACTTGAGTGGATATACCTATATCATATTGTCTGAAATATTCAGCTAAATATGGCTGGACCACTGCAAAATAATAATGTGTTTTAAATTTATGTGTTACTAGAAAACCTTATCTGTATTGAAAATAGTGACAAGAGACTGAAATCACAGGGAATGTATGTACACACTTAAATCACAGAGACATGGGGAGGAAGTAAGAGGCAGACTTACAGAGAGAGAAGGGGAGCAGATATCACTTGCTGGTGATCTCGTGTTGTGTATTCTACACTGAGTGGAGAGATAGGAATCAGGGTGTGTTTCTGTTTTGACATGGGCAAAAAAATGGGCAAAACATGGGCAAGTGCACAGATAGTGTGGAGGCAAGAGCGGGGAGGGTGAGTTGCAAAGGTAAGGGACAGAGGAGAGGAGAAAGAGGGAGCAGAGCGAGGCAGAGCTCTAAGATACAGATCAGGACCTGGAAGCTGTTCTCTGGTGTCCTGTCATAGATGAGAGGCAAAGTGATAAGGAGAAAGAGGAAAGGACAGAGAGAGGACAGCATGGAAATGGAGGGGTGAAGAAAGGGCAGCAGAAGGCATTTTACTACTTGTTCTCAAATGGAGCAATGGGTGAAGGGATCAGTGCAGGAGGAAAATGTCAGAGTCACTACAGTGCATAAAATGGACATCAAGAAAGTTCAGCAACACATTCTGCTCGAATGAGCTTTCTCTGCATCCTGCACTTCAGCTAGAATGCAAATGTAAATGCAGTATGAAAACACTACATTTAAATGTGACGATCAGCCTTGTCGACTATTATATACCACTGAAATCACATTGCAGAATTTCTGCAGGTCTGGTTTAAATCTTTTTCTGTAGGTCAGTAGCCTTTAGACGTTCCCTTTCTCATCATCTTTTCTGTTGTGCATGATATATTGTGACTTTCCAGCTGAAGTATATGACATCATCCATGGTGTGAAAGCGACAGTCATATTGTTCATTCAGTTGTCCAATGACAACTCGTCTTTCATTTCGTACCATTCTATTCGACTTGTTTTTCATGGTCCGCAGGCTCCTAAAGTAGTGTATTTAATTGGCACAATGTATGCTGAAAATGCAGACTTTGGTTTGTAGCTTGTAAGTGCGTTAGCCTGTTAGCGTGTAGATATTACATCTGGTTGATTCCTGCTCTCTGTGGGTTTTTCGAGAGACGCCTGCTGCATTTGTGTTAATTTTTGTTTTGCTTTTTGTTTTAAATACTTTTACTGCCTCCAGCTTATTTTTTTTATGTGCTGCTACTAACTGTACAACTTAACTTAACAAATATATTATAAATCTTATATTTTACTTTATTTACTGAAAAAATGCACATGAAACAATTGTCAAATTAAGTTAGTAAGACTGATTTCATAAGGTGTTAGTTTACTGTAGCTGGCAGCTTTTTGCTGTATTTTTAGCATTTGATAGGTTAAGAATGGAGAGAAGCAGACAATGAATGAGAAGAAATCCACGTCTTGCAGTGTGACATGCAACAAATGCAACAGACATGCATCCCCAGCTAGACTCAAACTGGGGATGTTGGAGTTATGTTGGATGCACAGTAACCATAAGACTACCAGTGAGCTCCTGCTTTCAGTACCTCTCTGACAGTTCAATTATTTCAGCAGTGTGTTATTACTATTAACAACCTTTAAAGGGCATTGCTGTTATTGCTATAGATGGTGAGAGATACATACTTTACACATACATTTATATTACTATATGATTTATAAAATATACTGTATATCTAAAATCCATGCAGTTGAAATATAATACATATTATTATTTATAATACCTATTATTTATTTATATCATTATTTCATGAATACTATTAAGTACTTGTTGTAGTGACAGAATATGTTTAAATGTGATAATGCCACAGTAAAACTGTGACACTTTCTAAAATCCCTGTAAGGTTCTTATGGTAATATTATACACAGCTTGAAATGATACGCCAAGTGAATATAGTGCTGGGGAATAAAAAAAAAAAAAAAAAGTTTCAGTAGTTGTTAATGACATTTCTCCCTGTGCCTCTAACACATGCTCGACCAGCAGGCTATAAAATGTTTTCAAGTATGGCCTGTTTCTCTGTATAAACCTCTTTATGTCATTGCTCTATAAATCAAGTAGCCCTAATTGAATGCTGTCTATTACTTGGGCATTTGGCTATTAAGGTTATTGTTTGGTGTCGGTGAACAAGAATCACATTTTTAAAGCAGTTCTGCTGTATAACAGAACATTGGCACGTTCAGAACCATTCAGAACCAACAACAAAGTTTAAACTCAATTTCTTATAATTAAATGCACTTTAGAAACAAATTGCAGTAAATGAGACAAAGGTTTACTAGGTTAACTAGTCTTGTTTTTAAAAGCCAGTTTATCATTAAAACTCATATATAGTATTAGTTGTTAGATTTGATTCAGGTCAGCGGATTTTGTTACCTCTGGAGAGAGCCCGGCTAGCTGTTTCCCCCTCTTTCTAGTCATTCTGTTGAGCTCAACTAATTGACTGGCTGTAACCATATTGTATTTTTACCATACAGAGTTGCATCGACTTTTGTTATCTAACTCTCTGCAAGAGGGTGAATAACCATACGGCATTTCCTAAAAAAGTCCAGCTTTCCCTTTAACCATTTTGTCTTGTTGTTCAGGACTTGTTTAATCTGCTTTGTCTGTAGCTTGACGGATGACACAGATGAACTACAGCTTTACTTATCTGAAAGGAGAAGGGGTGAGAGGTGGCGGCGTAATTAAAGACAGAGCTGTGAAGTGAGAGCTTCCTTTCGTGGTTTAGGGCTTTATTTGCTCCTACTGTATGCGATAGTGGTCATTGTGCATCCCAAGGTTACAAAGTCTGCATGTGTTGAGCGGTTGTTTAATGTGCGTGTGCACTTCTAACTCTAGAACTCCAGGGTGTTTTGCAACGCTCTCTCTCTGTAGCTGTGTTTACAGTAGAGAATTGTAGCACAGAATTGAATTTTAAACATTTCAAGGCACAAGCTTTATACAAATACAGCTTTTAGAATAGACACTCACATGAAGGATGAGTATTGCTAGGTATCACCCTAATATCTCATTGCTGTTATTCCCAGTCTGTTGCCCAGGAGACCGGTGGCATGTAGCTGCAGGTGGTTGCAGAGGTGGGTGTTGATTCCTCCCTGCCTCCCATTGGAGCTCAAGGTCTGCAGATCACAAGCTGACATCAAACAAAAGATTTGCCCACAGGCGCAGTCACTTGTCGCCTCTAAAGTCTCCGTCATATTGTCCATCTTTTTTTTTTACAGTATATCATTCTTTTTCGCCCATCACCTGTTAGCATTCTTCACCCCTCTTTTTCTCTCTTCCTCGCTCTCCATCTCTCATCTCTGTGTTCAGTATGATTATGTTACTAAGCAGAAGTCTCCTATCAGCACGTTCATTGGTGGAGCTCATCTTTGCCTGGTGTTACATAACTGCTGCCTTCACATCTCAGTGCTGACTTACTTGGATCATAAGACAAACGGCGCTTAAGAAAAACTTCATGAACATTTTTACTGTGTTCACCAACCTCTTTTCCTCCAGTCTCCTCTAAGTCAACTTCTTGTTAAGAAAGGGCAGCAGAAAAAAAAACAAGTGGAAAAAAAAGACATGCAAATACAGTTGCTGCTCTAAGCATAATAATCAAAATAATTTGCAAAGCACAAGTGAATGTCTGAGCAACCGTCACTCATGTGAATGTCCATTTGAATCTCCTTTACGCTTAATTTTGGATAAATATGTACAGTATAGCATAAGATGTGCTGCATGAGAATAAGTTCACAGAGAGTGAGAAAAGGTGAGAGAGGAGAAAAAACAATTCTTTCTTGGACAGTGCCGGTCGTCACGCTTCTCGGGACTGCCGAGGCTTCCCTCATCTGCCTCAGAAATGGAGAAGGGGCGGTTGCAAAGGTGGGGGCTGTGACCCAGCTGATTCGTAGGTTTTGGTTGTTAAAGCGTGGACAATGTGATCTGTCTGTCAGGTTTGTGATCTGCAGGACTGATGCTGCTCAGGCAAAGAGAGAGAGAGGAGAGGAAAGCAGTGAGAAGAGTGAAAGAATGGGATTGTTTGGAGATCCTTCTTTATTTTATTTGTCTATCATGTTCTCATGTGTGTGTGCATCAGGTGTGTGTTATATAAAGAGGTGGCAATACAGTTAAAAGCCTCTGGCTCTGAACAAAGAAGCCTTAAGGCTGTAGGTGTAAATCACATCAAACAGACCGCTGCTTCAAAGCAGCTCTATAGGTTATGCCTCATTGGGGAAAAAAGACTTCAAACATACACCTAAAACACAGAACGACCAAGACATCAATAAAACTATACTGTCTGAATACTGCAGGTATCCGCTATGATGTTTTTTTTGGCTTTAGGTGGATGTTTTATCTATGTATTGGCTGTGTATTTAAGAGCAGAGATTGATTTACAGATAAGTCTGATTCCATCCTAAATGCACACAAAGAGTTCATTTTTTTCAGCTTGTTTGATCATGTGATGTGATGCAGCTTTTGTCTCAGTCAGACACCGCTGTTACCTGCGAAACTCATTTTACCAATCTTGTGGTGTCTCTTCCCCATGTGCTGCACAAGAACCTCCCTTTTCTCCTCCTTGCAGGAGCCTTTCAAAAATAATAGGTGTGCACTGGGAGCGCTATTGATTTAGTCTTGCCGTACTCAGGGAAAAAGTGAGCTTTATTTTCTCCAAAATACAGACCAAAGAGGAAAAAATTGACCATGTTTTAAAGGGCCTTTCAAATCCAATTTATATCTGTTTTCTTTATTCTTCCCCCTTTCTGCTGTTTTGTCTACTTGTCCACTTCTGCCTCTTTTCCTCCACTTTGTTCTGTCTGTCTTTACTTCTTGCTTGTCAGTCTTCTTTTTGTTTATGTAGTTTTCTTCTCAATTCGCCGATCCCTATTCACACTCTTCTTGGCCATTTCTGTGTTCATGCTCTGTTCATGCTTCTCTCTCAATGTTGCAGCTGTCTTTCCAGTTTCTGTTTTATATGTCAGGCTTCAGGTAATTCCCAGCACTGGCCACACACACACCCAGATATTGTTTGTATCTGCAGCTGCCTTTATGAGCTAAACCTCCATGTCCATACTGTTTCTATAAACACATAAGTTTATGCACACTGAAACACTTGCATAAAAATGCAAAGACACAAACAGAAGCAGCTCCACACATAGTATCGGGGCAGTGTTGGTGAATAAAAAGTAGCTGAGTGTTGTGTGCCTCAGGCACTCCTTCTAGCTACTGATGTAAGTTGAGCCAAGTGGCTGCTCTTTCATGTTGCTGAGACAGTGTGTGACCACCCATGTTAAATGTTTGCAGACCAAAGGGACAAATGCATGGTTAGGTGGACGTTGAATGGATAGGTTGATTTAAAAAAATAGGAAGTTGGATATATACAGGTGCATCTAAAAAAAATTAATATAATGAGGATGTTTTATACATAATTTAATTCAAAAAGTGGATCTCTTACACATACGATATATTTAGTTATTAGTTTTGATGATTAGAACTTATAGCTCATGAAGATAAAATATACAGTATTTCAGGATATTAGAATATTTTCCAAGATCAGTCAAAAAAGTACACTAGATACACTTCTACACACTTTAGACCGAATTACGGCATCAATGTGTAACAAGGAAGAGATCAACCCGTGGCTTTGTTAAGATGTTATTAAGAGCCAGTTTGCACTGATAGCAGTCTTCAGATTTGTCTGCTGGATGTTAACTCTTTGTTAGTTATCTAGAGCTAAAACAATTATTTGATTAGAAGTTTAAGGGAAAATTAATCAAAAATTATCTCCATAGTTTCTCATGTTTGTTGAATACAACTTCCCAAATTGTAAGACATTTGCAAAGTTTGTGTTATCATGAATTCACTTGAATGTTTATATATTTTGTGTACTATATGGAGTGATAATATGTGATTTATAACGTGAGGATACAATATGTTGCCAGTATACCAGACAGCTGATTTCACACACATTTGTTTGCACATTCCCTGGCTCACTCACACATGACAGCCAACAAACATACTGTTTTGCAGAATTAATGGGAATATGAGGAAGGACACGTGTGCAAGAGGCTGTTGTTAAAAATTTTCCTCTTGCTCTATAAGCTGCTACCAGCGTCATTGCTCTGATTAAGTTGCGTAAGAGAAAAGAGAAAATTTGGCCTCATTTAATTCCCCCTGGAAAAGCAAAAAATGTTGGGAGGAGTCTGGGGAGCTAACAAGTTGTAGTGACAGAAAAAGTGTCCTTGTGATCACATTGCAGGAGTTTGAAAGTGTTTGTCATTTGATTGCTCTGAGGTAGAAAAGCTTTTAGAGAATGGGGAAGAAATGGTTGCGTGGTGGGAAGAAAATGAAGGAAGGAGAAGGAGGGAGCTGGAGAAACAGAACTCTATAAATAGTGTGAGAGTGAGGGGGGGTTCCCTGCAGTTTCATTGTGGCAACTCTGACTGTGGACCTTTAACCTGCGCCATCACCCACGGCTGCATCTCACACTTATACTGTGCGTGTGTGTTTCTGCCATTTTCACCTGTATGAATGTGTTTGCCTGGAAATCTGTAAATGAAAGACTTAAATTGTGTAAACAAAAAGCCAGACATTTTCCTGAGTGCCTGTTAGTTTAGTCATACAGTTGTGAAAACATCACAGTATATTCAAAATGATGTTTTACCTGAAAGTTATTCTAATCGCAGTGTCGAGTGTACACAGGACCACTTGTCTGCCTCTCTGTTGGTGTTTTATATCCTTTCATCTTGTGAAATGGTATTGAATTCACAGACTGCCTTGTCAAGAGTTAATTTGTGACATTTCTTGCCTTCTTAATGGGCTTTAGACCATCATTTGTGCAGAGGAAAAGTGCGTAAAGAGTCAATAGACCTATTAATGCTGCCACAACTACTTTACAAAACAATAATACGGAGAGAAACACTCAGTTAAGTAAAGAGAGAAGGCAGTCCATAATAACTTTAAGGAATGAAATCTCAAAAACTTTGAATGTGTCCCTAAGTGCAGTCACCAAAACCATCAAATGCTGCGCTGAAACTATCTCTCACGAGGACCGCCCCAGGAAAGGAAGACCAAGATCTACCTCTGTTGCAGAGGATGAGTTTATTTGAATTACCAGCCTCAGAAACTGCTAATTTACAGCACCTCAGATCAGAGAGTCTGGGTGGGTAGGATCTTGACTTGAAACCAGGCACATTAGGCAAACACACGTGAGTAAACTATAGACACCAGGGGAATTGGATCCATAGAGGGGTGCTGTACAGTCGATGAGCAGACAGTTCTTTGATAGGTTTGACATTTATAGACATGGATTGAAGACGTGGTTCATCTACAGCTTAAATATCACTACAACAAAGTGGAGACGGAGAGCGTGCTTCTATCTAATGAGGTGATGATGCAAACAGACATATGAGAGAGACGGCGAGAATTCCAGCTCAAATTTGGTATGGTAAATGAGGGTGCAAGTGTGATCCCTTTTTGCTGGATTGTCATGCAGTACCACTGATTTTTCCACCGCCTCTTTGATTAAGAATGGATGACTGTGCTTTGCTTTTCTCTGCCTCTGTCCTTATTTCATACTTTATTTCTCTGCCTCTCTTACCATTGCACCACTCTCACTCTCAGTCTCCCATGTTTCTGAGAGAAGCCGGAGCAGAGACGTAGGAGGAGTAAAGATGGGAGCAGGGACTGGCGAAGATGCAGAGGGAAAGATGAGAAGAGGGAGAAAGTGGTGATGGTGGAGTAACAGATGAGGGATAGGAGACAAGTGGGGACAGACAAAGGAGACACAGATACTGTAGATGAAAGGAGAACAGGTCCATTTTAGTTTTTAAAAATGTTTGAATTTTAAAGGTAGTGCTGCTGGTGTGCTGCACTACACCCCCACCCCAGCGCCTGCTCTTAGCCAATCATCACACCACACTGTTGTATTTGGGTCATAGCAACGTGTTGCTGCTGTCTCCGCTGGCAGATGCATTGTGCTGTAATCTCTGAAAAATAGACTGGGAGAAGAGTGAGGAAAGTGGGAGAAGAGAAGGGGTAGTGACAGGAGCGAGGAGCTTTCTCCCTCCCCGAAACGTAACCGTTTCTTTTGTGATTTTGTTCCAATGCAGAATACGTCTTTTCTTCCATTCTCTCTCTTCTTATCACTTTTTCCACCCATCCTTATTTTCTTGTCCGAGGTGTAAAAGGTTTATGCGTCCTGCATCAGACACGGCAGCCTCATTCCTCCATCAGCCTCTGTGCTTCCCTCATTTTTATTCATGAGTTGATTCATGCTGTGCCCAAATCATCAATGAAATCTTCTCAAAACTCATGCACTTAAAGTGGATCCGAAAATCACTGGTATTTAAGGAGAACTTCTGAGCCATTGATTTTCCTACTGCTCAAAACCCCTGCTGATATTTAATGGATGGTCCATGGGGAGAGAGAATAAGCGAGAGAGACAGTGAGAGGAAGAACACATAGAGGGGAGTGAAGCAGATGCATGGCAAAGACAAAGAAAGAGATGATGAGAAAGAAATACGGGCAAAACAGGTGGAATCACATCTTTTGATGTGCTGACATTGACTGAGGCAGATGGCTGTCAGTCATTCATATTTTGCGTTCCTCCCCGGCCCGTGGTAGTGCACGTTCTACACGGTCACAGTGTGTTACCCTGCTTGTAACACACTCCCTCACCTCGCCACTTGGTTTTTTTGTCAGATGGAAGACTAATGGATTTCAGTCTGATGCATGATCTGCTGACCCTGAACCCTCTCACTGCACACTGTATGCGTTTCTCTTGTCCTTCCAGATGACTAAATATGACTGATGGTTTAGGTGATGCTCCACTGTAACAGACTTACTGGAAGTGTCTGTGTTCAGCCAGCGTGTTTAGTCCCAGAGGCTTCATCAGTGTGTTTTAGCCGATGAGAAAAGTCCAGTCTATACTGCACCTTAAACACTGAATTTTCAAAATAAAAATGATATTAAGCATTGCACAACATAAACACAGCTAGGTTAAAAAGTGATGTAGCATATATGGAAGCAAAGGATCAAATGTCTTGAGAAATATGCATACACATATATGAAATTAAACAAAGAGCGTACGTATGTATGTATGTGAGGTAAAATGTGTTAATTTACATTATATTTGCCAGCAGTATCAATTTGTTAATCCTACCTTTGCCCAGAAATCCTAAATGTACACAAATCCAGTGTATTGTATTACTTTAAAAGCTGTTAATAATTTGCAAATGTCTTTTATTAGCTTGAATCCTCAGATAACATTAGTACAGTGTTCTTTTATGATCTTTTGTGAGGATAAAATCATCACCTAGTCCACACAAATTTCTTGGATTTTACTGCATAAAAAGTATTAAGTATTATTCAGAAAGTGAATAATAATAAAATAAGTCAGTGAGTCACTAAATTATTGAATGTTTGGGCTCCAAAAATATCTGGCTTCTTAGTATTTAATGTCTAATATTCTATCAGTGCCAATAAAGGCAGCTGCTGGAGCCTTAAAATGATAAGAATAGTGTAGATTATTGTGACGGAGCCCGCTGTGCCAACGAGTCCCTGCTGATAAATATTTCAAATTAAAGAAAAGAAGTTATAGTGTGAGATATTTGTAGCTTCACATCAGTTTAGTTTACACAACATAACCTTTGTGACTAACATTCCTAGACGTATTACTAGACATATGCCACAGAAAACCATGGATGCTTTGCTGTGCATCACCTGCTTGGTGCATTATTAATCAACAACACTGACATGGTTGAAAACTTCACCAAAGTTTTGTATATCTGTGCAGTCTGCTGATGTTTGAATACTCATAAATATGAATAAGGTTACGAGTCACATAGAGTTCAGAGTTATGTGTGTGTCTCGGATCGAACGCGCGCACACGTGTGTGTGTGGCTATTATTCTAGAAGATGGCGTGTGTTGAGCTAAAAAATAATGCTTCCCTGAAGGCTCCTTCATGCAGTTTATTACACATCAGTCCCATCGCTCTCCCTCTCCTTTCCATTTATTCCTCTCTCCTCACCTCCATCTCCTTCTCTTCACCCGTCCGTGCTGCTCCCTCGCTCACAGCACTCTGCACTAACAGCTGGTCCCCCTCTACTCTGTATGGTGATTTTCATCCTCGCTCTCTGTCTGTCCGTCTCTCTCTCTCTCTCTCTCTCTCTCTCTCTCTCTCTCTCTCTCTCTCTCTCTCTCTCTCTCTTTCTCTCTGGCAGTGGGTGTGGGATGTGGGGACCACTCCACGGCTATCCCTGAATCATTGCTATCTGGTGGCAAAGATAATGATGGTAAAAACAAGGGATGGAGAAATGGAAGGGGGGGGGAGAGATGGAAGCGGAGAGATGGAGTGCTCTTCCATAACGGCTGCCAGTGACTGCATTAAGCAGTCCTCACATACTGCAAAGGGTCTGACGAGGGACATTGTCATCTACCCTCTGTTGCTTTGTGCTTTCTCCTACACACATTCAGAGATAAATGAAAGTCTGTGAGTGTTTTTTTTTTTTCTTTTTCCACTTGTGTCATAAATTACCAATAGCTCTATGCTGCACACATCATGATAGGTGTGCAGGTGTAGGCGTCTGCACCTTCACCTTTCACCATGTGAAAACTTGCCAAATGTGTGTGTCTCAGACTTCCATGCTCATGACAGAGACGCCTGCACAGTCTCTCCTCCTCCTACGTTTCCTCAGCAAGTCTGAGGTGAATCCTCTCCCCTTGCTCTGAGGACTAAGGGCTCCGCTCAGACTACTGAAATGTAGTACTTTATTGACCAGTTTTGGTACACGTAGCACTGGTCCGTTTTTTTGTAGGCAGGATGTTAAAACAGATGTCCAATCAGTGCAGCTTTTAGATTTAAATTTAGAAATCAGTAAGATTATTTTCGTAACCTCTTTGTCTGGTGATTGTTCTGATTCTCTGAATTTGAGTGTGCTTCTATTCTACTTCACCCAAAAATTGTTAGAGGTACTGTGAAAGAAGATTCTTGACCCCATTTCCACACTTGACTGGCAGATGTTGCACCTCATGGGGTAAAAGTATGAGAAGAGTTAGACGGGTTAGTTATGTATCTCTCAGTTCAAAAATAGGTGTGATTTTTTTTTTTTTTTTTTTTTTTTTTTTTTAAGCCCAGGGTTCAGTCTTTAGAGGTTGTTGAAAACCGTGTCTTGTAGAGATCATTTTGTAGGTGTGATTTTTATTGGACTTTTTAAAAGCTCTACAGCTCGCTCCCAATCTTGCTTCCACCCCCTCTTTTCTTTGTCATCTCTGCAGTCATGGCTTCACTGCTGCAGCAGTTTGGGAATGTTAACAGAGGAGCTCAGGATCAAATTATATGTCTCTGGTCTATTTGTATGCAGTTGTGTGTCCCTTTCATTTAGCTTTGCCCTAGTAACAGAGGTAAAGCAGAAGAAGCAACAAAAGAAAACTTAGTGTGACATAAAGTTGGGCAACGGTGTCCTAAGTGTTGTCACAGCAGCGCAGGAGATGCTTTTGAATTAGTCTGCTTTATTTTGTCACTTTCTTCTCTGCTATCGATTGTCTCTGTTTTTGTCTTTTCTGCAGACAATTGTATTTATATGATATCATAGCAGCAACATTACACTAACTAAACAACATAAAAACAAGATCCCAATTATCCAAAGTCTACTGTAGTCTAGGACGAGTAAATCCTATCTGAAATTTCCTTCCATCATTTAATAATTGATGGAAGGAGTATTTCTCTCATCCTCCACATGTTCTATCTCTTCTTCCTCTTTTGGTGTCTCTCGGTGCCCCATTAGTTAAGCCCTTTGCTTCCTCCTCTCCATTTAGGCCACTAAGTACATCCACACAAGCAGAATATGTACACCAAGTGAAATTGGTCTCTAAATATCCTCCAGTCTGCACATTTTAGCATTCTCTTTGAAGGATATACCTTATGTGTTCTGGCATGGTGCGCTTTGGTTAAATATCCGATGCATCTCCTCTCCTCTCCTCTCCTCTCCTCTCCTCTCCTCTCCTCTCCTCTCCTCTCCTCTCCTCTCCTCTCCTCTCCTCTCCCTTGCCCTTACATCTCTTGCTGTCATTTTCAATACTCTGTAGAGCCTCACTTTGCCTCTCTAACCCCCTGCTAGGTAAACCCATTGACCCCAGCTTCCAGTGTCTGCATCCTACTTGGAGAGCTGGTCCTCTTACTGGCTGACCTGACTTTAGCTTTTGACAGTGTGGATCCATTTGCAGAGCTGCGAGTTTACTGTAGAGCTCTGGTGTGTTGCTTGACCTAGCTTTAGTTTGGTGCGGCATCGGATTTGTGTGTGTTGTGTGTGTTATTCACACATGCCTTCTTCTTCTTCTGGGTATTTGTGTGTAAGACGGTGACAGTGCTGTTTCCCAAAACAGTTTCTTTGCTCTGTTGCCTTTCCATTTGACTCAGACGAGTTGAGCCCCAGCCTGCCGGTCATGACTGGCCAGAGTGTTTGGGCAAGTGGACTCAGAGGAGGTCTGGACTGGTCAGGGCTCCCACAAGGCTTTTTAAAGTGGGTTTAACAGCTGAGCAGGGAAATAAACCATCATTTTCAAAACTGATTTGGGCTACGAACCCAGCAGTGCTCTTTCACACACTCTCATTCTCATTATATCCCCACTTTCCACCCTCTACTTTCTATCTCTTTTCTCCTATAATATTCTGACCCTTCCAGCCTTTCTGCTCACATCCCCTGGCTATGGGAGTTTAATGGTGCTCATTACTGAAGCCTTTAGACCAGTTCTGTTGAAAATGCAACTCTCTGCAAGCTGTGAACCCGCTTGCTGGCTTGTTCTGACTGGCTCTTTGTGTTGCTGCCTTGCAAGCAGCTAACCCTCCTCTGTCGTCCTGGGAGGGTAAAACTCAGATGCAGCTGCTTTGGAGTTGGGCACAATAAGCACGGTTCAGTGAGCGATGGTTGTTGAAAAGAGATGAGAGGCAGAGGAAGTGGGAGAAAGATGGAAATGGCAAATAAAGATGATTGTAAAAATGTATGTTTGTTTTTTTTTTTTTGCGAGATTCTGCAGTGCTCCACACTAATGGTGTTGCAGACTGCCACAGGGGAACACAAACCCACACAGTAGAAAAACTAAAGTCAAGAAAAGAAATTAACCTGTACAATTCGTAATGTGTCAGTAGTGCAGCAGATGATCACACAGTGAGTGATTAGGGTTTTGGGTTTCTCAGCTTTAGCGGGGCCTGTGTGGTTCTGTTGGGTACTGAACATAGGACTGCAACTATACAGTATATATACACACATACACATGTTGTAGCTGCTGTGTTTTCCGTAGAGGCCTACATGTGTTTTCTCAACATTTTACTTCACTGCTTTATGCTTCATGTCACTAACTGTAGTCACTGTGTTACTGTGTTGTTTGATGGAGTTGGGGTTATAAATAGAGAAAAATCAGTTGATATAACAACTCTACAGATGTCAGTTGTTGAGTTTTTGTAATATTAACACCTTTGTGTGAAAACATTTCCATGAAAACATTTGATTTTGTACAGGTTATAGTTTTTATGCTGTTAACTGACCATGACTTTTAAATTACACAATAGTTTTTAAGTCTATAAAATACCAAAAATATTAACAATCATCCATTGCATGTTGTCAAATGATTAAAAGGAAGATCTCAAACTAGCTCGTTATTACTCAAAAGGTCTTAAGTTAAAAAATGTCTCTATGTCTACACAAATATTGATTAAACAAAAAACAATGTGAGAATTATATAGGTCATTGTTATTTCATTATTTACACTTTCTGCAAAATCGTATCCTTTCACAACACCTTGAGTGGAATTTTTTTGATTAACGAAAAAGCAGACTTCTTTCTTTCACGCCATTGCAGAGGTGCATTAATAGTTTAATTTCACCATGGGGCCAAGTCAGCGCATAGAGAAACCTCTTTTCTTCTATCTTACTTCTGCTGCCCCCCTCTAGTGCTCTTTATAGACAAGATGAGCCTTGCTGTCTCTTCAAAGTCATGAGTGGGGGCAACGTGTGTATGTGTGTGTGTATGTGAGTGTTTACTCTCCAGAGCAATATTCGTATATGAGGGTTAATGCAAGAAAAGACAGGTCTCAGTCTATTAACAAGGGGCAGGACTGCCTCTGGAGAAAGCAGTTAACTAGTGTGTGTGTGTGTTTCTTTTCTGTGTTTTTGCGTGTGTATTGTAGATATTAGTATGTTGGTGTGTAGAGGTGTTACGGTTGTTTGTGCTAATCTAAGAATGATGAGCTGATTAGTCCCCCCTGTGGAGATGTAGCTGGAATCACAGTTGGTTATGAAGTGAGCCCCATTCTATACAGCTATCTTTGTGAGAACATTCATTGATATGATGCGTTCCCGAGCCCTTTGTGTTTTGCCTGCGGTTCCCTCCAACCAATATTCTAGTCACCCTCAGTGAGCCATACCTAGCCCTTTATCCTAATCCTAACTAACTAACTTTAACCCTAACACCAAGACCAAAAAAGCTTTATGAAGTTGTGATTGAATGAAAGTAAAACGGTCCAGACAATGTAATGACATATGGACATTTCTGGTGCGTTTCTGGGTCTGCAAAGGTGAGTATGCACATGTGTTTGACAATTCCACAGGTGGCCTGCTCTAATGAATTCCTGCAGGTTGTTTGTGCTCCGGGTAGAGCAGTGTTAGACCCTCTGATTATATGGCCACTTTCTCTCCTGGAAAGCAGCCATAACATCACAACAAGCACATCTGACTGGAAGCTGCCTAGTGCCAAATGGACACCCTGGCTTTCCACATCCTCACAGGGAGTCAATGACACATCTCAATTTAGGCTGAATTTTGTAGTGTAGAGTTTAGTGTGGGAATAATACGGAACCCATAGATTTAAATGTTTTATCGAATTCCACGTTTTCTCTGTTTATGAGATGCATGGCTTTTAATAGCATTGTGTGTAATAAAATATAGATGAGGTACACTGAAAAATGTGAATCTTCATCAGAGAAAGAAACGGGTGTGGAGATACGTGACAGAAGATGCTGAAAATTGACTTATCTGGCTGTGCTAATATCTGACCACTAACAACACATTTATACCTCACCTCTATCCTCAGGCCTTACGCTACTAGAAATATAATTATATTATTTTCTTTGTTTCACTTTTGGTGCATTTGTACTGTAGATTTTGAATCTCTGTGTCAGAGTAGAAGATTATACATTACATCAATAATGTATATAAGGATATGATTGTATTCTCTGTTATTAGATTGTACTTACACTGAGTACACATGATTAAATAGAGGATTTGTTGAGATACTTTGGTTTGCGTTGTGTTTGCATGGCTCAGAGTGTGTATGCCTTCGTGCCTTGTCAGTATATATAGCTATTTGCATTGGACTCTCTTTTCACCCTCCACAACCCCCCTCTCCCCCCTCTGTGTATACATAATTCCCCTCATTGATTTCTAGCTGGACTATTTGTCACCCACTTACTCGAGTCAAATTAGAAAGCACTGTTTGTCGTATTCACAATTCAATCGATTAGAGGGGGGGGGACCACTCCCAAACTAAACGTAATGAATATAATGCTTACTGGGGGAAAAAAACATCATAGATTGCGCGTGTTTGTGTGGAATTAATGAGAAATTTCCAGCTTGACAAAGCATGAGTTATCCGGTATGCGTGTGGATGGAAGGGAACTGCAGCGAAAGGCTGGTAGGTGTAATTTACATTAGTGCGAGTCACTGCTTCAGTGGCCTTTTATAACACACACGCCTGCAACACTCTAAGCCCCTAGAGATGTACTACATTAAATGCAAACATTCATTTGGAAATGATGCTTACATTTACAATATCCTCAATTCTCTTTCTCTGTCTTGCTTCAACACAAACGGTTACACCAGCTTTGTGTACCAAAGCTGAAACAATATACAGTAATACTTTTCTTTTATTCACTGAAGGACTTGAAATTCCATTTTTCACTTACCTGCTCATTTACCTAAAATGTAGGATACTTCTACTGAAAAACAAATTGACGCCTTCCTCACTTAGCGAGATTGACTCAAAATCATTTCCACTTCTGTGTGTGTGTGTGTGTGTGTGTGTTGATATACAGTTTCTCTCAAGAAGCAGGAAAGTTGACACGGAGAGAGAAATTCAAACAAATAATTTTCCAGCTGTGCATCGTAATCGGTAACATGCAGCAGCTGCCCACTCTCCACATATTCACATACTCACGCACACCTTTTTCTATGGGACAGTGAAAAGTCGTGTTAATGAAGCCCTTTGGTGGAGTGGTCTTTCGAGAAGCTGCCAAACATGAACGCCATAGCCCTCTTCACCATCCTCCCCAGAACAAGAACCCATTACTGCCAATTAGCCCGGCTCTCCGAGTCCTAAAGGACGCTACATACACACACACACACACACCTACTCAGATTGACACACAGCTACAGTACTATATGACAGGGGGAAAAAAGCAGCCTAATTTTAGCTTGCGAGCTAAACTGGAAGGCTGTGACTGTGTACAGGCATTGTGCCATTGTGATGTAAATCCAGATTACACTATAGATAGTTTGAACTGGAGGAAGTGGCTGGGTAAAACTCACAACAAAGAGTCAAAGTGGCAGACATAAAATCCTCCACTCCATGTCTTGTTGGTTGTGCAATAATAAAAAGTGTCTGTACTATAATGGAAATCTCATGGATTGCAAATAAATACATTTTTAGACATCACTCACACTGAAAGCAGAACAAAACAAGTGAACAATAGCCACCTCTGTAGATGCATTCATTTGTTACGAACTGGGGGAGCTGCACTATTTTCTGCCTAGGTTGAGAGATTTTGTACGGAATAAGTCAAAAAATCTTCACTTGTTGTGTGATGTATCCAGCCACTTCATACTGAATCACTGAAATGCCCGTTGCATTAGCTATAGTTGAGGTTCAGTGGGGACTGACATTTTCTGCTCATCTCAAAAGCAAAATTGATTTCCAAAGATTTGTCTCTGTGAGGTTATCTGGATGTCAGTTCTTCTAATCGTGTTTGAGGAAAAACTCATCTCAGCTCACATAAAACAAGAGCAACTCATCTCAAAGAAGAAAGCGTTGAGCGTGAAGTCACAGAATAAACTGAAGATAATGTTGCCTGTACAAATCAACTTAGCATTAGGGCCATCAAGCAATAACCCAGAACCTTAACGGGGAGCAAAATATGCTGCCTGAGTTTTGGGAATCTAGTCTTTTTAGAAATTTGGCTATCACGTTATCCGTGAAACCTGATAAGCCACACTGTCTATCTTCTGTGTGTGGAAATCTTCAATAGGAGTTTGACAGAGATAGCATCAAAAAAGAAGTTGAGGAGGATGTGAGGTAGAAATGAGGGGAGGTGGAGAAGGTGGAGTGGGAGTAAAGAAAAAAATAATCTGGACAGGGTCAAAATGGAAAGAAGAAGATTATGCAGTATGAATAGTTTGGACCCATGAAGCAGAAGTAGCACATGAGGTAATAGAAATATGATTAGAAAAAAAAAAAAAAAGGTTTTGTGATAGTTTATACAGCATGTGTGTGGTCCAGGCGCAAATATGTGCATTGATCCATACGATAGTGGGGAGAGAAGCAAAGTGAGTTTGAAAATGACGAAGTGGGGTTCAGTCGGTTCTAACTGGTGGTTAAATGCACTTAATATGGCTTTCATCTGCTATCCGCTATCCTGCAGTCTGAGTAGTCTACAGAGCTATTTAAAGCTACAAATGCTGTTGATCATTATTATTTCAAATTGGCTTCTTTCACTTATCAGTGTTAAAAGTGTTTTCAGTTCATTTTCATTCAACTGACTTGATACATTGCGTACTAGAGCTGTTTTTCACAAAACAAGGAGAGGAAGGAGATTAAGCTGAGTTTGGGGTGTGTGCATGTGCGTGTGTGTGCGTGTTCATGCACACTACCTGATGGTGCAGATGCAGATGGACACAAGCTGTGTGGGCATGTTTTTGCTGTTAGTGCAGGTGTGTTTTTGTTTGGAATTGATTTATACGTGACCCCCGTATGTGCCTGCTTCTGCCTTAAAGTCACTTGCATGTGCATGCGAGTGTGTGTCTGTGTGTGTTTCTGTGTTTATGCGTGTGCATGCATACGTGTGTAAATTTGGCTGAGCAGGGAATTCCGTTTCCCTGTGGTGGTCGTCTCAGTTCAGTGTGATGCACCTGAGCCCCAGTCTCTACCAATCAGGTGCTTGTGATTCAGATCAGGTGCCTCATCTCAGGTGGCACAGCACTGGAAAAATACAGACACACACACACACACACACACACACACACACACACACACACACACACACACACACACACACACACACACA
>JAUYWH010000024.1:8266224-8291822 GCA_034779795.1 Ctenopoma multispine | reverse complement strand
CACACACACACACACACACACACACACACACACACACACACACACACACACACACACACACACACACACAAACAGTGTTGGTCTTTATGTACTAGCACACATCTAGTATGACTAGTCTTCCCACACACACATTTACCTTATTACATATGTATATTACAAATTCAATACATATATATGTATATATATATTTTCCAAGTCAGATTCATCAAGCTCCTGTAACTGTACAAACTTTTCTGCTCCACTTGGGATGTAAGTTTCATTCATAAAGATTCAGTAGCTAAGATGTGCTGTTGCAAATCAGACAAAACCAGAACAGCACAGTGAATAGTCATATAGGGGACCTGAAGCTAATAGAAAATATTATTACAGCTGTCAGTGATGTATTATTAGAACAGCACCATAATGTGACTGAAGCTGTGAGGGAAATCGTTAGATGAAGTTTAATGCCAAAAAGTTCTTGCTAAAGCAAAATGCTCTGATCATCATCTGAACACGAATGTGGGAATTTTAATGTTGCGGTGGACACGAGTCAGCAGGAGCAGTCATCATGGCGAAGCGGACGGAGGGATGGGGGAAGGTTAATGACACCGGTCTGCATTAAGTTTTGATACACTGTGCGGTGTGTTTTAATGCATGGTGAGCGTCAAACATTTCCCATGCCGATCCCTGTCCACCACAACATTAAAACCACAGGCTGTGTTGCTGTTGTGGCTGATTGGTGCTTTAAACATCATCCAGGTTGTGGGCTTTTGTCATCTGTTTATAAAAGCAACAAACCAGGCTTATATGCTCATGGCTCACGTCACATACTGTCCCCTGGCCTGACTGTATATACTGTATCATCATCACATCTGAGGTTAGTGATTGGCAGAGTGCTTCTTGTTTTACCGCTGCTGGATTAGAGTGTAACGTCTGACGCCAGGTTTGGTAATCTCTACAGAGGCGGGTCTCAACTTGAGCACGCATAGGCATACGGTGGCCTGCATGTTATGCGCACTCTACCAGCTCACACACAGCTCACAGATACTGTTAACAGTCCACCCAGTGCTCTAGTGTTTCATTTCACTCCAGCCTCTTTTATTTCTTCACTTCTACAGTACTTTACCGCTTTCTTCTTTGTTCTCTCTCCTGCTGTTCAATCAGAGAACGCCTCTCTTCTTTTAATTAGTAGTGAGGCTTTTCTTCTCTTCTTTCCAGTGCCAGGACCACTAATATTGCAATTAGCTCCTGCAGGAATCTTTCAACCACAGCCTTTGTTCTTCACACTGTACAGTGGCCCACGTTCCTGCATTGCTCCGCAGAATATTTTGTGTCTCATGCGGAGCTCTATTTTAATGGAGGAAAGAGGCATAATCAAAGCTGGCCTCATTTTACTCTGTCAGAATCATAACACATGTCGTTCTTGTTGGGGTATGAATGCTTTTCTTCTCTCTCTCTGCTGGTAAGTTTTTTTTTTTTCCGCTTTTCTTTTTCTGCTCTGTTTCTTCCACTAATCCTTTTGGTAATCTTCTTCCTTCCACATTTCTCCTGCTCACTTTTGTCCCTTCTGTTATTTTTCTTCTGATATCTCTCACAGCCCTTCTCCAGCTTGCCCTTGGGGACAAATAGGAAAGACTGTAAAAAAACAATTTAATTTTATGGTTTGACACTACACTGTTAACCTATGAGTGGATCGACGTTGTACTACAGCCCTGCGTGTGACAGCTCGAGAGGCTGATGGTGGTTTTAGGTTGTAAACCTCCTGACATAATGGTTCTCGGTCCTCTGCGGCCTGGCTTTAAATCTAAAGCATCCCACGTGAAATAGGCTACATATGACAGGGAAATGTATATCATTTAAAACAGTTTTTTAACGTTGATGTAGACTATATGCACCTTAAAGGAAAATTCCAGTTTATTTCCCAAGCTGTTGAATAATTGCAAATAGTTCAAATTCCGCTTCAAAATTACAAAATACCTAAGCCTGCATATAATTTCTATATAACCCCAGACCTGGCATCCTGTTGCACTTAAGTTAGCCAGACTTATTTGGAAGTGGTCTGGGTTTTAAATAACACTTCTGTGGATGCATATAGTGAGGCCCCTGGTATTGTGGAAGTATTGTCAAGCACATAGCTCAACAGATGATCTGTTTGGACCAAACAGAAGCCTCTGGATGGTCTTTCAGTCTGAGAAAGTGAAATGAAGAGACAAATCTTAAGAGAGAGTCGTGTTCATGTTTTGTCATACCTGGGAAGGAGATGTATTTATTTTTCACCCAACATGATACAGTGAAAAGCTTGGTTTGAATGTATGGCGAGTGTTCTCTGTGGGTGTGTGCGCGCACTCTCATACACATACAGAGGTTAGCATGCTAACGAAACATCTGTCTTTCAGGTTGCACATCTTTCCTCTCCCGTCTACTGAGACTACCCCAGCAACTTTTTCAAAAGAGGCTTCTCTGCCAGATAAAACTTTCTCTCTGTGATCATGGGGAAAGAGATGGAGGGATGGGGGGGAAGGTTGAAGGAAAGTGAAAGAGTGTCACACTATGCCAAGCAAGGTGGGGGAAAGAGCAAGGGGAAAATCTCTTACATGAAAAAAAAATTTGAAAAAGGAGACACCAACATCTGTGTGGGAACTTCAAACACCCTTTGAAAAGCAAAATGTGATTCCGTTCGGGATTCTCTGGCTCGGTAAACAGCCGGGTATTATTTTGGAAGTCAGTTGGAGAGTGTGTACGTGTGCATGTTTGTGTGTGTGTTTAGAAGACAGACCGGAGATCTAGGTGTGGGGGGGGGGTGGGGACACTGAGAGGTGATGAGGGCTCAAACTGCTCAGAGCAAAGTCCAGTGATTGGCAGAGAAGTAATACAGTGTAAATCCATTCTAAACCCAATTTACTTTTTGAAGCTGACATGTTCCTTCTTAACCACTTTGTTGTCATTTGTGAGTTGATGGCTTCTGTTTAGTTATTATTTTGAATTTAAAGAAATGTGTGACTTAAAACGACCTTGTTCTGTTCATATTAAGAAGTATCTTCTTACTAACCTTGGGTCTCTTTCTCTCTCTTTTCTCCTTTTCCTGCCTCTCCCGGCTGGATGAAACCACAACACAATGTCCTTCTTTTACTGCAGGTAAGCAACTACACAACAACTACCTACTACCACTGCTGCTACAAATTGCTACCAAATAGATTCAAAACCTTGAACACACAGTTACTCACCTATTCAAGGTTTGCATTTGTGTAAGACCAGTGCCATCAGTACATCTGTTGAAATTCAGCAGCCACATTATACTGTATATTTTTAGGTTGTAGAGATAAGGTGACTTGCACCTTATTTTTTTATTTACTTTACTTTACTTTACTTGGCAGACGCTTTTATCCAAAGCGACTTACAAGGAGAAAACACAAGGACAGAGGCAGGAAGAGCCTGATGTGCAGTAGTTCATACGCTTATCCCTCTTTCTGCTGTTATTAGACAGTTTTCTTTAGCACACATGATTGGTGTGCAATAGGAACACATTGCGTAGTTAACACTGCAAACTTTTGCTGAATTTTTCACACTTTGTTTTTAAGGCTTTTTAAAAACGTGAAGAGAAAGGGAACTTGGTGCCATAAAATGTCTTGAACTGGCTGTGAGTTTTTTTTGTGCATTAGCTAACCTTATGTGATGATTAGGTGCTGTTTATCAGTTTGTCAGCGGGCCTCCAACAGGACATGCCGTGTGGTTGCCATGTCCTCAGGTTGTCTATTCATAGACAGACAGAGCTATGATGAGGAAGGGTATGAATACAACAAGTCACGGGAGTACCACTTCTACCCAATTCATTCTTCTTGCTGTATGGTATTTGTCGCTTTATTTTTTTTAAATCTATTTTTGTAATCCTTTATAATTCTTAAATAATTATTTGAATCTATTATTAATCATTAGCTGCTTTTTTCCTCCCCTTTTCTCCTTTACATACATTGTTCTCATTTCCATCCTGCCGTCCTGCTCCAATTGTTTCCTTGTTCTCTTCTTTCGTGTCATTCTTCTCTCCCATTGGTTAAGGCTATAACTGTCACAGTGTATGTGCACGCGTGTGTGTGTGATGAAGTAGAGAGGGGCTCTGCAGTGAGGTGATGGTATGTGAAATCACTGACATTACAGAAGGAGGGGGAGGTGGTGGCGTTCCCACTATGCTGCGGTCCCTTAATCGACAGGGACACCGTCCATGTACCGCATTCCTTCTCACCTCCATCTCCCTCGCTCTCTTGGTCCAACTGTCTTGCCATCAACTCTTTATGCCATCCCCCTCCCCCTCCTCCTCCTCATCCTAATCCTCCTTTTCTCCCCCACACATTACCTCCTCCCACCTTGCTCCCTGCCGAGCAACAACACCGCTGTCTCCTCAGAAGTGTCAGTATCACTGTGACGCTGCGGATCACGTGTTGTATAGTCAAAGTGGATATTTAATATATTTCAGCATATTGATTATCCTTACGTGCAGAGGAACATATTCACTATTTTGTGTTTCATTTGTTTTGTATTCACACTCCTTCACTTTCTGCTTATCCATACACCTCTAGCTTCTTCTCCCTCTCGTCTCGCTGACTGTCTAGTTCTGTTGGCAGTTTTTGTTTTCTGTAAGTCTCTGCAGTAAAATCACAGTGACTGGGTAGTGTTTGCAAAGAGAGACCATCATAAAGAGAAAAAGACAGAATGGGGGTTAGATTTAAAGCAATAGGAGAATAAGAGCAGTGACAAGAAAAAACAACAAAAAGAGACAGTTGTTGAAAGGCATCCAATTCAAACAAAGTTACAAGGAATCCCTCAGGCAAAGATATAAGGAGAGCCATGAGGTGAAAGCCAGGGAGAGAAAAAAAGAGTAGATGAGAGCTGAAAGAATGGTGCAGGTAGAAGGGAGCCCCCAGCTGGCTGGAGCTGGTACTGGTGCCTATCACCCCATCTCCTGTACATACTCCTCCTCTCCTCCTTTCCTTTCCCTTCTCTTTCTTATTATTTTACCCAGTCTGGTATGTCTCTCTGACTAGGTGCGTCACTTCTCTTAATGACTGGGGCTACTCTTTTGAACCAATGTATATGTTTGGGTTTGTCTGTGTTCCAGTAATGAAAATCCACCGACAGCAGTCTTCACTTTCTTTCTTACTCTCTTTCTGTTCTCCATCCCTCTTTTCTTCCTGTCTATCCCTATCTGCAGTTGTGTGCTTCACCAAGCCAGAGTTGTAAGGCTATTTGCGTCATTAGCTCCGGGCAGAGTGTGTCCTGTGTGCGTGTGTGTGTGTGCGTGTGTGTGTGTGTGCGCGTGTGTGTGTGTGTGTGTGTGTGTGTGTTTGACTTGAACTCTTCACATACAGCAGCTGAATATTACACACCGACTGTGTGCAGATTACCCAGTACTGCAGTGGTCCGGAGGTGTGTCTGGAGATGCACACATGTGCATGTTGTCTGCATGTATGCAAATTGTAGGAAGCGTGCATATGTAGGACACACACATTTCTTCCTGTGTGGACCACCTATCAACATCCATCATAAGCTACCTCTTACTCTGCCTTGTTTCCATAGCAACGCCATAGCAACGCCCTGCTGACCCAGACAGCCACTTTCACAGCCCTTGACATGAACTCAACCCGCCCCTCTCAAACCTCACCATCTTTCATCAATGACTGTGAGGACTGTCCATCTATTCTTCTGACATCTTGATTGGCATTTTCTGCTCAGACATGCATGAAGAGTGCATCTCTTCAAAATGAAATGGCCCTTTGAAGGACGAGTTCGCAAAGAACGCAAAGAGTTTTTCCCATTATTCTACTGTGTAGGACTACACTCCTGATGGAGGACTGCTTGTGCTAACAACTTTGTCTTTGTCAAGTGGTGTAACAAGTCCAAAATATCTCATGCATATCTATTACAGATGTGTAACTTTGTGTCAGACTCATTTGGTGCCATACACTACCCTTTTCAGTGATATACAGTACAACATGTAATAAGTGCCAGGTATGCTTCTCCTTCTCTACAAGGCTCCTGCTGCAGCTTCGTAAGTATCAGCATGATAAATACAACCCATCATCAGCTCTGCAAACATGACTAATGTTTCAGCACTGTCTCCTCTGACAGTGGCCATTGATACAGTCTATGTCTGTGATTTGATCACTTAATGGTACAAATTGACTATAGCTGTGTCCTTGTGTCTTGTATTATTGACAACGTACACACGTATGTACACACACACACACAAACAGTGCTACGCATCAAATGGCTATGTGAAGTGGCGCAGATGGGGGAGGTGTTGTGCCTGATCAATATGCTTTAAGTCACTCTGACTGTATCATTATCATTTTAATGACTGCAGTATTTTCCCCAGTGATGGCCTTTGAGATGAGCAAGACAACACCAGAGGTCTCCAAAAGTTCACTGCTGCTGTTGTCGGCTAGGGGCTGCTGTCAGATATCACATAATGGCCAATGGCATTTTAAAAACGCCAAACTAATGCATACGGCACAGATTTTATTGATTAATGCTAGTTCAACAAAAAACGCTCATTTATTCTCAATTAGGTATTACTGAAGTTGTTAAGTCATTTAACAAAAAAATTTATTTAGCACTGAGCAGGAGCACTTAATCCAAAGCTCATTATTATAGACAAATTTAAATAGCTTATAAAGATGAAGTGAGAAGTTAAGAGGACGGAGACTTCAGTAGGAGGAGAGAGAGGGAGAACTTCAGACAAGGGAAGGAAGAGAAGTACGGCATGGTATAGAGTCCGTGTGCGTGTGTGTGCTTGTTTGTGTGTGCACTCTCTGCATGTATCTCTTCCTGTGGTCCTGTATGTGGTGACATCAGAGTAAAAGCCCCCTGAAGTTGTGTAGAACAGATGTCTCTCTGCTCTCCGTTTCCCTCAGTGGAGCACTCTGCCATCTCTCTCCCTCTCTCTCTCTCTCTCAAATATACTTTTCAGACTTGCTTTTGCCTTTTCTTTTTTATTTTATCTCATTTTGCCACTTGAGTTTTTTTTTTTTTTGCTTTGTTAGACATCTCACTCTCAGATCAGTCTATGTTCAGTATAAAGGCCAGGTGAAATGGACTCTTGGTGAAGTGCCCTCAGTGTTTTGCCATTTATACTTTCTTTTAGTACTTCCCTGTGTGGCTGTGCATATGCACATGTTGTGCACTTGTGTTGTGTGTGTATGTCCACTGTGTATCTGCACTTTATGTACAAGGCAATGTTCCAAGCCCTGTGACGTGAGCCCTGGCTTTGAGAAAGCAGGCAATCTGGGCATTGGCATTTCTCCAGAACCGCTTTCGTTTCCATTCAGCAGTGGGATGTTACAGGAACACACATGTGCGCTGCTTGTATACACACACACACACACACACACACACACACACACACACACACACACACAGAGAGATCACTGGTAATTACAGAAAAGCTGAAGAGTGCTGTGGCAGGTCAGAGCGCAGCTTTCTTTACCTTCTAAAACGTTCTCTTTATGTCTCTAGTCTTTTGGAATTGGACATTTCCTTACAAACTCTCACAAACACAAATCACTGTGGTTATGGTAGGTTTACATGATGCAACTGTGGAGCCATCCATTCTTATGTCCCCTGGGACAAATGGGAGTGGGGGTTGCAGAAAAGAAAGTGACGTACAAAGCAACAACAAAAACAAGGGGAGACTGATTGAGAAGGAAGAGTGACTGATTGACTGAGGAGAGGGAATAGAGGACAAAGTGAAAATGATAGAGGAGGAAATAGCGTGAGTGAGCAAGCCAGGGAGAGACAGAGATTTGGCTGTCAGTGGCTAATAGAAATTCCCCTGTTGCCTCATTGAAATGCAGCGGTGGCTTGGGTAATGAGCTAGCTGCCACTGACGCATTGATTTAGTCAGAAGAGTCGTTCAAATTATCCCACTCGTCGAGAGAGATGTCAACAGCTCCACCAGTGGCTGCTGGGGTAATCACCAGCTCATCCTCTCAGCCCAGCACACACGCTGTCTCCACCCCCATCCCACTTTGCAGCCCCTCCCCCAGAGAATTCTCTTTGCCGCTAAATTAATTTGTTATCTTATGAATAAGCAAAGCTTGCTAGTGGAACCTACAGTGAGCAGCTTGGCTTCACTTGGAGTCCTTAGTGAATCCATGCTTGACTGGAAGAAGCAAAATTAAAACAGCAAATTAGGTACAAACCCCCCCCCCAAAAAACTGTAAAACAGCGATATACAAATGTAAAAAATATAAAATGTGTAGCTGGTGGAAAATCGACTCTCAGCAAAAACATGTCACTTTAAGATACAAGGTGAAGTAGCCTGAATGTTTTATCGTGCTCAGCAGAATGCATATTTAAGGAGAATGATCAGTACTGGAGTCAAGAGCTGGACAGAAGCTGCCTGCTTCATAAAATGTAGCCAGATCTTTGTTGAGATATTTCTTGGACTTTATCGTAATGGGAACGTCTGTACTGTAAGGCAGTTCCCTCACGCACAAAAGCATTGTCTTCATTGTTTCCATGGCTTGAGGTGTTTGTGATTGGACCGTACGCTGATGCTTTGACACTTTGACCTTTCTCCTGCACACTGTTTGTTCTGCACCAACAGAGAATAAAGGCTCTATAAAACAGTGGAAGGAGAAAGAGAAGAAGGGAGAGGAAACTATTTACTAGTATTTTTGAACCATTTGACTTTTGATCAGAGAATCAATGTGTACTGAGGTCACACACTGGGAGGTGGTGAGCACACACTTTTGTTGAAAATTGTTCTGTCCTAGATCTGCACACTCTGGGCACATATAGAAACCACCTTGTGCACGTCAGCCATAATAGTGGGGTTTGTGCTCACCTTGGACGATGCTGCCTGCTGTTTTCTTTTTTCACATATTTATGAGAAAGCTAAGTGTCAAAGGTTGACAGTGAATTACTTCTAGGTTAAAGTCTTATAATTTGTTGAAGCACAAGTTATAAAATAAAAAAAGGATGCTGTGAATTGTCTGTTTTACTTTGATTTGTGTGTCTTCATCTGTCTGATGTAAATGTAGTTTCTCTGAACGGGTGCTTCTTGCCTTTTCTGTTAAGACATCATAGAGGGACCCATTTTGAGTCTATGTACTCAAGCCATCATCTCCTCTGCCTGCCCTAAAGTGGGAATGCAGCACCAATTGCCAATTAAACTCCAATCAGCAAAAGAAGATGGAGTGAGACACTGAATTACATCCAATATCCTCTCCCATACTCAAGCCTGTCTTTGCCAGCCACAAATTAGCTTACAAATGAAGGCTCTGAAGATGGGAGAAGTTGAGTTGCCAGATAACAACCAAATAACATCCTGCCGGCGTCTTGATGTGTCGTTCCAACTTGGATCAAGCTTCCTGCCTTCTCTTGATGTACGGAGAGACTTTAGCTGAGTTTTCCTTGGTTGAGCTTTGACCGTCCATTTTAATCTTCGTTGTGTAGAAAGCTGGTTATTAAGACAGGTTGATGAGAACGCATCTCACTGAAGTCTGTTCCAGTTTGATCCATGTGTGATAATGACGATGCTGAATACACAACACAAAAACTAATTAATCAAATAACTCAAGCTGATTTATAGATGGGCAAGGTTTGATTAATTACTTCTTAGAGTCCGATTTCCTCTGCCTCTCATTCCCAGCCCACATAATTGGCTTGTCTTAATAACATGCCAGATTTAACATGTTTTTCATTCTTGTTTGTGTTTGCGTGTGTGTTTGTGTGTGTGTGATAAATTCAGTAATAGCACACTGCCACAGCTAGAAAGTCTTTCAGTGGCTACAACAAGGCTTCTAATATGATCGAGTCAGAGTTTTAATAATTCATACTTTTATATTGGGGGTTATCTAACACATGACAGGCAGTGTGCAGCTCTTTCAATGGTGTCTAGGGGTCTCACTGTGAAGCTTATCAGAGAGTCATCACCGAGGCACCAATCCTTAGCTCATCATTTTGCCTTTTTATTTGACTCTCGTCTCCCTGGGGGAGCTTGAGTGCATTTTTAGCACACACACACACACACACTCACGCTCTTTCGTTGTGACACACAAAGGCACATTGATAAGATCACTTTCTGTGGACATCTCATCCATTTGTGTGTACAAGTATGTGTGTGTACTTTAGAGAAGTGTGTGTGTGTGTTTGTATGTATGTACATACGTGTGAATGTTTGTCCCGACTGCTTCGGTTGCTGCATTGGGCCTAGTGTGGCTAATTAAAAGAAGCCTGTTTGCATTATTCATGAGGCTGTAATTATACATTCCTTTTGCTGATCCCCAGTCAGAGGCATTAAAAATAGATCTGAGTCTCCACGTTCCACCCTCCTAGGCCCCACTTTCTCTCCATGTTTTGACTGTGTCTCTCTCAGCATTTCCGTATATATCTATCTGTACCAGTATTCCTTCGTCTCACTGTCATTGGCCTCATTGTTACAGCCTTCTTTTTTTTTAGTTGTTCTTTCCATTTCTCCTTTCATCATGCTTGCTCTGATCTTCCCGTTTGGGATTTGGGCAGAACATTCTTCTGAGAGTGTCACTCTCGCTTGGCTCTGTGGCCTGACCTCCAGTCACATCAGACCAGAATTTAGAGTGTGCAATGACATCTCAGCAGAAAGATTCAGAAGAGGAGACATATCACTGCCTCTGATCAACTTAATGGGGAACAAAAGAAGCAAAAATGTCTACCCAAAAAGTTTTCCCTGACTTGTGTTTGGTTTAATCTACAAAATCTGCAGCAGCACAATTTAGTCATATACATTTTGTTTATCAGTAGAGATAAACCAGAGTGTGGGAATCTGGCAAACAAAAGAATATTTGGTATGTGTGCAGTATGCTTTCATCAGTCATCAATATCTGAGACCTTTTTGCACAGTCAAATATAAAACCGAGCCGAGCTATTTTCTGCTGTGCAATCATGACTCAGTTACCTCTGGCAATTGTTTGCATTACTGGCAGAAACGAGCATGTGAAGTTTCCATTTTCCAGCATGCAGGTGATGAACTTCTGAGTATGTAATTGTGCATATATTTACATGGTGATGAGGCTGATGCAGAGAGAGTTGGGGATTTGGAAGATCTGCCAATCAGAGAGCATGTTGGATAACTAAGTGCATCACCCAGTAGTTGTTGCCTTTGGGCCATCCCCTCAGTCATTCTCATACTTGTTTCGGAATGTGAATAAATAGACTGCAGCCTTGAAGCTACCCAGCACTTCGCCTTACACCTCATTTCACTCTGTTTGTGTTTGTTGCGGCTATATTATGTAAATGCAGTCATGGAATTGGCTTCCCACACTCATGTAGCCCCTCTCCCTATAACCTAAAAAGGCATGCACAGACATTGTATTTACATAAAAACATACATACACACGCACACGAACACACACACATGCACGCGCACGAGGAACAGATGCTAATACTTGAGTAAAGGGATCTAATGGTCTGTATTATTCAAGAATAATAATGGAGTGCACTCTCCATCACTTAACAGTCAAAGCACACAGGATCATTGTTAGAATAAAAGACAGTGTTAATGAACTAAGAAATGCCCTTCAGCTGTAGGTTCAAGTACCTAATCATCTCCAGAGTGCTCTGGAAAGGGGGACAGAGGCAGAAAAACTTCAGAAAAAGTACCATTACTATTGTATTTACGAAGAGATTCCTGTTTTGTGCAGGGAGTTAACGAAGCAGTTGAGCAAATGTCTTATTTCACGCAGGCCAAATAAACAGTTTCCGTATGCGTGCGTCAGTGTGCCTCCCTTCTCGCTCCAGCACTCCAGGGCTAAACTGCTCTTCCTGCTTTTGAAGCTGTTCTGTTGGTCTGGGCCTCTGTTGTTACTGATGTCGGTGCTGCTACTTTGGCTGGTAGGGTTTAGATGGGTTGCAGGGGAATTCAGGCTGGGTAGACTAACGTCACGGCTGACTGCAAATGCGAAAAGATCGAAAAAGGAGGTGGGGGAATGGATGAGATAGAGAAAGATTTAGTGAATGGAGAGGGAGGAAAGAAGTGGTGAGAGAAAGTGAGACAGAGAGAGTGCATTCACAGAGTAGTGAATGAGAATCGTTTGATCTTTGACATGCTGTCTCCCTCCTGCACAGTATGACTCAACAGCTTTCTGATGGTGTATTTTCTCTTTTTCTCTTCTTTCTTGAAAAGATGAGAGGATGCACAGAGAGAAGGAGGAAAAAACGAGTCAGAAAACACTGACTGACAAAAAAAAAAAAAAACAAGCGGAGCAAAACTTGGGGGAGACTGAGTAACCAGGCAAAGAGAAATACGTAGAGTAATTGGATAACAAATAGAAAGGAGAGAAATCGGAAACACAGAACCAGATAATTTGATGCAGAGATTTGCTGTGCATCTGCAGTCCTGTGATTTGTGATTCATATTTTATTCAATATTATATATTATAGCTATTGAATCTGGAAATTAACAGAAAACGACAGGAAAACTATTATGTGTGTGGATTGCATGGATTGAGGATCGGTGTGCAATAGTGGGAAATATGTGGAGCTAACAAAACAAAACAAAAGATCATAATTTAATTTGATTGTCTGACATCACTGCTTTTTAAATAACTGTGTTTGTGTCAGTATATCCGTGTGCAGACAAAAACACACACCACTACCTGGCAGCTGTGGTAATTGGTTTGTATTACTATAACTCTAGCTTTGTGCTCTGGTAAAGGGGATTCATGACATGATGCAGTGGTTTCCATATGTCCAGAAAAAGCTATAGGAACAAGACGTTGCAGCAACGCTGAGCGCTGATCCCAAGGTGGAGCAGTAGCTCTCACGTAGAGCATTCAGGGTTCGAGAGCAGAGGTGGAAAGCAGCTCAAAGATCTGTGCCTAAGGGCACAGAGCTTCTCAGAGCTTGCGCCTTGGGGAGTGAAAGCTAAGCCAGCATAAGCTACTACCATCTGCCGGCATTGGCTTTGGGCTTCAGAAAGATCAAGTTTGAAAGTGAGTGAGGTGCATAAATGGAGACATCTCTTTTTCATCCTTTCCTCGCCTCTCCTAGTAGTCCCTTCCAGATGGAAATTAAGCTTTCCTGTAACGATCTTTAACCACATGGATGCCAGTGCTGTAAGGAGGATAAATCTGAAAACACTTGAGCGTGTGTGTGCTTGGCAGGTTGAGATCATAACGACAGTCTCCTAGGCTCAGACACAAGTGGAGTGTTCTTGTCTTCTCGATGCTGCTCTTCTTGGTTCCCTAGTGATGTTTTGGATCGATGGCGATGGAAATGCTTGACAGTTAGGGTCCTTTACCTCTTATAGTGTCTCCCCTCTGGATGACAATGATCAGTAATAAAGTGACCATCAGTATGGTTTGGAAACTGAAACAGGTAGAGTTCTCACGAGTTAAAGGAAACAAGGTTTCTTTCACTGGGAGTGGAGGTTTGCTATGTCAGGCTAAATAGCTTCAAGGGACTGCAAATCAAGAAAAACATAAACATACCAATGGAGGCCCACTGGGAACTCCCATAACAAGTTGAAGGATAAAGTGATATACACTTAAAGTGTTTCTACAGTATGAAGTCTACTAAAGCTCAGTCAGATAAACATCCCTGTTGTAAAATCATGTAGTACCTCAAAGGGTTTAATATATGGTATTCCTGTCATCTGTTAACAACATCACAACACTTACAATATTAAAATAATAAGTAAATACCAACCACAGCTTTCTGGAACCATGAAGTTGGTTACTTAGGTCAAACACCTTTAAATCTGAATACCCAGACGTCTCTCCCAATTAAATGTTCTGCTGAAAGTCACTTTGTTGAAAAGGTAAAACTACATGCTTCCATGATCAATATGCTCTGGCACCTATTATATATGTTTTTAGGACAGATGTCAGCTGTGATATCGTGAAACACAATCACTTAAAGAAACAATAAAATGGGCCAAAAACTGACTACAAATCAATGCTGGCTCAGTGATGCAGACCAGGAGACACACTGTCAGCATGTTTCTTAATTTTTAGTCAATTAGTAGCACTTTCACAACTATGCCTATATTGTTGTTAATTAACAAATTTCATTAATGTTATAATATAATATAACTATAATGCAGTGAGATGATTGAAACCATGACTTTGAAGCAGCAGCTTCCAGCACACCACAGCACAAAGCTGCTCAGCTCTGATGCTCACTGAGCCATAGACCAAAGTTCTAATTCTGTGTCTTCCTCCAGCAGTCCCTCCACATTAGATCATTAATCACAGAGGCACATGGAAAGTAAAGAGTGTGGAGCTGGAATGGGGGCCAGGGGTCAGTTTATGGTGCCTCTCCGATCCGTAAGTCCCCGGTCGGTGTCATTATTCTTACATAGTTGTAAAGGCAAGAGCCTTTGATTATGTTAATTTAGGAGCAGAGCGAAGGAGAGGAGAGATTGATTCACTTGCTGATTCATGTCTGGTGAACAGCCTGCTTTTTGTCCATATGTCTCTTAATGGAAAGCATGTAGAGTATACAGTGTGGGGCAGTACAATTTTCTATGTTAATAAGTTGCCTAAAGTATGTGTGACACTTAACTACAACACAGCACTGTCTTCCCCAGAGAAGGGGAAAGTACAATAATACAATCCAATATCCTTCTATACACCTGCTTTACACTTGCATCCATTTAACTCACATTTAAAAAAAAAAATGATTACAGTTTTTGTTGTTGTTGTTTTTTTCCAATGCAACAACAAGATATATAATATATATTATAGTATAATAAAACCTAATCAATATGCTCACAAACACAATAATAGACAGCACTTAGGGGCAACAGTAGTAGTGATCTTCTCTCATCTAATCTTACCTCGACTAGTGAGACTCTGATCCTTTGTGTTTTCACTGAAAGCCTTGCGATTGAAGCTATGTTCAAAGACAGCCTACCTGCTCATCCCATCCAGATCCAGATGTAACACTGGCGTCTTCCTGGACATATCGTGAACACTCTTCCCTCAGCCTCACTAGTCCTGGTTGAGCTCTGAATACCTTTTTTTTTTTTAAGGGTATCATCACACACAGGTGAAAGAGGCGCAGGGAGGGATCAGGCAAACATGCTCATGTTACACTGCCTAGAAAACAGGGGGTTGAGCATTAGATATTAACCATGGCTAATTATCTGACTAATGAAAACGTGAGTGAAATAGAAATAGGATGGATAGCCAGACTTTCATACTGCCCTGAGTATTAATTGTAATAACTCCACTGACTGTTTATCTGGTCAGAACTGAAACGTCTCCAAATCGTTGGTTTATAGCCAAATACTGAATCAGTTGTCCTTGCATATTGTATTTGATGCTAATTAATCTATTAACGCTCAGAAGAAACTTCCTTCCTTTCTTCTGTTGTGAGTGGGTTCCTAATAGAACATCAAAAAGATGATAACTTGCCATAAAACAAAAACAAATATGCATTGATGTGAACCAGTGAACCTGTTTTGTCTGCCCCATTTCAATTCATGTTAAATGTATTTTAGGATGTTCCATTGTGGCTTTTCACTGTATGTATGTGGTATAAAAGAAGCGTATGTCCCAGTCTATTATGTACTGAACTTCCTTGTAAGAGTTAATTTCAATCCACACACAAAGTGGTTGTAAAATCATAATGTGCTGTGTTCCCGCGCATATTTCTCTCTTGGTTAATGTGCCCTCTGCTCACAACAACACAGGCACTGGAAGAAGATTGATAGTGAGGCAAATAATCCAGTTAACTTTTCATGTGTTTGCAGGCAGATATTTTCTCTTTAATGTGTTTATCATGACTTATGAGCTTCTCTATAGCAGCCATTAACATATGATTGCCATCACAGGGCTAATGGTTTTGTCTGTTGTTCCCCCTCCTGCTTAGCTGCTTCATCCCCCTTTTCTCAATCTTTTTACATCTTTTATCTTTATCTTGTATAACATTCACTTCCTTCCTGTCGCTCTCATTCTCTCTGTCATTCTCTCCCTCCGCGTGTCTCCACTCTTAGTCCCCGTGGCCCCTCAGCTCCTAAGCCAGAACCTCACTCCCACACAATGCTCTCCATTATTGCTTAATTATCTCTGGCCTGTCATTTGAACACTGTGCCATCCCTCACTCACAATCACTTTCACTTTTACTTCCATCGTTTTTTTTATATGCTTTTTTCTTTACTTCTTTCCCTTCTCCACTGCTGCTTTTATCTCTCCCTCACCTCCTTGACATTTCTGTAGCGTCAGAACACTTATTTCTGCTTCCACTGCCTCCTCAAAGCCCATTGACTCTCCTCTTCTGCTGGTTCATATAGAAATCAAACTGTGAGAAATACAGTGGGAGAGCAAACCCGAAACCCGTATACGTCTGGCTCGTGTCAGCCAGCCAGGTTGCTGGAGGACATTACTTCTCTGCATCGACATGTTACTTATAGAGTAGAGCTGCACCATCTCTGTATAAGGTTCATTATAGTAACACTTACAAACTTAATTCCACTCTCTTCATCTCTGCCAGCATGACGGTGGCAAGAAATCAAAGCATTCACATTATTCCACTTCAGTGCTTCTGTAAATTCTATGTGCCAGCCATTAGAGAGTTCAAATGTTGTAGTTTACAAAGTTAAAAATCATCTTCTGCCGTCTCCAAATCCCTGCAGCACCACGGGCCCATCAGGGAAATCAATAATAGAGACCTGACATTTGTTTGTGTATGGGTGTCTGTTTGTTTCACTTTGTAAGCAATCTATCTGATGCAAACATCTTTGTAATGTGTGTGCAGCTCTGTGGTTTCTGGCAGAAAATGGATTGGTGCTGTTGTCATGGCTCCCCCGTATCAAATACACACAGACACACCACTTTGTTTCACTGTAACTGTACACTCACTGAGGTATCCCTGCTTGTTTTCTACAGTGTTTTGACTGATCATTTAACTACGGATACCTGGGGACCTTTACTAAGGCAAAACAGAAGAGATGCTTCTGTGCTCATGGATCAAATCAGAGGATTTGTGTGATTTGATAGAAAGTTTGATTCCCACTTGAACTGAGTGGTATGATGTATCCAGCATTCAAATCCTTCACTGTGCAGCCGAGTTTTTGTGTTGTGAGGTAAAGGGTAATGTTTTCTGCTGGATTGTTAAAATGACATCCTAATTTACTCTTCCACAGTTTAGTGCAGTGTTGTTTAATTCTTGTCATTCATTCGATAATGGGATCCATTTAATATCTGACCTCCGGCTTTTAATGCCTCTGTTTGTTACCTCTACCTTTTACCGTCAGTTTTAGCTAACTAAACATGACTTATATTATAGCGGTTATTATAGGAATCAATAACACAAATGGCTTATTCACTTACTACCTCTATGACTCAAATAATCCCCAGAGGGAAGTGTATTTAAGGAACTGTCTCCACTGCAGAAGTCATTATCTGTACATGAGGTCAGGAGCCATTTTAGATTTGTATGGTCAATGTGCATTAGTGGTCCGCCGAAAAGACCCTTAATTTTCTTCACAAATCACTTTAATCCAGCGCTCCATTTTAAATGTCCTCTCATAATGTGCTTTCTAGAAACTTATTTCACTGCAGTACGTAATTATCAGTTTTTTCCTTGGTGTCATCTAAACACATATCACTGCGCTATTAGTCTTAAGTCCAAACGTGTTTGACCTATTTTGTATGTTTCCTGTTTGTTTTGCAGGGTTGGTTAAGCTTGGAGTCCACTGTGTAACATGCCAGAAAGTCGCCATAAAGATTGTCAATCGTGAGAAGCTCAGCGAGTCAGTATTAATGAAGGTAAGTGTACATGAGGTCAGCTTTCTGTCCTTTCAGGGGACAGGTTGTTAAAGGTGTTCGTTTTCATTTTGCCAGCACTTTTGTCTTTTTATAAACTCCTAACCGTTACAGAAATCACCAAAAGTATCCCTATTGAAATATAACAGTAGTTATGTAGCCCAGTATATATTAATTATATAAATGCTTCTGCCTGAACACGTGCAGTACAGTTTAATACCTTAAAATGAGCTGAAAATGTTGTGCTACTTAATATTTGACACACTAATTCTAACTTTTTTTAAATTCAAAATAAAGCTTTCCTGCATTAACACATCACCACATTTTTTATGTACATGTAGCAGTAGTTGTAAACTGTAGCATGTTGGAACTGAATAAAGAAACACTGAACTCTTCGATGTCTGAGTAGTAAGGTTCATTAAAGAGCCACCTCTTCAACACTTCAACACTGCTGCTTACCAGCATGTCAAAAATCTAAATTAGGAACTTAAGTGAAGTCTATATTTAAAATAAATCAATAGCTGAACCTGCAAAAATGTTTTAATATCAATGATTTAAATAATAATAATATTAGAGAGGCTGATTTTCATCATTTTCACTGAAGGAGTCAGCTGTTTGTCTTCTGTGCCAGGGGTCAGAGTGTCCAATAAATTCTGGGGTAAGATAACAATAAAACAGGTTTCTCCAACTATAATTACTACAGGCTCACTGCAAAACACTTTAAAATCTTCTGGGTGAAGAATTTCTATTCATAATTCGCCCAGTTATCCACACAGCCTCTTTGAAGGGTACAGCAGGGAATTTTTTCCCCTTATTACATCCCAGGGCTCCTGCTGGGCAGCTCTATTCAGTGCCCGCTCAAAATTGGCTTGCTGCAAAATTGGCCCTTGTGTTGATGGAATAGTTGTAAAGAAACTGAGGAGAGCAAGAAGATAAAAGACAACAAGATGCTACAACCTGAAAATTGTCTTTCACAGGACACACACAGAGAGGAGACCCTACTGTAATTGTTTGCTTATGAGCCGGAAAGCAGGAACCGGATGGGTTTGTTCACAGTTCAGGTTATCTCCAAATGGAAAATACCTCCATTTTAAATAACGTCTGTGTCAACATCATTAGACTTTAGATGAAAAACCCTGTGTGTTGAGACATTGTGTTCTGTGTTCAGGTATTGCTGTTTGATAAACAGTCGGCATTAATCAGCTTCAAACTGTGTCAGGGTCTCCCCGACTCTGTTTCATTCATTGCTGTCTTGTTCCAGATGTTGCTCTTTCTATCCCTTATTGTGTTCAACATGAACTGTTATATATGCATGAAGGTCACTTCTGTCTCCTCGGTACTGACAGAAGTATTATTAGTTGTATCAGAAGTGGTTGGTGGAACCATTGTAACATGTGACAGCAGAGAGGAAGGTAGCAGGATAATGTCCCAACCCAGGTGTTCCAACTCATGCTGTCCTACAGGGGGAAATGATAGTAACAGATGCCAAACACTGCCAGGTTTCTGACAGGAGCAAGGCTTTTGCTGAAGCTGCAGTTCAGAGCCAATTACCGAACTCAGCCATTGTCATTCTTTTCTCAGCTGCTGGCCCCTGGTGTGTGTATGCATGTGCGTAGCAGCAGGTGTTTGTTCATGTACTACTACTACTAGGAAGTGATTTGTGAAGCAGAAATGATAATTGTGTTCCTTTGAAAGAAATAAATTAGCTCTATACCTTAAAAGTAATAAACTCTGCTAAATAAATGTTAAAAAATAAGAACAATCATATTAATTTCTCATGTACATCAATTCCCTTTTCTGCCCAATTTCTTTTTTTGTCATGAATCAGGTACTTTCATATAACTTCTGAGTGTCTGTCTTTCTGCACTTTTTTTGATAAACAATAGTTGTATGGAAGTGCCTCATGTCATTTCAATGTACCAGAGGTAAACTGATGCATTATTTCACTTAAACTTAAAAAAATTAAGTAATGTTTGTGTGTTAATATTCCTTTATTGATCTTGGATATAAAGCACCTTTAGGTCTCAACTATAATTCAGTCCACCAAGATATCAATGTACAATATGGTTATAAAAAGGAAATAGTGGGTTATGTGATAGACTACTTGGTGACTTGTGAAGTTCACTATAGTTCTGGGACACTTCAACATTGGTGTCAAATCAAAAGAGATTCACCTCCCCATTCAAAGGGTTTCTACTGCAGCCTAACAGGTGTTTTCTGACCCAAATCCAGCATCCCAGTTCCCATATTCCCGTTGGGTTGCACTTCACAGTCTTATGTGTCTGTTCTGCAGCCTTCCAGTGTGGCTGTCAGGGTGTCAGAGTGATCGGGCTACACTCTACTGTAAGGTTCAGACTGCAAAATGTCACCTTTAAATATGCTAATGTTTTGGGTCCCTATGGTGCCATTAGGGGAGAATCTGAATCTGCTGGACAGGTGTGAGACACACACACACACACACACACAGTACACGCCATACATATGCACACAACAATTATAAGAGAATGTGGGTGCATGTGCCATATATAGACACACATGAATTCTGATGTGCCTGCGCGAACACATCCTTCATGACACACATCATGCCACTACGTCTGTCCTTCCCCTGATTATCCTTGGGTGTCAGGGGTCTGAGGAGATCAGGAGACGGGTTGAATTAATTATCTCAGAATATCTGCCAGAGAGAGGCCTTTCCTTCACTGACTGTGTGCTGAACTTTATATAACTAATGTTGAACTCTTTAGTCTACAGACTCATAGGCTATGACACTATGGACCAGAAAGACACTGAACTGTCTTGGCTAATGAATTTGTCTATGAGCTTCATGTCAGCTTGTATCCAGGGAATGAGCTTTGACTACTTCAAAGAACAAGTACAGCCCAGTGCTTTTTATACCTCTAAGCAAAAAAAAAAAAAAACTAACAATGGAGTTACTTGAATAGTAATAAGAATCTCTGTCAGTGGGAAGTGCCTGTCTGTCATGTTCCAAATGATAAGAGAGAAACAGACAGAAAGAGAATACACTATATGTGCACATATGACAGTATGTCAGCAGTAGTTGTCACTAAGGCCAAACAGAATGCAGTGCTTGATGCAGAGCGAAGCCCCAGACCAACTGTGTGTGTGTGTGTGTGTGTGTGTGTGTGTGTGTGTGTGTGTGTGTGTTTCCAGAGGGAGTGGTTAATGTTTCTGAAACTCAGCGATTTTGATTCCATATCTCTGCTGGGCCTTGGGGAGGAAAGAGGGAGAGAAGCATTGTGAAAGAGAGCATGACTCTGGAGACAGAGATGGACATGCTGTGGGAAAGATAATACCTTAGTAGATACATGATGTTGTACTCGGGGAGTGCGTTTTCTTCTTAAACCTTTACTGTGATAGTCGTGCATTGCCGTACATAAAATCACAAAGAAAGCCATATTAAATTAATGATTAATTAAATTAATTAACTGTATAGTTAGTAAGTAAGTAAAAAAAATGTCTTTTTGCACATTTCACCCCAGGGATGTCAAAATACTGAGTGAGCCACAGAACATCTACACAAGGACTAACATATCCCTGTCTATTGTGAGACACAGATTTTATGTAAGATGGGACTTCTTGCACACTCTTGTCACAACGGTGTGACAACTCTGTAATTGCTGTTGTCATGAGAATTCTTCGAATGAAAACTTGAGTCACAAGCCAGAAAAGATTGAGAAACTCAGTAGTAGCAGTAGTACAATAGTAGTACAGTAGGTGCTTTCAAGCACCTACTCTAAAACCAGTGATAACCAGTGATGAGAGGAAAAACAGACACTGCCATATGTTGACACTGCAGTATATTATGGTCTGATAATCTTTAGGTCAGAGCAGAACGTTTCCTGTGCCATATTTCATACCATATTACTTATCATTATGCACTCTAAGCTGCAGTTTGGTCTCTGGGCGAGTTAAATTGTTACTAGTGCTGGCAGCACTAACAACTAGCAGAGGGAGAAGGGTATCTTTAGCATGCAGCAGTTGGTAGCTGCAGTTAGTGCCTGCTCTGTTTCTCCCTCTGAGCCAGTGAGCTGGTGGCGGGTGCTGCTGTTGGGATAAGGACGACTAATTAGCCAGAGTGACTCTCTTTCCTCCTGAAGCAGCACAATTTTCAAAGTCACTCTACTGTCTTCAAGCCCAGAGAGAGAAAAGGGAAAAAAGAGAAGAGGGATGTAGTGCAGGATGAAGGAAGATGGAGGGAAGGGAAGTGTGTGCTTGTGTGGGGAGGGTTAGAAAGATGGTGAACATGAAGTTAGAATGCTTTGGATGGATGTATTGTGAAATAGACATCTTTCAAAAGGATGCTGCGCTTTTGATGAGTTTCTTTAGCTCAGTGAGGTTATGTGTGGTTTACAGACTCTGTCCTTGATATGTGTGTGTGTGTGTGTGTGTGTGTGTGTGTGTGTGTGTGGGAGAGAGAGAAAGTTTCTTGATGGAGAAGTCTGCAGTGTAATTGCGCCCTGAAGCAAATAATTGAAGTGCTATGCTAAGTACCCTGCGTGTAATAGAACAACAAGGCAGCGCGACTTCCATACGCTAAGATGGTCTGAAATTTAAGGCCAAGAATAATACTTTTTTTCTTTGTGTTAATTAACAAGATGAGTACTTAAAGTACATGTTGTCCTTTCCACGACTGAGAATATGTTTGGTCTCCTCTATAAAAGCACATCTGCTGTACATTCAGTGCATCTGTGTGTAGTCTAGTCTAAATAATAGAACATGAGGGTCATTTTTATACAGGATGATTGTATGACACAGTAGTATCCAAGTTCTAAATGCACAACATCTAAAATAAGAATTTTGAACTAAAGAAGCAGAGAAATGCAAAGAATAAAGGTTTAAAGCGCCAGCAGACAGAGGTTGTGGTGGGCGGGTGAGGAGCAGAAATCCCTGGCCGTAGATGAATCACACAAGGTCTAATCTTGTTATTCTGACACCTCAGTGACAGCACTGTAGCTTTCTTTCTCCGCCATCTCTACTGTTCTGTACTAATGATTATAGATTGGCCACTCTGGCCCATCTCTGCCGCGAGTGAGTTTGATAGAGAAATGCCTCCAACACGCACACATCCTCTTTAACTTTAGGCCGTGTGTATACATATATATGTATGTGTGTTTGTGTGCATGTGTGTTTGCCTGTGCTGCAGAGTAAGTGCAGACACCCCTTAAGATAAATGGGTTTCATATGTTGTGCCCCTGTGCGTTGATCCATCAGGTTTATATGACGCTTAGCCAGAAGGCTTAGGTCTCATTTTGATCTTAACAGGCTGACTGCACAGAGACTGTAGAATTACCAACTTGAAACTGAAATCAAATGAAGTCAATATTAGACTTTTTCATGTAGATTAGCTACTATAGGCGTTACAAAGTATTTATCTTTCCTGTGGCAGTCCAGACTGTGTTCATGCACATCTTTTTTTTATTTTTATTTACCCTTCACATGAGTGTGGAACTTGATTGTCCACTTGTTGAAAAGTGAATTGACAGGATAGTTTAGAGAGGTACATATAGTACATGTATATATAAGGTCCCACAATTCACGCTGCATATCAGAACAAAAAACAAGCCAAGGCACTCTTTGTAGGCAATCTGTGATACAATTGTGGTGAAGAACAAACCAGCATGAGGGTAGAAAAATGTTTCTAATGCTTCCAGTGTTCTCAGGAGCACAGTGGCCTCAATAATTGGGAAATATTATAAGTTTGGAACCATGAGGACTCAGGCCAAACTAAATAAGCAGGTAATAAAGACCTTGTGCAAGCAGAGAACCCAACGTTTGATCTAACAGAGCTTCAGATGTCCTCTACAGAAATGGGAGAATCTGCTGGAAAGACATCAATCTCAGCAGTACTTCAATCAGGTCTTTGTGATATATAGGCAATTGGCAAAAGGCACTTTGAATTAAAGGTATTTGACAGCCAGAGTTGTAATTAGTGCCAAAGGGATTTCATCAAAGTACTGAATTAAGGGTTAATTTTATAAAGGTGAGTTGAATGCACTGGAATGGTGGCAGAGTAGGCAGGGCAGGTGGCAATTTGTTATTCTGGGAACCCGTTTTGGAGGTTCACGTCCCAGTCCCGCCTTAGTGCCGCTTCCAAACCTGAATAAATGGGGAGGGTCACAAGGGCATCTGGTGCCAAATCCTTGTCAGATCAAATACCGGAACAATCCTCTGTGGCAACTATGACAGGGAGCAGCTGAAAGAAACTTACTTACTTTTATAAATGAGTAATTGAGTTTTGTTAAATTTGCAAAATGTTACTGTGGGTTACTTGATGGACAAGTTGCATTCACAGTGTTGTAAATTGATCTGCTTACAGCCTTTTAGACTTAACTATAAAGTCAAAAAGTGAGGGTGTCTGAATACATTTTCAAGCCACTTAACACACACACAGAACAAAAACTTTAAAAAGTCAACAGTGCATTTATAGTGATACTTTTATTATACATTTCTGCCTAAAGATTCTGCCTGGGAAAACATGTATTACTAATCTCTCTTCCTTTTTTCTTGCTGTCCCTTTCCTTTTAAAAGCATTCTCTAGGAACCTCAGTAGTAATCTGGATTTTCCTGACCGTGTAAGACCTCACAGCGCCCTTTCTTGGTTATCAGTCAATATGAAGGTCACTCAATATTCTGCATAATTACGAACCTAATTTAGTATCCAATCACCGCTCGTCAAATCTACGCATATCCACTTTTTTCCACTCTTTATTGAGTGGCAACGAGGCTGTAGTGAAGCGGAAATTGGAAATAGATTTTACCTACCTACAAGACCAAATATTGGTTCATGTTGTAGTTCGGGATCTAACATATGCTGGAGTGATGTGTAAAACAGTTAGTGCTGCTGCTCACTGTGGTGACATAGCTCATCAAACACACGCAGTGTTGTTTGACTGACTTTACCTCTCACATGTCTTATCGAGATAAAACAGAGGTGAAATGCAGACAAAGTAATAAAATAGAAAATAGCAGCACACAAGATGTAGCAGGATGCTCCATTGAGCTCGACAGGAGACAGACAGACGTCTGAACCGATAGCATTTGTTTCTCCTCTTCAAAGGAAAACAGCCGTCGCGAAAGCTTTGTTTGCCTTTTTTATTTGTTGTTGCTTTTTCCTTTGTCAGCAAAGGGCATATTTTATCCAATTCTTAAGTGGAGTGATGGTTTCATGGGGAGATCAGCAAAGTTCCCCTTCAAAGTTTAGATTTCTCTTTCATGACTGTTTGCACTGGGATTCCCTGTTTATTGTGAACCCACTGAAGAGTACGTTGTATCTGTTCGCTGCTAGGTAACTGATCATTATCTCTTGTCTTGTTTTAGTAAGGACTGATAATTGAATAGGTACATCATCTAAGCCTGTCTTTGTTGTCCGTTTTCATACCATGCTACATCCATTCAAAAACACTTTCAGTGCCCCGTGCTGCATCAGTACATTTAGTACAGTGTATTTACTGTGTCAAAATGATGTCTTTGGATGTGATTGTAGTCTATATTGGCCTGTAGCAGTTTGTACAAACAATGCACGGTGCTGTGGCGTTATAGAGCATGGAAAGTAAACATTAAGTGAATTTGTTGAATGAAGTCCTGGTTCTATAACTTGCGTGTGTTTATGTTTTGTGTTAGTGTGGATTTGAGGATCTCTCTGTGTTGTGTGTGACACTGTAGCATAGCTTAGCTGATGGACAATGAAGTATGCCACAGTTTGGCAATTGTCATCTCACTGTCAACAGTAATGTCACAATATGTCTATGTACAATGTCATTATTGTAACTGGTGTGTCTGTGTGTGTGTGTGTGTGTGTGTGTGTGTGTGAGAGAGAGAGAGAGAGAGAGAGAGAGAGAGAGAGAGAGAGAGAGA
>JAUYWH010000024.1:8217015-8266124 GCA_034779795.1 Ctenopoma multispine | reverse complement strand
GTGTGTGTGTGTGTGTGTGTGTGTGTGTGTGAGAGAGAGAGAGAGAGAGAGAGAGAGAGAGAGAGAGAGAGAGAGCTTCTGTGTGTGTGTTTGTGTGTGTGTGTGTGTGAGAGAGAGAGAGAGAGCTTCTGTGTGTGTGTGTGTGTGAGAGAGAGAGAGCTTCTGTGTGTGTGTGTGTGTGTGTGTGTGTGTTTTTTTCTGTGTGAAATTCACACATACCATAAATGACAGCATGAATGACACCTTCGTGACCACTGTCTAGTTACTCAGAGTCAACACATACACATGCACACACCTTAAGGTTGTGTGTGTCTTCTCGCAGCAGGATTCGGTCTGCAGTAGTCTCACATCAGACAGACAGGGTTGTGGGGTGAATCACAGCTTGTGGACAAGCGTGCCACAAAGAGCACTGCCAGCAGTGGTACTTTCTTGGCCACTTGCATGCACGCAGACTGTGTACACATAATAGATTGTACTTCTTCCTAAACTAAATTAATACAATGCTTATGAGCCAACCATCCATGCTGTGGCCAGAAATGCCTACCATTTATCAGCTGAATGCCCTAAAACTCCAGGCTACCAGAGTAAAGCAGTGCAAAACATTCCTTACAAGCTGATTTTACTTTAAAATGAGGGACCATTTAATAGATGTAACCGTGATATTGCCTTTGTGTTTTGCTATAATATTTGCAATGATTGACAAGTGTCCCTTACTGTGGGGTAAATGGTGTTGGTACTATTAATAATGTTCCGTCTAAAACAAAGACATCCACAAGGAGCATTATGCACAGACTACATTCATTTGTGAATCAGGCATAAATTTACCTCTTTTGGCTGTGGCAAATAAACATGGAAATTAGCTCTGACTTGGTAGTGTTAATGAGTTTGGGACAGATCCTGATGTATATAACATAACAAGACACTTTTAACTTCGTCGGTCACCTCCATCCTTGTGGGGATTGTTTGCTAATGGCTCGGCTGGGCTTACACACTCTCAAGAAAATGCTCTCTCTCTGTCTCTCTTTATCTCACTCATTCACACACTGTACATGTCCACAGTGCACAAGAACATGTACAGTGTATATATACTGTAAATACATTCAGGCATTTGTTATTCTTGCATTCTTATGGTCAATATACATAATACACATACTCTACATAGCATCAACAGCACAATAGTGTGCCGCATGTGTCAAAGACTTGTGCTCAGTGTAAACCCTAATTAACTAAGTGTGGAAGCTAAAATAACTCCCTGATTACATTATTAGAGCTGTTCTGGACTTACTTACAAAGTTTCAAGCTCACTTCGGTTGTTTCAGTTGACCAGTCTTACCTTCTGACCTGCTGTCTGTCCAGTATTGACTCTTCTGCCTGACCAAGTATTGACCAGGCTCGTGTGTGAATGAACAAGCCGTGTATTCATATCTGGAGATAATTAGTTAAGCAAGTGAAGTAGTCCACCTGAATTATAGCACTGGATAGTCGTCATTACTCACTTGTCACTGACTTATTTTTTGTTTCAACTTGTTTTCACATCACTTTCCATGTACTAAACCAAGTTTTGTTTTTAATTTTGGTTTATTTAAAATGTACTCTTAAGTCGGGTCTCTTTCTTTCTTTTCTTGATGTCAGTGATCCGATCTTCCTGTGTGACACTTGATAACTTCTACTTTTCATGCAAATATAGGCTACTGTACGTTATTAGACTTTATAGCTGGTATGACCTTTAGATTTAATCATTACATTGTGGTCTGTGTTCTCTTACTCTGGTTGGTAAAAAAGTAGTTAATTAATCCACATTTCACCATCTCCACACAGTCCAAGGTCACCTTACCAGTTCTGTTGTGTGAAATATCCCACACATAGGGAGCAAGAGATGGACCGGAAGATTTGACAAAAAGACACTTAAGACTACTAACAGAAAAACATGGCTGCCAATGGGATCCTCTGCCTGCCTGTCATTGATAAATCACTCACCCTGCAGATGGTGCTCGCATGACTGTTCCCGTACTCTTACACACAAAAGAACACAATCTCTGCCACCTCCCACTCCATCCCACCTCTCAGCCCGTGCAGTAGGTTTAAAGGGGTTTGTGACTTTAACCTCAGGGTGTGGGGGAGCACTGCCATTAGACTGTGTGATGACCAAGGTCATCCAGGGACATGTCTGTTAGTGTGAAATGATGTGGCCTGCCATGGGTTTAAGTGGCAGCCTGATGGATCTGTCAGCAGCACTGGCTCACGTCATGGGAGTGATTAGAGAGATAGAATGGTAGAAACAGGAAATAAATGAGGGATAAAGCAAGAGGAGGAGGAGTGTCAGTATTGGTCTTGGGTGGGAAGAGGTAATAAGTAATGAGGGTGGGAGATGGATGAAGGATAAGAACTAGCAAACTAGCAGAGACTATGTCCTGATTGATTTACATGCATCTGGCATTGATCAGACTCCCCTGTGTAGGGAGTTTACCTCCTCTTCACAAAGGATGACTGATACAGTGATTATCAGAAAACCCTGCTGCGTTGACTCTGTATCCATGTGTGTTTTGTGTGTGTGTGCACGTGTATTTGTTATTTGTTAGGTCCACTGGGTGAAGAGAAAGGCGATAAACAGAGAAAGATGAAAGTTAGAGGGAAATTAGTTTTTCTCAGTTCAGTGACTTTGACTGGAATGAAATCATACAAATATGATTTTATTTTGTATTTTGTTTTGCTCTCAGTGGAACTAGCTCAGTAGTGGGAGATAACACAACTCAACAACAACTATCTATCCCATGCGCTTCTTCAGCAAATACTGTTAAATCCATTGACTCAAATCTGTGTCTGTCTATTTCTAAACCAATTTTGGTTAAGCAGATTCTCCCAGAAACCCATGTTTATGTTGTCTTGAAGGAAATGGTCATGCCATCACATACCAAGTAGAGGAAGAATGTATGGACACCCTTTGAGAAGCACTTTGTTTATTGAGACTGATGTCTTGCATGTAAAAAGTAGACCACATGTGTGTGTTTGCTTGTTTTTTTGTTGTTTTGACTGACGGCACAGACTCACTGGCCACTTTATTATGTACAGTATTTCCAATGTTTTGAACACTCTGTTTACATAAATGAGGGGAGCAAAACAGTAAAAACACTCCGGTATATATATATAATACGGTTTTACCACTCCCTATGACCTCGATAATAAACTTATAGCAGAATTATCACCTTTATGACAACAACTGAGAAATGATAATCTTGTAATAGAATAATAGAATTCACAGCAGAGCTTGTCATTGAGTGTATGTATGGTAGTATCCACTCCAACCATTAACATGCATGAGTAAGCATGTACACACATACACACATACACACACACACACACACACACACACACACACACACACACACACGCATGCATACATATGCACCAGCTTGGCTACCCTCTGCTCCTGGCAGAAAACACAGATTCTGCCCTACTGGCTCACTGACCGACATATGGATGGATGAAGGTGGCTCATGGCTTGCCATGATCAGGGGCATGTGTGTGCAGTGTGTGTGCTCATCATGCGTTAATGTGTCCACATGTCACAAGTATGAATGGATGACAAGCTGACTGGTGTTGTGTGTGAGCCAGTAGCCAAGCTGTCTCCTCCACTTCTGCTCACTGACAGTTGGGCGCACAGCCCCCTTCTCTCACGCCATTACCCCATCCATACTTTACCTCACTTTCCATTCATATGTTGTCTGATATGTTTATCCAGTTCATCTGTCTCCCTGTAATTCTATCAAAGTAGAATTAAAGTGTTATTCTTTAGCTAAAGTTAAAATCCAACATAAATACAATTGATACTGCAAAGTTTGGTGCAGGAGATCAGCCCAAAAAGGAATTATTCATTATGTGAAAGAAAGATTGTGTCATATAACAAAGCTAAATGAACCATGTAGCTTTTTGAACGTGTACAAATGTTGATAAATTATCTTTTTATATAATAACTGAAATTTTACCAAAACAGAAAATGAATTCCAAAAATGAACACTGCTATATTGTATTAATATTAATACATTCATAATAATGTTTACATGTTGAAAGCTGACCTCTGCTCATTCACTGAAGATGAAGATGATATAACAGACCTGTTAAGTAAGACCAAATGTGTGGGTTTGAAGAAAAAATAAATCATATGAAATCATCTATGATATATCTTTATTCAAATAGACTTTTATATATATAAATACTTGGAAAACATAATTAAATGTAGAATGAGATTTTTCAATCATTTTCAAATAACCTTTACACAGTAACATAACATATCTTTTAGTAAGTCATAATTCTGGAAATATCAATGAATGACTTGTGAAAGATGTAGCTGTCAGCTGTAGATATTATTCAGACAGTTGAAGCAAAGGCTTATACAGGAAGTAGGTGGTGGTTTCTCATTTAGTTGATTTTAAAATACTTAGCTCGTAACGTTGCCACCTTACCTGTTATCATTTTACTCTCTGTGGGCTGTTTTGGGCACGGCTCTACTAAAAAGGTTAGCATTTCCTCGTGTTGTGTTAATTAGGAACAAAAGAGGCTGAAAGACTCAGGGGGAGACAAGCTGGCACTACTACTGTGCTCTCCTTCTGTCTCTCCTCTGCATTTCTCTTTTAGTCCTCTCTCATTGCGCAGAGTTACGTGGCTTACGCTCCATCTTTCTCACGTTTACTCATCCTTCTTCTGTCTCACTTTTGCTTTTCTTTCCATCCAGCAGTACTTGCATGCACTGTGTCTCCCATGTTAGCATAGCCCACCCACGTGTTTTTATCTGACGCACATGGCTACCCTGTTGACTTTGATCCTCAGATCTCAGCATCAAGGGACCATTCACTTGCTCGCCTGGGGGAGGTGACAGAAACGTCTGTGTTTTCCTTCTCTGTGCATGAGAGAGAAAGGCAGAAAGAGCACAAGATGCAATAAGTGGAGAGTGAGAGATGACAGAGCCTGTGATCCAATATTTTCCCCTCTGAGATTTTTGGCTGGTTTCTTTGTTCAGTCACTCTGTGACATGTGTGACATGAATCTAATCTCTTTGTGCCTTTGTTGCTGTATCTCTCCCTGGTCCTCTGTCCTCCATCACTGGACTCTTAGCCATGGTGATGAAACTATTGATGTCGCCAGTGATTTGTTTACTCGTCCATTCCCCCATTCAGATCCAAGGCTATAATTTAAAGAATCAATTGCAAGCTGATGGGACTATGCTAAACTGGCTCCCATTCTCTGAATTTGGAGTGACACACGCACCAGTGACTACGTTGCCTTGTTCGTGCAACACCAGTCTTCCCAGTCCTCCTCTCTCCTGTAGTTGTTTCAAATTCTATTAAGACATACCATCTGCACCTGCAAATTACTCCATGATTGCAAGTAATAAATCACATTAGACATTTTTCAAACACCATCAAAATTAAATTTCAGTGTGAAGAAAGTGGTACTCTAGATTTTAATTTGGAGAAACAGAATACACTTTCATGGAACCTGGTGCTTTTTGTTTCCTTTTGTTGTAGTTACTACAAGAGTCACCACCATAGTTCCAACATATAGATTTATTTAGTGTGTCAGGCACTGACACGGATAGGAAATCCTGCCAGTGAAAGCACAGCTTATCAGCCTTTTCACCAAGAGGCTTCTGTTCTGAGTTTCTGCTAATTATATCCACTCCTCAGCATTTGCCTCTGTGCATTTCAATATAAATGATCTTCCCATCAAATAACCGAGTTGAATTAGTGTCTTGCAGTCTTGCTTGATCACTCTTTTCAGATTTGTTTTTTTTTTTTGTTTGTTTGATTTGAGCAAATTACTATTAAATTGATCTATCAACCGCAAGATGACCACAAACAACACGAAGGGTAAACAGAAGAAGGTGTGTGTTCATTTGACTACATGTCCATCTGTCCGTGTGTGTGTGTGTGTGTGTGTGTATATGTGTATATGTGTCTCGGTGAACAGTTGCCAAGCGCCTGCTAATATAGGCTTATTGAAGTGCCATGGAGAAATGGCAATTGAAGAGAACTGTCCCCACTCACAGATGTGAAACTTAATGAGAGAGTGTGGAGCCGTACATGAGCTAAGCCAAGAAAGAGGATGGCCACCTGGCATTTATGCTACTATGAAAGTTATGGAGGTGCTATGTGTGTTTCTGAAGGTTTGAGACGCAGTGAGCAAAACTGTCATTCAGCATGTAGCCTGCCAGTATTGTTTGTAACAACCTATTCACCAACAGAAAACGTGCCTCCCTCAGGTGGAAGTGACTGTGATATGATAATTGGACGGTATTTAAAGCAGCGGCTGTACTGCAGAATGCTAGAAAGAGCAAGGGTTGCTCTGTAGATTTACATTAGTGTGTTAATCAAAAGCTAATCTTGCAATAAGCTGGCAGTTGCATAGTTAAGTCTTCACATTAAGCCTCATTTCTCTTATTTCAGCTAATTGAAAGGAGACGCCTAGGAAGCATAGGAAGCCAGCTGCCGGCTCTGTAGCATTTCGACAGCTCATCTCTCCCTGAGTCCTGGGTAGCATTAGTCTCTCTGCAGGGAGCCCTGCTTCCAGCTAGCTTGCTAACCACCACAGGCTCATTCTTAAAAACACACCTTAGCCTCAGGTGAGAAAGTGTCGTGGTGTAATGCTACTGATAGTGTTCATTAGTCTCTGGATTAGCCCTGATTAGCCCAGCCGTTACTCCCACTGATACTCCATGCTAATGCTAATTACGCATTTACCCCTTTACCCTTTTTAGACAAGCTGTGTGCCTAGCTTTATTAGCCTTATATTCTCCCATGACTTTTATTCTTGGCTTCAGCTTCAACACCAGTTGCACTGCGTTGCTATTTTTTTCCCTGTCAGTGTCTGAATGTAAGCTGATGCTACACACTGCTTTTGAAAAGCAATGAAGGTGGGGATGAAAATAATAATATTGACAAGAAAAAAAAAAGTATGGCAGAATAAACTACAAATTCCTGCCTGAGTAGGCAGGGATTGTAGTGAAATAAAGAACAATGTTCGAACATAATTAAGTAGGAGGAACCATATTTTATACCTGGTTAAGCAAACAGCTTTGTGGGAGTTTAAAAAAAACAGTTAGCTGGCAGACCAGAGCTTTGACTTGATTGTACTGAACAGTTTATATAAAGCTAAGCTGTGATTAGTGTGATGTTGAAGCGACATGATGGCTGTCACAGAAAGTGACGTAGGGAAATTGATTTCAAGATGAGGCAGAAGAGGCTTTAACTCACTCTGTCCTTTCATCGCCATCATTGTCAGCTGAAGTTAGACACAGAGGGTGGAGGAAAAGATGGACATGAAATGTGGTGAAGAAGAGTGAGAAGATAACTGCATGGAGCGCAGGAGAGGTGAACCAGGGGCTGAAGATTAGCTTTGGCTTCTGTCGAAGTGGGTTCCATGCTGATTTTCAGTGGCAGCTGTACATGCTGACTACAACCTTTAGACGTGCTGACGCAAATCCAAACTGATCTGCTCGAATTTTGGTGAAATTCAGTCCTCGCCACTGTAGTTTTCTGTACTTCTCTCTCAGCAGTTCTGTAAGCAAAAAATAAATAAATAACTCCTGTTTATGTGTACAGCCACCATTTCAGACTGTCTCCAAGGAATAAAAACTTCCTCTGTGAGATGATGTACCTGAGTTTGACCCTAATTCATTCAATAATTTACTCTTGGTGGAGAAATGTTCAAATGTGGGGTGTGTGACTCTGACAAGTTATTCCACGTTTGGTTTCTTATCTAACCGAATCGATTAATGTTCACCTCAAGCAAACCTCAGGATTATGAAACGTGATTGTGCAGTATCTAACAAGACCCCAGTGTTCTGTGAGAGAGGTGAGAGACATACAAGATTAGACAAACACAAACTGTTTTCTTTCACTTGTTGAAGCAAGTCACATTTTCTACATGAGATAGTAGTGCTTGCCGGCCTGGATGCCAACCAGCGTGTGGTCAAAGCTTATCTCTCTCTTTTCTGCGACAAAAAAAAAGTGCCAATCAGCTCTATTCATTGGTTTACTTATTCCTCTTAAGCCCTTCTGGTGGTTGTGTGTTATTACAGATTGCCTCTCGAACTTTGAGAGAAAAACAGATGAGGTAAGACCTCATCACAGTCAGTTTTGGGGTCACTAACTTTCGTTTCTGTGGTGTTTCAGTGTTGGCTACAGTGAGAGAAAGGGACAGGCAGACAGACTCATGTCCTTTCGGGAACTTAACTGTGATGATGTTACACTAATGAAATCTTCATTTTCTCTCTTTCCCTCCCCCCTTTTTGCCTGTCTACCCCTCTCTCATACAGGTGGAGCGGGAAATAGCTATTCTGAAGCTCATAGAACACCCGCATGTTTTAAAGCTACACGATGTCTACGAAAATAAAAAATACTTGTAAGTATCAATGGATTTGCTGTTTGGGATACCAAAACAGTTTTAAATCACACAGACTTTGTTGCCCCAGTGAGTGGTTTTGATTGGTGTATAATGATTGCAGGGCATTAATGATAGCTATGGAGGGTTGGATGCTCCATTGGTACTGGCATGAAGCATTTCATTTGGTTGTGCACGCCAGGGGACTGCTAATAGGGAGAGGAAGCCTCTGCAATGTAAACATCATGGCATGCTTATCAGAGGCTACACCCAGTGCATTAAGACACATTAGCCACGGAAAGTGGCAGCTGTATTAGTCTGCTGTAGCTGCTGCACACATGCACATGCAGACACATAAAGCTATTAGCTGACTTAAACAGTGAGTGACAAGCCCATCAGTGGTTTATAGAAGCCCTCTTGATCGAATAGATGACTATTTGTCAACTAAATTCAATTAGTTCTCATCTTGAGCTTACAGACCAAATGGGATTGGGTATGCAGTACTGTATATAAAGATGGAACAGCAAAATATTACGATTCGTTCTGTAATTGGATTATCAAAATAACATTCTGTGCCCAATGCTTCATCATTTTTGACAGGTGATCACAAGTAGCATTACAGAGGACATATTGCTTTACACTTGCAAGACCACTGACTTGAAAACACTCCAGCGCTTCATATCTGTGTTCTATAATTTGATTCTTAATATTGTTTGGATCCTTACTCGGATATCTTTACTTGAAAGCCAATAATTGATAGACACACCGTATGTTTGATGCTAGCAGTCCCAGAGCTTTTAAGATTTATTATGCTCCTGGCACAGATCCCATTACAAGCTGTTAAAAGTGGTGTGCAGAAGAGGTGAAAGAGAAGTGGAAGTAGTTTGATGCATAGCCCAACAATATTTTTTATGGATATTTCATTGCAAGAGATGAATGAATGATCACATCAAGATGTTGATATGAATTATGCTTTTGAGAATGAAAAATGGTCAAAGAAAAAAAAGCTTCTACATTCAAAGAGAATAAATATGAGTGGACTTGCTGTAAGATGTTTTAGTTCAGATTCCGGCTGCAGTTTTGGATGTGTAATAAAATGATCAAAACACATGCAAGACAAGTTCTGTTTAACATATATTCATATGTTTAACTTGCTTATGATGGTGATGGTACATAAGGTATCCTGATTCTAGTATATTAGATAGTATAATGTCTAATAATGTCTGTAAAACTATTTGTTAGTATGTCTTCGTTAGACATCCGAACCTGGTAGCTTTGTTGTAAGTTAATATGGCTTCTTTAAACACAGATTTCTGGTGACATGAGTTTTTTGCAGTTCTTTCTAAGCAGTTTTCAGCAGCCAGAGTAAATATAATCTGTCATATTATACACTATTGTTCAAAAGTTTGGAGTCCCCTAGAAGTGTTCTAATCAGATTTTATAACATCAAATTGATGCACTGTAGACAACTGCTATCATAGCTGGAAAATCTACATAGGCGCACAGAGGCCCATTACTAGCAAACAGTCCTGTGTTCCAATGGTTTGTTGTGTTTACTAATGAATGTTTATCAATTAGAGGCTAATTGATCATTAGAAAACCCATTTGTAATTATGTTAGCACAGCTGAAAACGCGTATGTTTTCATGGAAAACAAGGACATTTCTAAATGGCCGATGTGAGTAGTGTGTTGTTACACATGAAAAAGCTACTGAGGTTTGACCACAGCCAGCTTTTTTGGATTTACACATTTAGGCTTGTGAACACACACTCTAAAGCCCAAGTACAGCTTGCAACACTCTTGTGCTACCAATAAAATTTAAAAATGCCAATGGACACACACATCCACAGCAGAGACTGAAAAGAAAGTAGTAAAAGTATTTCACCGCCTGTCTGAGTTTCAATTTGTCCTAGTGAAGATGGAGGGAGTTTTAGCGTGGGATATACGAGCAGGCCAGTTTGGAGCAGGGGCAGGGCGCTGCTGGCTTTCAGCCCACAGATGCAGCTTTAGGTCTGGGTTGGCTGAGATTCATCTTCTCCCTGTCCTCTCAGAGCCTCAGAGCATGTTCATATAGTCAGGATGATGGACTTCACCCTCACATGCCCAGCCACACACGCTGGGTGGCTGTCTGAAGAGTGGCCTATTGAAATGTAATGGCAGTAATATATGATTATATATATTATGATATATATATTTATATAAAATAAAATAAATAAATGCAACAAAAATACTGAATATGTATAGCAAGAGAATTTAGAATTTACCAGTATCTTTCTTCCTTCTTCTCTTTTTTTTCTATCACTTGATTAATCAAGTGCTGAGACAAAGACTCAGAGTCACAGAAGCTTACAACGTCTGTACCTTAGCAGAATTCACAAGCTCCTAAATCTTTTTATGTCTAAGAGCTTTTCACATAAGTTTTACATTTTTTGCAAAGTAATCCAACTACAGTATATCTTTCTGATGCCATACGAGGTCAGGATGTATTCTCAGAGAGTAAAATGAGACGTAAACAGTCAACATTATATGACTTTTGAAAGACACGATGACTGATCCTGGATGCTTGGTTCAATGGCTCTGAGGGAATCATCTTTAACTCTATCACGTTACTTATTTCACACAGTTCACACAGCTCTGAGATCAGAGGCTTTGATTCTCCTTTTTGCAGGGCTCTTTCACAAGGTTCTGTGGAGAGCACAGGTATTTGTTCTGGTCTCTACCATTGAAATATTTCCTTTTCTAAGCATTCAAGGGCTTTTCCTCCTGCCCTTCTTGTTCTTTTATTTTTCATTCCTCCATGCATTCCCACGTCTCCTCTCTGTCTACTTTTTTCAGGTACCTTGTGCTAGAACATGTGTCTGGTGGTGAGCTGTTTGACTACTTGGTGAAGAAAGGCAGATTAACACCTAAAGAGGCCAGGAAATTCTTCAGACAGATCATGTCTGCCTTGGATTTTTGCCACAGTCATTCTATATGGTAAGTAACATAAACACATACTTTATTAACCCCACAGAGAAACAGCTTTGCAGTAGCCATTACACAAATATGGAAAACCTCAAAAGCTGTACAGTAATGTGCAGGCTTGTCCATGGAATATACTTCAGACTTACCTAGACAGCGTGTGTGTACATATACACTGTGTGCACATAGACCAGAATCATGTGGCTCCTGTAACATACCTAGGGCTGTCCTGAATACTATTTTTAAGAGCTGGAACTAACAAATCTATTTGGAGATTAAATAGTGAAATTAGAATTTAAGTATTACTGATACCTTAAATTTAGAAAAAAAAGAAAAGAAAGCAAACAAATATGCAAAATGGAAAACCAAATATCTACCCAACTAATTTATTTTATTTATTTATCATTTATTATCTGCGGTCCATTAAAAGCATTATATGCATTTGAAAAGATAAACATACCCAAGAAGCGTAATAGTCACTCCATGTGTTTTTCATACAGCATTGATCAAGTAATGAGTTACCAAATAATGAATTATAAAAATGTACAGAGAAATGAATCTGTGCTAAATTTCAATCAGTTTATTCATTGCTTTGGAGCGCAAACCAGTGATTCAATAAGGAGATAATAGAAGTGAGAAAACTGCTAATTTTTTGTTATGAAAGTATGTCGTTTTTCCCCTTGAGAGTCAGAGATCATGAGATCGTGCATGAGATCCAGACTCGGGTATCATTTTTAGAGCTGAGAAAAAGTGACTTTTTTTTTGTTAGCACACATAGCATTTTCTTACTTTTGCTCTATTCAGTGTTCGGCCCCTGTAATTGTTGAAATTTGCTTCCAGGTAGTTACTGATATGACGCACTGTGTTTGGCTTCAGGGGGTAATTTAACTGTTTACCAGCTCATAGACAAATGACAGTCATAAATAGAAGTCAAGCATGTCAGCTGGGGAATGATTTGGAGCACTCATTTGTGTTTTTCTTGTTTGAATGTGTGTAGTCAGTGTAGTGTATGTGTTCGTATGTGATGCTAAAGCAGATGTTTTCTGTCTCTCCAGAGTGTGTGTAGCTTTGCTCTGCATTCTGTCCTCATGTCTCTGTGTAACGAAGCACAAGGACCATAGAGCAGAATGAGCTCTAGTGTATTTATTTTTGCTTTGGTTGCAAGTGATCTCCAGTGATTTAGCATAAACAAGGAAAGAAAGAAATAAAGGGACCTGGATGGGATCATATGTAATACACTAGGTGCTAGGAAAAACAAGAATATGTAGAGTAGAGGGAAGAATTACAGAGTTTGAAATGAGGTGAGTTTTTATAGCAGAAGAATCACCTTCCTAGCGACGATGAGGGGGAAATGGAGTCTGTTTTGCTGTAATATTCCCTAGAAGTTCCAAGTGCTTGGGAGACAGTGTTGCATATTGTTGCACAGGCAATTAAAAGGAAATAATTAAATACATTTGTCATGGGATGATTGGATATGGCTGAAATTATGTGATTTGATACACTTTCTTGTACAGTTCAGTTTATAAAAGAAGCAACGACAATTGTGCTATATAATAATAAAACTTACATAATGGGAACTACACAACTACATCCTCGTGGCAATTAGGCTACTTCAGGTTTTACTGATGATGTGATTACATTTATTCTTTCAACCATCAAACTGGTAGTTGATGAATTCAGTCTAGAGTTCATAGAGAGAAATAAAACACAGAAGATAAATCTTGTACCAGTGGAAATAGAACAAAACTGTCCCACCTAAGGGAACGAAAGTTAGAAGTCTTTTATCAGTCTGTGTAAATAACTGACTATGAGAGGAAGAGATTAGGCCAATTAGGAGGAAGCATCTGGGACTGACATTAAATGCATGCACGTGCATAGATTATCACATCTCTTTTGTAGTAAGATTCATATGCAGATTTGTCTCTCTCTCTCTCTCTCTCTCTCTCTCTCTCTCTCTCTCTCTCGTAGTGTTGTTTTACGTTGTTGCAGTTTCTCTCTTAGCTTCTCAAACCCCCTCACTAACACTATTACGAAAATGATACCTTGTAAATTTATCGTGAGGAGAATTACTTGGGAATTACTTGTTGTTGAACCTGTTCGCCCTCCTCCCAAACACAATTAGGGGCAAATAGATTGACAGATGCAGCCCTTCTCACCTCCCTTCCATTGCCACTAATGAGATCCCAGCAACCCCTCAATAAAAAAACATTTCTGCAATAATTTCTTCCATTTCTATTTGTCTGCGCAGGAGACTTACACAGGCTATTAGAAGTGATCGCTTTTCTCTGTGACTCACCATGCAGAAGGGGGTAAACACATGCTCCTCAGCCCTCCTTTTCTGCACACCTCCCATCTTCACTTCCTCTCATTGCCTCATGCTTCCGTCCTCCACCCACATTCCCATCCTCAAATATCTCTCTTAAGCCAGATGGATGGTGTCTGAATATGAATGAAAGAACATAGAGGGAAAGGTTGTTTGTGACTCAGTCTTTCTTCTGCCTGATTCAGATTTTTTTGTTACCTGAAGGGAGACAAAGGGACAAAGTGAAGCACACGAGGATAGCTGACGAGGGAGATGGGGGTAAAAGATAGGTATGGGTAGGATAAAAACAGATATGGGAAAAGGAATCGTCAGTAAAATGTGTTTATAATAGATGCTGAGGCAGTGGGAAAAACTCTTCATTGTATGCAAATATAGATCCAGTGTCAAACTGGAAGCCTATTCTTCTCTCTTCTTTGTGAGACATGTCTTGTGTTTGAATATTCTTTAAAGTCTGTCAATGCAAAATCTGCAAAGGTATGACTCGGATACAGAGAGCGAGCAGAGATGATTGTGCAGTCCACATACCTTATTTTTTATTGATCTTTGTAAAGAAAATCTCTTCCTGCGAGGATGCCAGAGGCTACAAAACTGCACACCTAGAGCTGCTTTGGATTCAGTTTGTTGATCAGGGTCACAAAAACACTGAGGGTGCTTCAAGGACATGGTCATAATATTGCAGATGATTCAGTTATACATTTACCTGAGAGGGAATCCCAACAACAGCTTTGGCAACATCTTGTCAGTTCTGACATTCAGCATTCAGCACTCTCCTGAGAAGTCAGTGTGGCAGTCTGCCATAATTGCAAACACCCAGCAGAGATACAGATTGATTGAGAGGAGTAAAGTGTATTTTCCTAGAACACTTGACAAGCTTTTTTATCCACAATTGAACCGTATTAAAAAGTGATGAAAGATTATGTTTACATAAGAAAGAAAATAAGAGAATTTCATTTGAATGGTGCTTGCAATTATCAACACAAATTGCTCCATTTTTCACTACGCTTACCACAGTTACCAAAGCCTAATATGCCCTAAATTCCTATGATAAACCTATTGCACTGTTGTTCTTAGTGCGCTGTGTGAGGAATAAACATATTGTATAGATTCTTTTAGGTGTTTTTGAGTGAGAGCCAGAGTGAGAACTATGGGTTCACCCATAGGTCAAGTGAACCGACGTTGACACCAAACATACCCTTTTATTGCTCCCCAGTAATTTTGTCCACCTACTCTCATCACACCACTTTATATGTAGTGTGTAAGTATACTGTTTATGCCATATGGTGTGTACGCATAGATTTCCTTCATGCATTTTCATGAGCACACAAAGCGTTCACAAAAGCACTGCACAATCAATGGGGGATTTCACCTTGAGTGTTTAGTGTTCTACTCTCTCTCTCATCCCTGTTCTGTTTGTTTAGTTATGACTTAGGTCTCTCTCCTCGTAACTCAGCTAATAGCCAAGTGTTTAATACAGAGTGACTGGGTGTGGGTGTGAGATAAAGACTATCTGTCACATAAAGTGAGTCCAATCAATCCACTAAGTAAAGCAGAGATTGCTAGTGCACCTTGGGAGAGAACACTGTTCTTTAAGCTCATGGCTTCCTCATACGTGCTCACACGCATTCACACAGTCACACATCCTCCCCATTCCTGACACTGATGTGCACATTATTGTCGCCACCTACATGTGCACAAACACCTGGTCCAAAAGTCGCATTAAACCCACGCAGTAGCATAATCGAGCACATCAAGCATATCCACCTTTCTCTCTCATTCTGTGTCTCCCACACTCCCTCTGTTATTAGCTGCTTTATTCCCCTCAATGTTTATCTCTCTTTCAGACTGGACACTTCTGCTTACATTTTTCTATCATACTGCTGTATATGTAGTTATGTTCCACAATGGTAAATACTGTGCTTTAGTAGTTAGATTATATAGTATTTTTTAGATGAAATAAAGTGATAAAGAATTTTGTAATTGACAAATTACAAAATTATTTTAATACATTCGGTCTCATTTAGATTCTGTATTAGACATACAGTACATTAGTAAAGACAGTGCAGCATAATAGGTACAATTTGAAAAATTTGTATTATCTCACAGTGTAAATTCAGTTGGCCACATACGAGCTACACCTAACCAGAAATATGTCAGTCCAATAACTCAGTTCTGCTATTGTCATTTTATATAAGTGATCACAGGATAAATAACACCCTCCTGTATATTTGCAAAACAGTTCAACAGCAGCAGAACCTACGACCTCCAAAACCACCATACAGTTGAATCAACATCTCTCCCACAAGACTTACAGTGAAGCATGTCATGTGTTTGTTACTCAAGCTTTTGCTACACTGAAAATAGTAAAGTAAAAAAAAAAAAAAAAAGCAGAATGTATAAATCATGTTTTCCACATGGTTTTCATTTTCATTTGTGTTTTGAACAGCACTATGTTATATGTGATGTCATCTCATTATGTCTTCATATTCTACAATGACCTAATGGTACCAGGCTGGAACATCTGAAAATGAAAACTGTTTATCTCCGTGCGCCAAACTCTTAAAATTAACATAACGATGGTCGATGGAAACACGCATTAATTTGCCTTATTTTGCAGATTTCCTGGAAACCGAGACAAAATTTTCCCTACATGTAAATGGAACCCTGACTTTTGTTTCTGTCTGACTTGTTTGTTTGTCATATTTTCTTTTATACCTATTACCATTTTTCTATCACATGCAGTTCATGCCAGCCCTTTGTCACTTTCCATGCTTTGTATAACCACATCCATCATACATGCTCATGTATGCCTGTAGTAATAGCAGCCATACTTCTGTGGCTGTGATTGTTTTTGGTATTCTAAGGAGTTTACCCAGATAACTGCCTGTCTTTCTGCTTGCCTGTAGAAAACCTGTACTTATTACCTATCATCATCATGGCTGATGGTGGCTAACAACACAGAATGAAAATCTTTTTTGTCCCCATACTTTTCAGACATTTTCTTCTTCCAGCATGCCAGTAAGTGCAACTGGATGAGAGGGGGGAGTTGATGTTGAGAGGAAGTGGAATTGAGAGATGGAAATGGGATGGGTAAAATGGATGTAGAAAATTGAGCAGCAGGAGGTTGAATGAAAGTTGTAGGTTGGTTTATGATGCTTGATTTAGGGAGAATGGGCTGGTGGTTGTGAGGGGTAGGCCTAATAAAAAAAAATGTGAGAAGGCTGGTTGAATGAGAGAAGTAAATGGAAGGTAGAGTAGATAGTAAAATGCTAAATGAACAGACCATGAAGAGGAAAACAAAACAGAATGAAGATAAACAAATTACATCTATTTGCAGTACGTTGGGGGAAAAAGAGGTGTAAGATGACCAGATGATCATAAATAGTGCTACGATCTAATTCTGATCAGTTTTAAGAGGAATTCTTAACCACCATGATGGTCTGGGCTAGATGCCTGAGGTTGCTGGGTTTTTAATATCCATGCCACTTCTTCACTCCAATGCATTTCTGATGGCTTGTCTGTTTATTCTGCCTTGAAGGTCTGCTGCTCATCCTATCTTCCACAGTCAAACTCTTCTGGATTAAGAGCAAACACTGCGTTTGGCACAACACAGCACACGGCTTTGGCACAACAATGCAAATAGTTTGTTTACTATAAATCTAGTCATCATTGTAATCCCAGTTGTTAGTGACTGCATTACATGCAACAACGCATTACTTCCCCAGTGTAGCTCAAACACCCAGAGGACTAGATATGAATGCCTCACATGGCATAGGAGAACGGTCTTGTAACCAGTCACTAGAAATGCAGATCGTGTTGGTAAATGCTGTATGCTTTCCTCTTAATGCTAATCCAGTTTATAATAAAAGTATATAAGGGTGGACTACTAAATGTGTACGTGAACATGTGTGAGACAGTGATTTCATAGTAGACCTAATAATAATCACTTTTTTTTTTATTTGAGTCTTAATTTGTGTCTGTGATCACACTTGAGCACTTTTGCAACTACTTGCACCAATCTGTCCTAACATCTCACATGTACCACGAGTCATCACCAGTCACTCTCTTTAAGGAAAAAATGGGGAAAAAAAGAAAAAAAACAATCTTTATCTTATCCGTAATCCTTCATTGCTCTTAATACACAATTAACCCCACTGGCTAATAAGCGATTGTGCCTAGTACATCCAAGTCAGCAGTTTAAGGTTGCTCTCTTCTGCTAATGCGGTACAATATTAGACTAAAGCATTCTCAATGAATGCACTTTGGCTTTCTTTAACTGGGTCGATAGAAGCCTAAAAATGTTTGTGAGAAACAGGAATAAAACGAATGAGGAGGATGACACAGAGGTGCACCAGAGGCTAAAAGGGTGATGGTTAAAATCTCTCTCCAGCTAGCAATAATGGCACTTGGATAGCTTTAGTACTTCATGAAAATGCAAAAACAGGTGTGCTATTTTTCCAAGCATATAATATGACAAAGCTTTTGAGCCATTAGTGTTAGTTTCAAGTGTTCAGATTTAACTATTCGTGTCACCTGTCTTGATGGGATAGCACGCATACCAAGAGGCATAGTATATATATCACTATGAGAAAAACATTTTTTCCTTTAGCTGGAAAATTTAGTTAGTTAACTGCTCATCACCATAAACATGTCTTTGGTATCATGGAGTCGCAGGTGGACAGAGCCATTATAACTTTGTGTAAAACACATGTCAGCACGATATGTGCAAATGATCGCAGGCAATTAAGAGCTTAGTGTTAGATTGCAAGGATCATGTCTAACAGCCCCGCTGGGGTATAAACCTTGCTCAGACAGCATATAGATACACATGTACCCTGCACATTTCACTGAATGTCATTGTAAGAGTTTAATGCAGAGTGAACTGTGAGGCCTGTGCCACAGATCAAGATAAAAGTGTTAACAATATGGGCTAATGATGATGGAAACCTTGAATAGTGCCTTTCATATGGTATTAAATACATGTATTATTTATATACACTGGTCAAAAATTTAAGAGAACACTTAATTATCACAGTATTAAACCAAGTCAGCCCCAGCCCCCCAATTTGTCCATTTCCATTTTAATTTTAGTTTTAATTGTGATTCAGTTTCACCTGCTTGTGACAACAGGTGAGATGAAGAGGCAAATGACAAAAGTCAACCCCCACTGTGTTTTCCTTTATCTTTGTTACTACTGGCAGCGTGAAGCAGTACCTGCAGCTCAATTAAGTTGATGGCACTTCCATACATATATCTCCCAGCACAGTCTCAAGAGCACGGAGGAGATACTATCTGTTACACCAGCAGAGCTGGACAGGGCGATAGAAGGGCAACAACCCAGCAGTAGACCTGTTATTTGCTCAGAAGGAGCATTGCGAGAGCCCTACAAAACGACCTCCAGCAGGCTACTAGTGTGCATGTTTCTGACAAAACTGTCAGAAACAGACTCCATGAGGGTGGCATGAGGACCGAACGTCCTCTAGTACAACCTGTGCTCCCCGGCCAGCACCGTGCAGCTCGATCAGCATTCGCCAGAGAACACCAAATCTGACACCTTTGGCACCCAGTTCTCTACACAGATGAGAGCAGGTTCACACTAAGCACATGTAACCAGCGTGAAAAAGTCTAGGGATGCTGTGGTGAATGTTATACTTCCTGTAACATCATTAAGCATGACTGGCTTGGTGGTCAGTGTGTAGGCAGGTCCGGTATGGTGATGGCATTGATATTACTGACCGGCAATCGCATTCGGACATAAAACCATTAACCCCTACTTGGATTTTAGTCTCCATTGTCAGATCTGATGTATGATTTAAATGTTTGGTTTATTTTTTTTTAGCAGTGTATACATACCTCTCATTTTGTTCTAAATGGGCTGCATAACAGTGACATTTACAGTTTATTTCAATGCAATAATATATCTGCATTTATGACATTTAGAGTATTTTGGAAAAATAAAACTTTAATGTAAGCTGCTGGTACACAGCTCTCACATTTCTGGAAAGAAAAATTACACTTACATTCAAGCTCATTGCAGCTGTTGAATTCGTTTAATAGCATCCACTCCTGCATGACAGATGAGATACCCCTGCTGCAAGGCCTGCTGTGTGAGCAAGATTACAGTAGCAACGTGCAGCCTAATGTGTCAGAGAGGCAGTTTAATGTCCTATTATGGATATCAGGGTCCTGACAGCCAATAAAGCATCTAGATGTAATCTGTCCCCTTGATGCTGTCGGTGGATAAAGCCACTGCTGCCTTCTTTCTTGGATGAGTCTCCTGAGGCTTGTCTCTCTGTGTTTTACATGTCATGTGGCATGTGATTATGCAATGCTTATGGGTGTTTTGGAAAATGATTTAGTGTGATTTTGTGCATCTCGGGTTGACAGTTTGAGTACTTAGATATTTATGTTTTTGTTGTGATTCTTTGAGGTGTATAACAGCTAGGAGGTTATCTCTTATCAATGCTGGAAGCCACGAACAATGCTTGAACACTGTCATAAACACGAGTAGCATTCGATGCTGTTACTGCTGCTGTTTCTTACAGTGATGTCACACCAAGTTGATTAGCATCCTTCAGGCCCTACATTCTGGTTCCTATGTTTACTTTTTGGCTGTCCAAAATATTTGGTTGCCAGGAGAAATATTATATTTTAAGGGATTATTTAATCAGGCCGACAAAGAACACTTTGCAATAAGGCACTGGCCTGGTGAGGCAAACCTATTCACACATACAAACCTTGGGGATTTCCAGTACAAGCAAAGTCTCACTGATGCCCTCTGAGCACTTGCATTTACACTGGTACATGTTTGTTCCATTCTTGCGTGCCTTGGCAGTGTTAGTTTAAAGAGTAACTCTCAGGCTTCTAGCATCACTAGCAGGTGATGGTTTTGTGGATTGATAAAGGATTTAGCCTGGGGAGAACTGTTTTAGATGCTGTCTGAGTTTTATTTCAATTATAGCAAGGATCACAGACACTGCCAGTGTGATAACAAACCAGCTGACAGCTAATCCCCCAGGACAGGAAACGAGTTGTACAGCATCTGATGTCATCTAAGGTTAAACGTCCATTGTGATGAGGCACCCTTCAAAGCCTGATCCATCCAGCTATTGTTCCCCCTAACCTTCCTATAATTAGTCTTAAGAGAAGATGAAAATCTAGTTCATGGCAATCTCACAGGGCTCTGGCTCTCTCAGTGATTACAAAGAAAAAAAATCATAAAGGGAACAAACATACATATATATAAACATATGTTCATATGTAGAAAATACCAAAGGATGCGCATCTGTGCATGCGTGATGTCTATGCTCCCTTCAGCCTTGACAGACATCTAAAGAATAAGAAAGTAAGATCTAATTCAACCCTCAACCCTGGAAGAGATGTTAAATGCACGATAAAGTGCTAACACCCTCTGCTTTTAGAAAAGCCATTCATCAAAATCGAGATTTTAACCTCCAACGCAGCAACAGCATGATACAAGAAAGATATTCCTCTCAGTGGTCCCTTTTGAGGAGGGAGATGGTGTCCTCTGGATATTTTCCCCCTTGCTGTGTTTAGTCATAATGAATGGCAGCTAATGAACACCACCTATGCGACTGGCTCCCCTTGACGCCCTTTTGCTCAGCCAGTTTGCTGTTGGCGGTCTGGGAGATGAGAGGGAGGGGATGAGGTGTAAAGAGAGAGGGAAACAGAAGGAGAAAAATGCACAGCAGGAGGCTGTCATACCTTGTACCAGTCCAGCGCTGAGGTTGGAGCCCCAGAGTTTCAGCACAGACAGATCAAAGAGAAGGTGTAGCAAAGGTCGGGGTTATATGCATGGACGTGGATCCACAGGTGATTCAAAGACCTTGCATCTCAGCTTTAATTTCTCCACAGTTTCACTAGTTTATATAACTCTTGATGCATTCTTTTGTGGTTTATTAAATGTTTTATGTTTTATGTCTTGCCATATTTCAGCCACAGGGATTTGAAGCCAGAGAACCTGTTGCTAGATGAAAAGAACAACATCAGAATAGCAGACTTTGGCATGGCTTCCCTTCAGGTTGGAGACAGCCTGCTGGAAACCAGCTGCGGGTAAGTACTACAGAAAACTGCAGTGATGAGTGCTTTCTAATGCAATGCCTGCTTATATACTCAGCTGCTGAAAGTTAGATGATGTTGTGAATATCCTGGGAGTAAAACACGTTAGAGCTGGAGGTCAGGTGGAAGTGCAGGTATGCAACAGAGCGAAATGAATAAGAGGAGCAACTGAGAATGATGAGTGTAGCTATCAAGCCGTCTCCTAGTGGACTGCTGGTGTCTCTCACAGTGTGCTATTAGACTGTGAGCAGGGCCAGGGCTGTGGCCACACATTATGTCTCTCCATCTCCTCATATCTGACACTGGGTTTTATGGCCTTGGCAGTCACGACCACGCCAAGCCCATCAATTCTACAACAACTGTAATGAATTTGCTTGCAGGAAAAGTCACTTATAAGGTCTTCCTAATATGGGGATCTAGGGTTTTTATACAACTATGGAGTTTAGTGAATCATGTACAGGGTCACACATGTCAATAAAAGAAGCAAGAGTTTATGATGGCTTACTTTTAGATACTGGGTGCATCCAGTGACACCCTGGATTAACAGGGAGATTTCCAACCTAATGAATTTCTGTATCCATAAAATGAAATGGGTTTAGCTCATAGTTAAAGCTGTAGCCTTGATCATTTATTGTAGGTAAAGTTTAGAAGTTAAACACTGTAGATGGAGATGATGTTTTACTTTGTATTCAATAATAAAATAATTGTATATTTAGTCGAATTCATTTGTATTTATTTAGAGATTCAGAAAAATATTTTTTTGCACTTAGACCACCATGTGATAGACTAACCTTAACCCTAACTCCAAAAAAAAAATGGTGCTGTTATGGAGCCCATTACATATAAGCAGGCCGGGATTTCTTGTGGACAGTCTTTCCTCTGCGGTTACACATGACACTGCGTGCAGGCTTGGGAGATAGAGAGACTCTGTGACATCTGTCCCCAGCTCAGACCTGATTGTGCCCAGATTATACCTCCAAATCAACTGAAATTACACACACTGTATACACGCAATTCAGCAAGAACATAAGCACAGTGCTGGGGAGGCTTAGTTCATCCCTGACCTCTAAGACCCTTTGTTCTCTGCATCTTTGGTTGTCTCTCTGTCAGTCTCTCTCTATCTCTGACTCCCTCCTTCTCTATAATACACATGCGTGCTCATGTGCACAGACATACAGACACACAGCCAAGTGTCACTTGAAACTGTTGCATAATTTTTTTTCCAGCAGTAGCACAGTGTCTAAGCTCTCATGACTCATCGGTAGAGATCAGGACAGCTGAGAGCGTGTGCATAGCTATCTGCAAGTAAAATGTGCACGACTGAGCCATTCTGCAGCCATGATGACCACACCGAAGTGTTTCCTTTTCCTAGAAAGGCCATAGAAAGCGACAGCTCTTACCCAAGTTTTTTTCAGTGTGCTGTAGACTGACTCTATCCATATTTGATTGCGTTCTGCTATCAGATCCAGGTGCAGGACATGTGCTAAGCCCCCTGCGTGCATTTAAAAACTACTAAATGTATTTCTTGTAGGTGAGAACACAGAGATGTCTAACAGAGATACAGACACACACGCCACACCACACGTACGCACACAGCCAGACGCAGCTAAGACAATTAGTTCTGTTTTCGTTCTCCCCTCAGCTCCATCACTGTGTCCTGCGCTGCTTGCACGTGTGTCACACCGAAATGCATGAGCACCATTTGTGTTTGTCTGCTGGCGCCTAATACGTGTAAATGTGCCATACACTGTGTTTGTGGTTATTGATTATTCATGCACTTCTGACTGTCCCATCTCTAAGTGTACATATGACAGTTTTTAATTAAACACATTTATCTGCCCCCCTCTCACCACGCTGCAGCCTGACACAAATGTATTCCATTTGCCACGGGTAATGGAGCTGAGTGAAGACTCGCCCCAGGTAGAGTTGGGGGAGCCTCGGAGCACATAAATAAATATACGCAGACATGCAGATGTATGGATGAACAGATGCATTGACAGAGCACGTACAAATATGGATCTAGGAATGCACATACATACAACCTCTCCCTCTCTTTCGCTCTCTCTCTCTTTCTGACTCCATAAGCGCAGCTGCAAGTTCATCGGTGCTTGCTGTTTGTTTAGTTCAGTTGCACTGATTGATGAAAGGAAATTATGTTGTATGCAGCGAGGAGCCTCACAAATTATGCTTGAAAAGATGAATTTTCATGACGATGAGCCGCATTTCTCATCTTCTCCTCAATTTTGCCGGCCAATACTGTGATTTCTTTTCATTGCTTATATAGAAGCTCATATATCTTGAGTATATCATGATACTCCACTTGCATACTGTGTGTAATGTACTGTGAATTTTTGTACACACAGAGGTGTTTTTCAAAAGATGCACTTCTCACTCTGGTCAGAAAGAAGTGATTCTTATAGAATTCCATTCATTTTTAGTATCCTAGTCTATAAGTTGCTGTTCTTCTTTTTGAAGTGCATTTAAATGGACTTTATTTACACCTTTAATTAAATGAGGCCACTAAACACCACAGGATTCTCACAATAAAATAGGAGAAGACATTTGCTTCAAAGAGCTTGGCTCCTTTTGTGGGAGATTAACATAGACTGTAGGTTATTATGGCTGACTGATTTAATTTAATGTTCTAATTCTGACAAATTAGGATTCAGTTGAGAGTTGAGAAGCTTGTGTTCCAGTCTTTAACCTTGACTGTGTGTTTGCCACAGAAAGCCTTTGCAAATAAGGAGTTTATGCTCATGCTGGTTGCAGCTGTGGCTTGTTGTGGCACTCATGAGGCATAAATAGTGCAAATCTAAGGTTTGTTTTTTTATTTTTATTCTTTGCTTATCTGCATAATGTACTATGACATTTGCAATCAGGAAGGCCTTATTTGCATAGGCTCGCGTTTGAACTTCCCCTGTTGACACGGTGACAGTGTTTGTTATCGGCCATTATTTTGACAGCCTGAGGAAACTGGGCCGTCAGAACTGGTATTCATGAGCACACAAGACAACAGTCGAGCTAATGGGCACCATGTTTACAGCCCTCAGATAGACTTTCATTAGAGACAAATATCCTACTATTAGATAAGACAGAGTGGGAGAAGGAACTGGAAGATATACTATCACCAGGCTGAGAGGTTTGGGGAAAAGGAGTCTGATTTACTTTTTGTATGCTGTCACATGAGGCAAGAACACATCATGACATTAAGGTTGTTGTTGTTAAGGTTCTTTCATTCATCTCATTATAGGCTAATGTATAGCAATCAGTATTATAACTTTTATTTCAAGACACTGAAAAAGGAATTTCAGATTATGGGAAAAGTGCCACTGTATAGAATAACAAGTCATGCCACAGCTGCACTGCTCATCCATAGCTATTGGCCTATGGAACAGCCGTTGCAGGGTAGCTCCATAAATCTTTATACAATATTGATGTGTCAATCTAGTCATTGGGTTTACTGTCAGCCCATCCAGGTGTTGTAAAGATTAGTGGGTCTGTTCACTGTCTGCTGTGAGAGGATGCCCTTGAGTGAGCAAGCAGAAAGACATCCAAACACCCTCAGGATGTCTACACTCCCGAAGCACATCTTGATCTGTGTTCACGGGAGACATTTATTGTAAGCCTGAATTGTTCCGTTCACGTTTTCATACATTGGTGTATGATTATGTTACTCCGGCTTACCCCAGTACTGCAATAGCCATGGAAGTCCTTAAATAACCTACATGTTTTCTTTTCTTTTTCTTTAAACTTTTTCTGTTTGTTTGTTTTCTCTCAACAGATCACCACACTATGCATGTCCAGAGGTCATCAGGGTAGGTCTTTTTCACTGATTAATTATATTCTGTTATATCTTATTTTCAGATAGTAAGACAGTAACTTTAACACATCAACTCACTTCTCTTGACCTTAGGGAGAGAAGTATGATGGGAGGAAAGCAGACGTCTGGAGCTGTGGGGTCATTCTTTTTGCCCTGTTGGTGGTGAGTGTCATTTTATTCTTTACCATCTGATGGGGACTGGACTGAAATGTGACATAATACGTTTTATTAAAGTGTTGTCTGCATAGCTACCAGTGTGTCTATCCTTTGCACCTACTGAAAGTAGAAAGCAAGTGATCCTGTCTAAAGGAAATTACTTTGCACTTAGCCTGTTGACTCAAAGTGGATCCCAGCGGAAGCCTCAATGTAAACTCAGGCTTCAGTGAGTTAAATCTAAAATCCCAACGTTTAGAAGGTCTTACCAGAAAGTCTTTGCTGAGACACCCCGCAAGCTGATATTGTTGCGCAACAATAGAAAAAGATCAGAGAACAGAAGCATCTTTTTATTCATTATCCTGTATCCACAGACAATGCTGTATCCATAATCAGGTATATTCTCCAGCTACATTATGTCTGTGGTTCCCCAGCCGTGGAGCCCTGAAGCTTTGTTTCATCAACAGCTGTACTGTAGTTGCTACACACTCCTGCTCCATGAATAATTCATACAGCCAAACTGAAAGAAGAGAGCTCAAAATAAATACCACTGCTGACAGGGCAGTTAATGGCCACAGGCCCTGTGTATTTGTCTTTGTTTATGCTTCATTCTCTCTCACACCATCCTGCTCTGTCGTGCGCGCGCGTGTGTCCGTGTGCACTTGCATTAAGGACAGTCTCCTTTGTACTCCTGTGTTGCGTAAAGTGATGTTGTTTATCATTGTCTCCATCTTTACTGTACTTCTCTCCTTCCCAACAAAAGTTTTTTCCGTTGTCATTATTGGAGTGCAGATGAATGCTGTCTTCTTCCTGTTTTGTCCTGTTGTCTGGCTTGCAAGAAAACTATTTGTCTGATTTTGGGAGACACGCATACTCCCCTGCAGTTAGGCTGCACCCAGATCATCTGTTACACAAGCATGCCCTTTTTCTCTCTCTCTCTCTCTCTCCCTCTCTCTCTCTCTCTCTCTCTCTCTCTCTCTCTCTCTCTCTCTCTCTCTCTCTCTCTCTCTCTCTCTCTCTCTCTCGCTGTCTCTTCATTTCTCAACCTTTCTTTCCGTCTTTCTCACCCTTTTCCTCTGTCTCTCCCCCTCCATCTTGTCTTCTGGTGGAGGTTGTCATTCATCAAACAGCCACATCTGTGAGGTGTCAGCTCGCTCTGATAAATGACTCTGATGAGAGAATGCTAAATGAACGAGGTAAATGAGAAAGCTGGGTAATTATTAGAAAAGCCCTGTTTTCAGCTTACTGCTGTTTATTTTTTATTTTGCATTGTGGCTGAGGGCAGAATGCTCTAATTGGAGAGTTCAACAAGTTGAGAAAACAAGCCTGGTGCAAGATTAAGACTCAAGAAGTGGTTTTGTTTCTTCTGGCGAGCCTTGTTAGTCATTTATATTGTTTTGTTTTTTTTCTTTTCCTTCCTTGATTGGGTGAAGTCTTATTTTCAGTTCTAATGCTGCCATTAAAACAAGAGCAGACCATCAACATTTTCACCATTTTCTATTTCTTTTCCGTTTTCTCATACGCTCGTTTCTTGTGTCTCTCCAGGGTGCGCTGCCGTTTGATGACGACAACCTGAGGAATCTGCTGGAGAAGGTGAAGTTGGGAGTGTTTCACATGCCACACTTCATCCCTCCAGACTGTCAGAACCTTCTGCGTGGCATGATTGAAGTGGATGCCTCTAAAAGACTAACGGTCAGTTCAACTGAGAGACTGATTGTAAAGTCGCCATTATGACTGTGTTAAGCTTTTGGTCTTTGGCTGCTTGTTTCTGGTTTAAGCTTGGCCTCTTAGTTCAACTTTATAATCTTTATGATACAATTATATTTGAAACAATAGCTCACAGGTAAGGTTCAAAAACAAAAATATTTAACTTCTGCCGTACATGTTATTCTCAACCAATATGTATGATGTGTTTTTATACTACATGAAGGTATGCAGTACTCTTTGTACCTCATTATGTGCAATTCAGACATTCTCAGTGACTCAACAAGACCTGTATTGTATCTGTATTGAATATTTCATATTCGTTGTCCACCACAAGTACTGGTTACTAATGATGTTGTAGGAGCAGCAAAACATGTTTATATGCTATTTGAGTCAGCATTCATGAAAAAAAAACTGACATTAGGTCTGGGTTACAGAAGGAAAATCATTATTTTGCAAATTCACAGCAAGCTGAGAAAACTTGTAATGCTCCAAGGAGAGAGCAAGATGGTAGAGATACACATTCAGACTAAAGTGGCTAATCTAAACTCGATGCTGCCAAGCCAGCCATTGTCTTTTTGTTTAGTTCTTTTTCTCTTTCTCCTGTTTCAAATGTGTTTGCCTTATCCACAATTCTGTTTGAGTTCTTCTTCGAGTACAGGGTGTGAATTCAGAAGAAAAATGCTGTTTGCGTACTCTCCATCTGCAGCATTTAGCGTACTCATCACATGGCCCTTCCTACACAGCAGCTGATCACCTTGGCAAAGTAGGCTGGAGGAGAGCACAAGAACAGAGAAATGTGAAGGGCAAAGAAAGTCAGAATAAGAGAAAGCGGCTTAAGGATGACAACGAAGGAACGTTGTTTTGATGGGGATTGTTTTTTTCTTTTTCATAATAGTGTTGACAATAGTTTATTGAATCAAATCGATAGGGTAATTAGACCTCAGTAATCAGAACTGCTGGCTCTGTTTCAGTCTATTGTCACCTTTTGTTAATTTGATTTGTCTTAGTAGAGACAAATAAGCACACAAAGCCAAGGCTCCCTCGGAGTCTGAGTAGGAGGTCACATACCCGGGCTTAAGGGGCTTATCCCAGTGCAAGCCTCTTTCTTCATTTCCTATCTGTGCAGTCGAGCCCCCAGCAGGGAATGGGACAACCACCTCAACGCAGTCATCTCGTCTTCACTATTGAAATGAACATACACCCTAGAAAAATCTTCCTCCTCGTGATCCTTGTCTAATAAAGAGGGTTGGCTTGCTGATCATATTAAAGAGCAGTTCATCACAGACAGATAATACCCTCACAGGGACAGCACAGATGAAGGACCAAGGTTGCTGATGTGATGGAATGAAAAAAAAAGTGTGTCAAATAAAACTGTCCTCATTTACATATTACTGCTGTGGCTTTTGACAAATACACAGAAACCAGCAGTTAATTTGTTCACTCTTTCGTTATGACTCTGTATGACCATTAAGACTTTTGTTAACCAGTCTTAATGTATTGTCTCTGGATCTCTTTGATTGGACAAGGAAAGAGAAGACAAACAAAATATGTTTTTTGGTTTTTCAGTAACAGACAGTGGAGGATAAATTACTACTGTAATGTGCTGGAATACAGTTACCACAGTTTGTACTTGTATATGCCATTTTTACCTTTTTTTGTAAAACTAAAAGTTTTGATTTTTGTCTAAACTCAATATTATCATTTAGTTTTGTAGCACAGAGAAGGTCTGACTTGTCCACCCACTCTGTCTGACTCCCAGCCATAGCAAACCCATACAATCTGACATATTGATAGATATTGATACACATGCCATAAGCTGCTTGCATTTGTATCAAAACAAGCTCACAGAAATGAATTCATGCAACATCAGTATATCTGAATAGACACATTTTCACACACCTAGCAAAACCAGTATTACAACAGCATTCCCCTCTGCCTGAGCGAAAGCAGTTGGAATTCGTGCTGTCAGACATACAGACTGATGTGATACTGCATTTCAAACCACATCAATTTCAGGCCTATGTGTGATATTTGTCGCTTGCCTCCAGGCCTACAATAAAAGTGGGAGAGAGTAGGTCACCCACCAGCATGTATCTGACAGGCAGGGTGTCTCTGTCAATACCATGACCTCTGTGGAAGCAGACAGCAGTCACCTACACAGCAGATTACACTAATATCACATGAAGGCCTTCATCAGTGCTAAAGCACAGAAGGAGATTTCCTGGGATGGTGAACGCATCGAGACATTGATGGAGACATGCACCTAAGAATTATGCCTCTGAATACGTGACAATAATTAGAGCTGCTATGTGTATCTCCTGTGGTTCCACAACTACAGTAGGGACAAATTAAAAAGTCCCAGCAGTGACATTGATCCTGTCTTCCTCTGTGGATAGCTGAAACACAGTGGAATCATTCTATCAGACATCTTCCTCTGTTGCCCTTTGGCTCACTGTTACTTTTCCTAGCAGAATTACGATGTCGACAATGTTGGTGACAAAGTGGCCACATTAAAAGTGTGATGACAATAGTAGAATGGAGAGAACAGATGTGTGTTTCCATGAGTAAGAGAAATGGGAAGAGAATGATAATAAGAGATTCCCTTTAGACCAGAGTGCTTGGCAGGGTCAGCAGTGTGTGCGAGGGAGATAATATTCTGTTTATAGCTCAGTTGTATCACCTCTCTCCCTCTCTCTGTTTTTTCCTGCCTGCACCTCTTTCTGTCTCACTGTTTTCCCCATTACTTCTTCCCATTGGTGGCATTAATATTTAAAGGTATCATTATTTACTCCCATGATCCTGCCCATATTGTTCTGTTGTGTTTTGATTTAGTCGGTAAGTTCAGCGCTTACTGAAGCCTTACCGGACCAGAAGGTTTTACACATTGGCAAAAAAGTGCAGTGTTCATTGTATTTTGTATTCATTTGTATTTATGCTGACCTGCTATTTCTTTCTCTTGTCTTACAGTTAGAACAGATCCAGAAGCACACATGGTACATGTAAGTAATTCTTTCTTTTATCATCTTTTTTACCCCTGACCCCCACTTCTCTACCTCTCCTCTCTTATTCTGCAGTTGTAGACCTCAGGGGAGCTACCACATGATAAACGACTTTGAGCTTCAGCCCTGTACACAAATGTACATTTGAGCGGGGCATGACTCCACTCTTAGGGATGTTGGGGTAAATTAGTAGTGCATGAAAGAAGATGTGCAGCATATGGTCAAATGAACATGGAGCAGAGGACCTAGAACAAGCAGGGATGTGGTGGAGGATGAACCCATCTAACCTCAGTGTTCCCACCATTTAGCTTTCATAATAGAGTGTACAGACCTGTAAAAAGCTCATCATTTGGGAAGATGTCTGGTATAGGTCATAATAAGTTTATGGGCATTTGATATTGAAAATAAAACTTGATTTAGTTTGAAAAAGTGATAATAATCCATAGTATTCAAATTATTACCATTTTAAAGTTGACTTGCTGAAGAAAGTAATTATATTATATTAGGATTTTAAATGTTTTTTTCACTTCTAGATAGAAGATGAAACACAAGTAGAGGCTGTGTGTCTTGGAAGGGGCTGATATGGTTTCTGTTGTGTACTAAAAGATCATGCAAACAGACAGCCGGAATGATAAAAGAAACAAGGAGACAAGAAGAAAAAGAGTTGGAAGAGAAATCTGACATAGTGTGCATTTTGTCATTGAGGAAGTTGCCTGGCTGTCTGTCTCTGCGTGGCAATCTGACAAGCCAAGTGACTAACTGAATGAATGAACGTGTGAAGTATGCATAAGTGAATGAGAGAGTTTTTTTTTACTCTGACTAATGTGGCTGCGGCTATTTAACAGAAGTGTTAGTGTTCTGTAAAAATTAGACATGTGACTATATTTTTAAATCACACAATATATTTATTTTAAAAGTCCGAAATCAAGAACCTTTGCTTCCACAATACCCAGTCTCCTGCAGCAGTAGGTCATGATTATTAGTTTATTAGGTACATCCTAAACAAATCTGGCAATAAATAGGTATATCCAGTAAAGTAGATTTGTATTAGAAGGTTGATTTTTGTTGTTGTTTAAACTGGACCACTACAGCAGTACATTTCAGCATCATAACAAACTACCCACCACCAGAGTGTGTGGTGTATTAGTATGTTTATAGAAGTGAAAACTGGATGTGGTCTTCAGAACCAATATCTTGACAAGAAAATGGTGTCAATGTGGATTAACTTTTCAATTTAAAGACTTGCCTGTGTAATGCCGAGACACAAGAAGACAAAAGGGAGAGAAAATATTGACATAACTAGGAGAATCTGGAGAGAAGGAGAGAATAATGAAGAAACTAAGTTTAGAAAACAAACCAAGAGAGAGGGAGATTGCGAAACACCATGACTCAGTCATGTATCTGCATCTTTGTCAGCACGATGACCCCTCTTCACCCTCTGATGCTTACATGCAAACATGACTAAACCAGGGGAAAATATGTGACTGTGAATGTTTCATAATGTGAACTAGGGTCATAATGAGGTAAACATCTTGCCCCAGATATGAGACAAACACACTGACATATCTTAAAATTATATAGACTATATATTCTCTTTAGCAACTATTCATTGCATCTGCACACTTACAAAATGATGTGTCTATAATTTATAATATAATACAAAAATTGTTAATGGTGTCCTTGTTCATGTTTTGTTTTCTTGGTATTTCTAGAGGGGGAAAGAATGAACCAGAACCAGAGCAGCCTGTGCCCAGGAAGGTGACAATTCGCAGTTTGCCCTCCGCAGACGATATGGACCCTGATGTACTGGACAGTATGCACTCCTTGGGCTGCTTCAGAGACAAAAACAAACTACTGAAGGACTTGCTTTCAGATGAGTGAGTGAATGAATGGGGAGTTTTTGCCCAGTGCTTGTGGTATTATGTGAGGTTGTTAAATTACAAAGCAGGAGTCATAGATTACTTAATTTTTATCACACCGCTTACACTTTGCCACAGGATACGTTCTCCTCAAAATGTTTCTGGCTTGCAGTATGAACAAGCTCCTGGTAGACATTATTTATGTTCTGCTATTAATGTGGGTGTCTGAGTAACATGTTTGTGATTTTATGCTGAGGATACTTACACTGCAGTCTTGCATACATATTACTATTCCACGCAATATGAGCATACATACTTTCTCTCTATTTTACATGTGCCCAACGCTACCTTTACTACTAAACGAGCATTTTTCCATCACTTTACCCTCTCCCCATCTCTTCGGATTGCCTCCTTTCTTCTGGGAGTTTCTTGTAATAGTGCTGGACTGGAGGAAAATCTGCGGTCTCTATCTCCCCTCCCCTGGCTCATTTTAGCTGAAGTTGCAGGTCCTTGTCTCTTTGCCTCCTACTGCTTTCCAATCTGTCTTTATTATGGAGGCCAGTCCCTGGGCCTTTTGCATAGAGAGTATTGGCCTAGAGGCTAAAGATATTAGGCTTCCTGATTTACTGGGGGAGAAAAGGACGAACTCATAATGTTTTGATACTTTCATAAACTTAACAGCGGAAACTGTGTATGGAGATGGGGCATGTCTTAAAAATATATGCAGAATATTATATGACGGCTTAATGATCTGTAAGACTAAGGTTTTGTGTTAATGATGTTTGACAATGAACTCAGAAAGATTAAAGCATATTAATCACAGAGATAGCTTTAGCAGTTTAATGTCTTGGTTTTAAAGGGCTTGCACACATGCTGCTGTATGTATATTTTTTCGGTAATCAGATTAAATGCATTATTGTGTCAGTATTATTTAACTACTTAAAAGTTTCCAGATGTCTTCACAGTGTTTTTTAATTGTCTCCCTTTTACAGTGACAACCAAGAAAAGATGATCTACTTCCTGTTACTAGACCGTAAGGAGAGATACCCCAGTCAGGAGGACCAGAACCTTCCCCCTCGCAATGAGATTGGTGAGGCTCGAACAAAAAATAGAAGTATAGATAAAGAATATAACAAATATATAAGATATAATTTAATAATAACTAAAGAAGGGAGCTTAGCAGGAAAAAATGCAAATAAAGCAGTATGTACAGAATGGCGCGGAGTATATCTAAATAATACCATTATATCAAAATATTTCTACTATGACAAGAATCTTAAATAAAAACCATTTAACAGTTACTGAATATATGGCTGTGTACACAGACAAAACAAGCCAATTTATTTAAGAATAAGTACTGCAAAAAAGTAACTCATGAGAGCTCCTAGTATCTAAAGCATTGTGCAGTGTTTTCCTCCTTCATGAGAAATTGGATTAGCTCCAATAGGCTGGATTGGCGCCCCAGTAGAAAAGGCTTTCTGTTTATTGAAAATAGACAAGCCTCTCAATGAAATATAGTAGCAGGAATAGAAAGTGTCAATAGGCCATAGATTTTTTTTTTTTTTTTTTTTGAAAAACTGTCAGCTGCGACTGCTTCAGTCGAGATATTAACTCGTCAAAAAATATACTCTTGCATTCACACATTGTCCAGCCCAGATTTCCACCCACAGAAATCTGAGCAAAGAAAGAGATGTTCTGCTTACTAGACTTCTGCCAGGCCTATTTTCTAACAAGAGCACTGCAATAGGTATTATTATGTTCTAATGTGTGTGTATTCTGTGAGAAACCGACATTATAATGAATAGACTCCCTCCTCAGTGAGTGTGATACAGTCAATAGAGTGGCCATTAGTTTGAAGTCTGGAAGGAAACCATTCCTTATTCACCATCAGTTAAAATGTCAATGTGATCAACAATATACACCACTCAAACACTTACACACATAAAGCACAAAACTGATTAACACATAAAAACACAATGATTCATGTGCAGAGATGTCAGGGGCACAGTATTTATTCAGAATTGATTTATTTAATTGTTTTGGTCAGATCCTCCAAGGAAGCGAGTGGACTCTCCCATGTTGAACCGTCATGGCAAAAGACGACCAGAGAGGAAGTCCATGGAAGTCCTCAGCGTCACAGATGGAGGCTCACCTGTACCGGCTAGGAGGGCAATAGACATGACACAGCATGGACAAAGGTATGCATGGAGGGTCAAGTCAAAATCAATAAAAATAAATCAAATCAATCAAATTCAAATAGAGATACAGTAGCTATAGCTCTATATGTCTGTGTGCGCGGATGATCTAACAGCCCAGTAGTGTTTCAGCAGGTTTGACAGCCAGCCTGGCTTTGGTGTCAGCGGGCTACGTTGCGGACAAACAGAGGCTGACTCTCTGTTCACTTTGTCTCTTGTCTCACTGTAGTAAATCAGTGTACAGTAAAAGCTTGGATATTCCTGACGCCAGTACAAAATGCAACAAAGAAGAAAGGTATTCACTTGCCTATCACTCCTCTTGCTTTCACCACCTCTTGCTCCGTATCTCATGCAAGGAGACGTCCGTGGCAGGAGAAAGATGCAGCAGGGCTTTCTGTTAAATGGATGCTTTGTTTTTAAGGGTGATGACATAACTTACTATGCTAAAACTCTGAAGTAAGAGCTGCTGGGTCCAACAGAGTCAACAGTCTTTAGGTTGCAGTACCTAAAGTTTGACTTAAGTCTAATTAATACATTTATCAGAGCGAGGACGGCCGTGCATTCACAATTCCGAATCTTAATATCTACATCGCACTTTTTCAGTGTTAGCTCAATTATATCTTTCTTTCATAATCTGAATGCATTGATAATCACTTTCTCCCAAACTGTGCCCCACTTTCTCCAGATGCAGAACGTGTTTCCATTTCTCTATTTTAGAAATGTTCGTGTCAAGCTGGAACCACACCCCCCCACAAGGCACAGTGGACTGATTTAAAATCTATTTCCTCATCTTATTTCAACAACCAATATATCGTCATACCAAACACTTCTGCTCAGAGGCAGTGACATATGTGACAGCTGGGAAGATTGGATCTGAGGGAGTGATAAGCTGATCTGCCTAATGATAGGCAGATTGACAGAGTGCTGGAAAAAGCTTTCAGAGGTATAGGACATACAGTAGAGACAGCTAGTGCATATATTATATAGATAAAAATACAGTTATAATGTTAAATATTCATACAAATGTCAGTTTGGCAACAGCAAAATATCAGAAATGTATTTCCCACTTTAGTTCACTGAGGGAAGCCTGCTCAGAAGTTTTAAATCCATTTCAAGTCCTCCCACCTCTAAACACTTATTAATTCTTTCTGTCCTCTGGTGCCTCTGAATTTCAGTTTAAGATTCATCTTCTTCTTGTGTTTCATCGCCTCTACTTCGCGCCTTCATCCCTTCAGGCGATCCAAGTCTTATCTCTTCTTTATTTAAAAGGTTGCTTTAGTTTAGAAGCAGACTTTTTCTGCCCTTCACTCTGACTCATCTGTTTCAATCAAGTCAAGACTTCCAAAGTAGGCCAGTTTTCAGGGACTTTATGAAGCATACAATGACTCCAGTTTCTATATCATACATAACTAAAAGGCATATGTCATAAAGGCCACTGAAATGAGTCTTTTAAACCTTTATTCTGGTAAATGGATACCTCTAACTAGCAGCAAATAAAGTTTGTGTGTGAATCCTACATATTTCAGTACCCACAGTCATTAAAAAGCTCCACTGCATCTTTCCTCCATGCTACTTAAAGTCAGTGTGTTTTTCTTACCATGCCACCCAAATGTCTCTCAGGGGCTCCTCCCTACCCTGTTATATGGCCTTCCTCTCTCTTGCTCTCTGTGTCCTGCAGTCTCTTGTGTGCAGCTGACCTTCAGACCCAAACACCTCCTCTGTTAGTATGGAATTGCTATGCTAATGTGGAAGAGCTGCCGGTTTTTCTCTGCCTGGCTTCCTATCAGCAGTAGTGCGTTGGAGGTAGGGGGAGTCTTACACCATAGTCCCTCCACCTCCAAATCAAATCAAATCTCGCTCGCTCTTGCTATATGTCTCTTTTCCTGCCACTGCTATTCATAGCATAGCAAAAGGATGCTGTGAATCTGGATTTTGTTGTGTTTTTGAAATGTTCTTCCTTTAATCGCATCCTCGTGCACGCCGTGTTTGCCCGTGTGCGTGCTTGTGTGTGTGCGTGCGTATATAGACAATGGTGTTGGGGAACCACATAGCTGAATAGCGTCCAAAGATTTGCTTGACTTTCTCTGAACCTAACCTTATCTTTCTCCGACAGCAAACTTTTGTCGACAGCACAGAAGATTCATAGAACTTCAGATCACAGGGCGTCAGAGAGAGGACTGACTTTGAAACGTGTATTTTGACAGGATACATTTCTGCCAGCGCAAATGGTGGAAGAGAGGGGGGAAACAGTTTTATCTAAAATTACACAAGAAAAATGCATGAACCTCAATCTCTATCCAGCACTTTGCCTCACATATCTCATGTACACAGTTACAATCTGAGCCAGGCTACATTTTCATACATGTTATTCATGATTGGCTCTCCCTGTGAAGTATAATTGTCAAGATTTGCGCTGAATTCTGCAGTAGCTCTGTTTGAAAAAACACACATGAGCACGCACAAGGACTTTCTCACTGCCCGTTTTGATCTCTGTAAACCCAAAAGTGTCTTAAAAAACATTTAAAGCTAAACTCAAAGCCCAAGAATCCCACTGATTTAATTTTAAATCTTAATAACATGCCAGGAGAAATGAGGGGAGGTTAATGATATGTAAATGAAATATAGAAATGTGCTGCAGTGTGAAGAAGAGAATATGAGCTGCTTTTTTTTCCTTCCTTTTTTTTTTAAAGATCTGCTCTAGTTGCTTCGTGCACTTGAAATGTGTTGGGTTATTTGGAATAGTCTTAATAAGTCAGGATATCATGCTAATTATTAACTCAAATGTTTTAAAGAGACTCAAATGAGCACAGATATAGCACCTTTACCACTGATCTCTACAGCAGAAACTGCAGGGGACTTACTGCAAATTTAGAAACTTGAGGAGCTGAGCTGAGAATATTAATCCAGTCCTCAGGGAGTTATCAGGGCTCAAGGAAATAAGTGAATTTACACAGTGTGTTGATTCGTATGAATAGCTACTCCATGTTGAGGAACTTCATTGGCAGGACAAAGTCGATATGGTATGGTGAAGAGAGAAAGGGAAGAACAGAGCTTTACTCGCTTTCCTTACATCAGGCTAGCAGAGAAGTAGCACTGTGTTTTGACTCCTGGCACAATTCATTTTACTTCACTTTCTTTTTATTTCGGTTCATGCACTCATCCCAGAAGCTCTTGTACTTGTTCCATTCTCCACAGCCCAACATAAGACGCTACAGGTGTTTTGGATGAGTCTCTGACACAGCTGGTGGTCACACATTGAGCACATGGGGCCTTTTCTAAAATAGGCTAATTAGAAATGTTAGTTTGAAAACGCACACTCACTGATAGTAGAACAGCTTGAATGAATACACATGAGTGTTAAGTCCATGCACAAAAAGAGCTCAACCTTCCAAAAAACAACATTTTTTCATTTACTTTCTTATGGTTTATAACAATATAGATACTAGTTACTGTTTAACTTTTTGTGATTTCAGTGTTATAACTAGTGGAGGTAAAGCTGATTCTAACGGCTTTAGACTGTTTAATCTGTGAAAATGCACTGTACCTTATAGGCTTGTCACAGGTTTAGTGTGTATAATCTGAAAAGTAACTAGTAACTATGACACGATAAGGAAAGAAATCCTATATTCACTAATGGAGCAGAAGTAAAACTAATGCAATACATAAGTAAATGTACCTGTTTCATCGTCTACTGCTTCTGTTATAGGGGTGAATGAGGATGAATTAAATATGTGTAAAACTCTCATCTGTAGAAAGATGTAATGACATGTGTAATGTTTTAACAGACACACTGTTGTGAGGTCAATTCCACTCAGAAGGAATTGTAAACATAGATGTTTTAAAGCTTTCACAAATAAACCCAAAGCTTTCTGCATATATATATATATATATATATATATATATATATATATATATGTATGTATCTATATATATGTATATGCATATGTATATATATGCATATGCATATGTATATATATGTATATGTACATGTATATATATGTATATATACATATACATACTATGTATATATATATATGTGTGTCACTATAGCTAAGAATCTGAATACTGAACCATATTCTAGGAAGAACAACCACAGAAAGCCTGTACTAATTTACGAAATTCTTTTTATTCCTTGTTTTTGTATGACAGATGATAAATGATTGTTTGGTCATGTGTGCTGTTCAATATAAATATAACACTCTTCAACTATAATTTATCACTTTCTGAAGCAAGGGTGAACCTCTGACAGCCCATTAGTGTACAGCATTACCATCTGTAACATAGTTTTACAGACCTGCCGCTCCAACGCTAACAGATGCAAAGTGCCTCTAACAATATGCTCACAGTGGCCCGAGGACGCTGCGTTTTGGCCATGTTTAGAAGTGCAATTGGCTATGTGCGCACAGGCACTGTAACTGTGGACATTTCTCAGTGGACCATAAGACTTGAATGTAAATGATAGCAACTGTCTGGTCAGCTGCTCTCTGAAACGAGAAATCCTAACCAATGTGGTCACAACGTCGCCTACTTATGTGCGCTGAAGTGTGTGCAATAAATACACTCTCAGAAAGGGCAGTGGGAGAGTTACAAAAATAGCGTGAGAGTGGGTGTTTCTATATTTTCCTCTCTCTCTCTCTCTCTCTTGTGGTAGCTGTTAATGTAGCTTCTTTTCAGTTTGTGTGTGTGTGTGTGTGTGTGTGTGTGTGTGTGTGTGTGTGTGTGGCTCTCATGAGTAAAATACCTGCTTTAATATCAGTTCTTTCTTAAGGTGGCTGTCGAATAAAAGATCAATAGAAGCAGATGACTGAACACGTATTGATTTATACAATTGGTACTGTACATACAGGCTTGTTGTTCCCCGCCACCCTTCATTCTTCCGTTTTCTCTTTAAGTTTGTCTGTGAGGTGTCATTCTTTAAACAAGCAAGTACAAAAGCAATCATAGTGGAGCAACAAATATCTGTAGCCTTGGCCACATGTTCAGAAATGCATAGATGCTAAAATAAAAGGAGAAAGAAAAGGAGAAGAGGAGTGGGGTATATTTAGATTGAATGACAAAAAGGAACGGTGTTGTGACAGTGAGCAGCTGGTGTTTCCGAGTGTTGACAGGCGCTGGGTTTGTGTTTGTTTGGGTGTGTGTGTGTATACGCACTTGATGGAGATGGATTGTCCTGTGACTGTTCATTTCTGAACAGGGCTTTTCTCATAGGGTTTATTGAACAGATCTGTGTGGGGGTGGGGGGATAGGAAAACATGGCGAATGGCACTCAACCAAATGTCCCACTTCATTTCCCCCCTCAAGATATTTTCTACTGATCCAATGCAAAGGCCTGAAAAGTGTACATTCAACTCAGTGCTACTACACTGTAGCGCTCTCACCCTCTCTCTCTGTGTGAAATGGGGTGTTTGCAAAGGGTTTGATAGCAACCTGTGTGGTATGGTGGTGCCATATGCTATAGTGCTAACCATGTCTAACCTCCAAACTCCCACCTCCACCTGTGTTTACTGAAACATGTAAGAAGTACATGTTGATCCAACAAATTACTTCTGCCCCATATGTGTTCTTGTGTGTTTGTGTCACAGGTCGCGGTCTATTAGCGGAGCTTCTTCTGGCCTCTCCACCAGCCCACTCAGCAGCCCACGGGTAAGTCAAAGCTGTCTGATCATTTTCAAACACATACAACGGGTATTAAGTTTTTTCACCTTTAGGGATATCGGCCATCCCACTACTGCCGATCCCGTTTGATTGCTTTTTAGGTCAGGAAGATAAAAAAAAGATGCTTGCTACAGCTACATCGCAGGGGGCATCTTAACTTTAACAAAACAGTACACACACTGTGAAAGTAATAGCATTATATCTCTCTGCAGACGCATTGTTTTTCAACTATTCCACTTCATTATCAGTGTGAGATGTACTATACTATTACTACTACTTACCTTTGTGTTTGGAGGAAGCAAGAATCCACTATGATAAACTCCTGTGTTAAATCAAGCTTTAAATGAGTCTTAAGTTTGTCCATAAACAGTAGTTTGGATCCATCTGTTAACAGCAAGTACAACATAGCACAGTGCCAGCACAGCAAAGGTTCTCCTCCCTCAAAGCCCTCTTCTTTCCCTATCCTCTCTGCTCATTATGCCTCACTCTGTTTTCTGTGGCCTGAGCTCAGGAAATGCTTCATAAAATCCCACTTTTCTTGCTCATAGCTGGAGAGAGCTTGCGGTAAACTTTTCCAGCTGACTAACCTGAGAAGGCTTGAGATTAGCCAGGATCCTAAGACGAGCTCCTCGCGCCACACAGGTTCTCTGAGGCTGATGTGAAAGGGAAATTGATTTCTCAGACCCACCTAAAGCCTGGATTGTGCTCTCAGCGAAGGGCTCTGTGTGGGGTTATTTTCTCAGATTTGTCTGAAAAAAGGAGAAGTGTCCAAGGAATGTAGTGCACCATTATGGCTGCAATTTTACCATTACAAATCTAACAGATGAATAAACCTATCTGGAAATTGGAAATTTCACAGCAGAGATAACTCTAATGATGTTCCTCGTACTATTGAGACAGCTCAGATTTTACTCACAGCTGGCCTCGTGTCTCTCATACCTGTCGGTGTCTGCTTCCTTTGTCTGCTCGCAGACTCCTGCATGTTTTATTCAAGTGAAGTCCTGATTTTGTGTGCCTTTTGTTTAACCTTAAAATCATGCACATTGCTCCCATTTCATTTTTGGTTTGTTTTATTTTGACGAGTCACTCAATGGTCTAACTGCATGTTTCTTTTCTTTTTTGTCTTTCTTTTTTGCAATGCTTCCATCTCTCCTATGTATGTACACCTCTCATTTACCTCTACATTCTTTGGCTGCCTCTTATGCCTTTTATTCTGCTCAACTTTTTTCATTCTTTTCCTATGCATGTGTGCCTACGTGTGTGTGTGTTTATATGTTTTCTGGTCCACCTCTACCTGCTGTGACTCTGGGCCATTTTGTGCCACGTATCATCAAATTCGATCCTCTAATTCCAGCCCGTCAGAAAGTTTTGTGTACCTCCCCAGTGCCCAGACTTTTCGCAGTCCCCTAACACCAGCCCCTGTCCATCCCCTGACCCCCTCCCCAATCGCTCAGGTCCTCGTATCTCCACCCCCAACTCACTCACTCCAAACAGTGAGCCCCTGCCAGCAGAGCTCAACAAAACGCAGACACTCCCTGCCAAGCCCAAAGTTGTCCCAAAGCCCCTGCAAGCTACACGATCTAACCCACTGCCTGAAACCTCCCCAGATTCAGGATGTGCAGCCAAATCAGAGCCCTCCTCCCCCTGCCAGGTCCCATTGCAGCCACCCTCTGCCTCTGTGCCCCCAACCCCTTCTTCGCCATGCTCCCCTTTCCCTCCATCCTCCATCCCCAGTGCTCATATCTCAAACAGTCCTCAGGTACGGCGCTCCCATTTTGCAGCCAACCCCCAGCTCTCTGTGCCCTTCAGCCCGGTGGTGCCCCTGTCCCCCATACGGCTGCACCACTTTCACCCTGTGGCGCCGGTGCCTTCTTCATTCACTGACCACCCACCCAAATGTATTCCCATTATACAGGTCACCCCTCACCCCTCCCCTCGGGGTAGCCCACTACCCACTCCAAAGGGCACCCCAGTGCACACTCCCAAGGACAGCCCATCTGGGACACCGACCCCCACGCCGCCTCCCAGTCCATCCATTGGAGGCATGCCATGGAGGACGCGCCTCAATTCCATCAAGAACAGCTTCCTGGGCTCACCACGCTTCCACCGCAGGAAACTCCAAGGTTTTATGGAAAAGTCTTATTAATGTTACAGCATCCATCAGTGATCTAGTTGTGTTTTTTTTTCATCTTTAACCTCTGAACTTTGAATCTGTTTCCATAGTTCCCACACAAGAGGAGATGTCCAGCCTCACACCAGAGTCTTCCCCAGAGTGAGTGGATTTTGTCCTTTCTGAAGTTACTACTGCTTTCATATCTATGCATAAACTGTCAGCCTCTCACTTATTGGCTCAAACAGGTTTGCTCATGATACCATCATGTTTTGGAAAGTATTACATCCATAAATGTTTGATTTTTGCTTGGGATGACCTCAGGTCTGGTCTGGTTTGGAGATGCACACTCTAGCAGGAGGTGGTGGATTGGTTATGAGGGGGGGTATCCTGTGTGATGTTGCTGAGCTCCCAGGGGCCTGATAACTCAAGCTTGGCCTAGATATGCCTGTTTGGTTGGTTGGTTGGCTGGCTGACTGTCTGGCTTGGCCATTTTCACCTGGCTGGTAAGAGCATTCTAGCTGGAAGGAGTTGGACAGTTAGCAAGAATTTTTTCTTAGACTCTCTCATAGACATACACAGTGTGTGTATAATATTTCTCAGAAAAGCAAGAGTCCGTATGGCCTTTTAGTGTGTGCAGGTTACATCTGGTCTGGGTCCAGTACTGAATTCATCTACTTTTGCCACTTCTTTTCACAGACTCAGTTATCTCTCTCTCATATCTTACTCTGACACATACGCATACATTTACACAGATGAACAGAAGGTGAAATGTCAGAAAATTTTCTTCTCCTGCGCAGCTAGCTTATTTACCTTAGATCCATTTGAGCTGAACGGAGACAGAAACAGAAACAGAGACGCTGATCTTTAACTGCTCTCCATTGTTCTAGTTAGATTGATGTGTGGATAAAACTACAAACTCTAAAGGACATAAGGAATACAAATGTTGACTGATAACCTTATACAACAGTACAGTTGTTGTACACAGCTGACCATCTGTGTTTCCTCTTCTTTTTCTTTCCTCACAGACTTGCCAAAAAATCCTGGTTTGGTAACTTCATCAACCTGGAAAAAGAAGAGCAGATCTTCATTGTCATCAGAGACAAACCTCTCAGCTCCATCAAAGCAGACATCGTTCAAGCCTTTCTCTCGGTACACACTCCAATTCCTTGCTTAATTCCTTTCGATTGCTCCCTCGTCATCACCCCCTTAACACCTCTCCCATCTGCTCCCTGCCCTCTGTGTCCCACACTCTGTGTTTGCGTGCATGGAGCAGTATTAGCTGTGTACCTGGTGTGTGGTGCAAAATGTTTCTTTTCCTAACAGCAGTTGTGACCGACTATATAATAAAGCACATCTCTCTGAGTTTTTGCTAACATGCATCTGATTTATGCAGCAATTCAGTAAACTGCTTGTGTTCCATGCTTTTATTTTCTCTCTCAAAAGAAAATCAACACAGTATTGATCATTAGCATATAGACACTTTGGCCATAATAGAGTGTGGCTGTACAGTCCACATGCAGGCAACGTCAGGGTTTCTCAACGAGCACAGCAAAATCTATTTCAGCGAACACTGAGCAGTGGTAGTTGATATTCAGTGTACATAATTGGACAGAACCTATCCTCACCCCAGTTAGATATACCAAAGTCTAAGTAAATGAAAACTCTGCCAGCGCAGGTCAGTGTCAAATATGTTTCCCCATTCCTAGAGCTTGCTGTTTTATCCTCCGGGTTATGCTAGCTAGTATTCCAGACAGGAGATTGGCACCTGAATCAGTGGAATTATACCTTTCAGCACACTCACATTAATGGAATGTCAAACCCTCTCCAGCACTTTGGCGAAACGTGACAATTTCGGGGCTCACCTGTTCATTGGGCATACAAATTCATTTTAGGTGGGAGAGTGCAATGTTGTTGGATGACTCAAGATTACATTAGCTTAAGTCTCCCTGGCATGCATGGGTACTCCCTGAGGCATTAATCTCCTTAGAGTTTCAACTGTAGCTCATACTATGTGGAGGGTATTTAAATTAGGGTTTATTCACCTTGTCATTTGCAAGGTGTAGGAGAAATTTAAACATCAGTGCTCCCTATGCGTAATCCCATTACTCGCATCTTTTTACTACCTATTTTTATTCCTATCTCTGCCTATTTGTCTGTTTTTCTTTCACTGACTCCTCATCTTTTTTTTTACTCCTCTCAGATCCCCAGCCTGAGTCACAGTGTGATCTCCCAGACCAGTTTCCGAGCAGAGTACAAGTCCACAGCCGGCCCAACAGTCTTCCAGAAGCCGGTCAAATTTCAGGTGGATATCACCTATACAGAGAGCACAGCTGCTACTAAGGAGAATGGCATCTACTCTGTCACCTTCACTCTGCTCTCAGGTCAGGACACCCTAGCACACATCAAGATATTCATTTTATTTACCTGCATATTCTGCATGCACTGGGCAGGGAGGTAGAAGGACAACAAGATCCACATTTATATTTACACTTAAAGCTACAACATGCAACTAAATCTGGTGCGAGAGTGAAACTCAAAATCAATCCCCTCTGCTCTACCTGTCCCTCCCTTTCCCTGCTCTACTGGACTTTGCCCAGCACTACAGGTAGACATACATGTGTTGGACTGCATCTAGAGTAGAACCACACAAAAGCAGATGGTGCAAACTGTGCATATTACATTTGCACGTGCTCTTTGATGCACAGGCAGGCTAAGTATCATCAATAACTGGGAGTACTGATTGAAAAAAATCAGGGCACCGTGCTTACTTTTTGTACTTTATCAAAGGAGAAGGACCATTGATAACAGAGCCAGAGGTCAGAGTTACCCACAGTAGTAGTGTGTGATCTTGAATAGGTAGTTGTCTGTATAATCAGGGTCACATAGGTTTTGTGAAGTTCACAAACAATGTCAAGTGGAATTGTTTGTTTCCCCTCCAACAAATAAACCACCAGTGCTGTTTCTAGAGGTGGGTGTTTGTCAAACTTGCCAAAACGAATGACTGCCTAAGGATTTTCAAAGTTCTTGCAATCATGAATGCTTGATAAGAATTTCTCCAAAGCTCCCTGAGTGTAACAAGATGAGGTCTGGGTATGAAAGATTACATACGATGCGATCATGCGTGCATGCTTAGTCTTGCAGAAACCCAAACATGCATGCTCTCTTTCACTCTCCTCCTCTGTTATTGTGCACACACACACACGCGCACACACACAGACAGGCACACTCGAGTGGGGGGACATTTGAGCTGAATGGGGTGTAATAGTGGCTGTTTGCAGCCTGCTGGTTTTTCCATGTCACTGACCGTATAGTGTTCACAACAGGTAGACAGCAGGAGCTCGCAGTAGCACTCTTTGGCCTCCATTTATCATCTCAGGCTTTATTCAGCTTTTTTTAGCTCACATTCCACAGCACTTGTGTCTGTCTCCTTCACCTCTCCTCACCTATAATTTTTACCTATTACTCTAAAATTTCTTCTATATGTTTTTTCTACACTTATTTTGTGTTGTGTCTTGTGTAGGACCCAGTCGGCGCTTTAAACGAGTAGTAGAGACGATTCAGAGCCAGTTGTTAAGCACACATGAGCAGCCTGGGGTCCAACAGCTGTCTGGTGAGTAAGACCTTACTTTAAAAAAAAAAAAAAAAACATTCAGTTTTTTTCCAGAACCTTTTCACCCTTAACCCCACCGCCTCATCCGCTCATCACTCTCCCTGACAAACCACTCTCACTGCTGAAGCTAAGCTAAATCCTGCCCTCCTCTCTTCCATGCTTGAAATCCCTGAGCCACTTTCCGCTTCTGGAATCAGCTTCCTTTTGCATGCTGGCTCCTCGCTGCCATGAAAGGGTGGGAGTTGCTCTTAAGCACTGACTGCAGGTCAAATGTTGTCTCGTTGCCCTGGCAGTGAAGATTAGAGTAGAGGTAGAGTAAGTTGAATCACATTCTGTTACTCCTGTTTCCAAGACTGATCTCCGGAGCTCGTCGCCATGGAAACACCACAGCACCTCAACGCACTCCCACAATGCACTGCACTGCACAGCAACATCACACCTGGCAATCTCTCTTGCTCTTTCTCTATCTCTATATGCCTGTACAATAGGAGTCTCCCCCGACACTGTTTCCCCCATCCACTAGTGTTTCGGCTCCTCCAAATGTGCAGTATACTGTGGATTCAAAACTTCTTCCTTGATGACCTTAATCACCAACTGATCATTCACCTCCTTTCATGTTTTTAATAATTACAGTCCCCGACTGTCTAGAAATCTAAAGACCTGTTCTCCAGTGTGATTATGTCCTATTTTTCCTTAATGCATAGTGCGGTTGATGAAGAGAAAAAGAAGAGAGAAATAGGGACTCTACTCCTCCCCTTCTTGCTCTTAGCATGTCCTTCCATATGAATGACTGCTCTGTTTGTGTGCATTTGATCGCCATCCTCTTGACAACAGCTCTACCTGCTGGTCAGACAGGAAAACCATCAGCCTGAAATAAGCCATGTTTATCAGGAGGAAGTTTGCTGTTTTCATTGGATGTCAGTTCCATCCCATATTTTAACTGTATTCTCTGTGTCTTCGTCTTTCTTTGCTATTTTAAACCCATTTCCATTTCCCTGTTGAATACATGTTATTGAACCAATAATTAGGCATCATAGCGCTTCCCTGTGGGAGTGTCTAGAGCAACTCTATAAATGAGTAAATGTGAGATATGTCTTTGCTCTGTGGCTTTTGTGCAGGGTTACTCTTATTGGCACTCAGAAATAAACAGCAGTCATGACAGCTGCTATGATATTTAACAGCTTGTTATGATTGCTGTGCCTCAGTAAGCTTAGCAATTATTTCTGATCGTTTATATTGTAGAGCTAATTAACAGGCTGAGGTGCGGGAAAGCTACAATTACAATAATTTACATTAGATTAGGTTTTAATGGCTGTGCTATGGGTTGCCTATGAAGGAGATATGATGTAAAAGTATAATGGTCATAGGTAGACAAATAGTCTAGTCTAGTCCTGGGAGGGGAAACATATGTCGTCAATAGTGTACAGAGACAAGGGAACAGCTCATGGCCGCACAAACATAAAAACATGTTCAAAGAGGAGATTGTTGAGGTCTACAGTCTTTTAAATTAATATCTAACCTATAAATATGTAGAAACTAAACCAACTAACTAACCCAATTCTACAACAGACGGGTGTCAGAAATTTCACAGCAGTAGGCACAAAAGAGCTTCTACAATGTTTGGTGGAGCGCCTTGGCATCCTGAACTGGTCATTCATCACACTTTTCAAATTATTAAAAACATATGGTCTTTACTTACCTTACGGTCCTTTTTCTTCAAAAACTCTGTTATAAACCAGCCTTTTTAATAAACGTGTTGATCCTGTTCCTGTCACTGGCAGTGATACTATTACCCCAACATATGACCACAAAACTCTGATAGAAAACATTTAGAAATGTCTTACCGATCTCAAGAAGAAATTTCTTCAGTCTAAATTGTCCCTAATTCATGTATCTACCTCCTAGATATTTGTAAGAAGTCATCTTGATCTGCTGATTATTACAGCGTATATTTCCTTTATTAGAAAATTGATTACTAACTCTTTAGTCATACTAAGATTAAGTTTCAAGTAATTATTGTCACACCATCTGACAAAGCTGTCTATCTCATGTCTGTAGAACTGGTCATCACTTTTTTTGTATGAGGCTGGCCATGGCAGTGTCATCTAAAAATGACGTGACGCCTGCCTGTGTCATGTCGTAAAGTTAACAATAGAGATGCCAAAACTGTTCCCTGAGAAACTCCTGTTTTAGTTAAAATAATATTTGAGACTGTTAAGTCTCACCTACTGAGGTCTACTGTGGAACTATGAAGATTAAAATTAATTCACATTTTAATAGAGTATCAAACAGTGTGCTGTGGTTTTTAAACAGCTGGAAAGCACTGATTAACCCAGCTTCCTTCATCCCCTTCATCCCCTTTATCTCCTTTGACCTCCTAACACACCTTTATTGCTACCTGCTACAATTACTGTAATTAAAACTAAAATTGGTTTTGAAAGTGAGTGTGTCAAACAAGAAACTTAATCACTTCCTAGTCATTATGTCCCCTAATCACCATTAACAGTCCTCTGCCTTACGAAGACAATAGATGGGTAGAACAATACAGAGGGTATGAAAGGGCATAGTGGACATACTTCAAGGCTACAGAAGAGAACCACTTGTTTAGAGGGATGTCTGTCTGTCTTAGTCAAGATCATATAGTTTCACAAACACATTAAAATGTGCAGATCTGGTTGGATTGAAAATTGGAGAAATTAGGGAGAAGCTGTCTGCAACTGTTTTCCAGGTGAATAATGGATCAGGCAAAACCAACTGTGACACTTAACATCCCTGCACACGGATACATATATAGACAAACTTAACAACAAAAACACTTTTCATGCTTATATTAACTTTTCTAACATCCTGTTATGTGCCAATACACAGACCAGTCCTGTGAATGTGTGTGGCTTGTTGTCGTCTCCCTGTTTTTACTGATGTTGTCACTGCTCATTTGTTGGCCCACAGGATTCTTCTACCAAGTGTTTAGGAACAGTGCTGTTTGTGACTGATAGATCCCAGAGATATGCTGTGTGTGTGTGTGTGTGTGTGTGTTTGTGTGTGCACCATTAACAAAAAGAACATTGACGCTTTATATGCTCCATTTCTCTTGTTTTGTGTCCTTACTACCACCTACCTGCAATGGGACCATTAAAGCCCCGCAGAAAGAAGTTAGCATGGAAATCATTTGCATGCATACTATTAGACGCGCACACACACACACACACACACACACACACACACACACACACACACACACACACACACACACACACACACA
>JAUYWH010000024.1:8187050-8216915 GCA_034779795.1 Ctenopoma multispine | reverse complement strand
CACACACACACACACACACACACACACACACACACACACACACACACACACACACACACACACACACACACTCCCAATGTGCTTATAGTAGTTGGGTAAAAATAAACTTTTTATTATTTAGCTTATCCTTCCATTTTCAATGGTGTATAACATCACGCTGTGACAGTATTTATGACTTAAATGCAACTCAAACTCATGTTTGATGTCTTTGACCAGTTAGTCTTTGACTTATAGTTAGCTGAAGTGTAAAACTCTGAACTTAAGTGGAGAAACATGTTTATCAAAGGTTGCCTGTTTGCTGTAGGCAGACTTGAGGCCTAATATGTCTGTGTTAGATGTACTTCACTTGGTACAATAGCCAGTCGAGTTGCCCTTTAGCTTTATAATGACGCCTGCAAAAACGGAATGAGTGACGACGTTTGGCAAAAAGAGACGCTGACTACTTTTTGTGTCCTTTAAGGGCAACTTTGTCTTGAAGCTTCAGACTTTCTCGTTGTTGTCTTTCCATCATCTGTCCTGCTTCTGGCTGGCCAGACCTGCTTAGTAATACAGATGCCATGCTTACTCTTTCTGCAGCACACAGATTATATGTAAAATAACTTTACTCTAGTATCAATTTATAGACATCTATATTCACTGCAGCCACACTATTTACTACAATTTGTAGTTTTACATTGAATGACTGGTTGTGCTGTAACAAATGCATGATTTTTTTGAAACATATATTTCTGTCATGGCTACTCCAGCGGTTGTCATCTTCGCTGTTTCCGTTGGTCCTCCTCATCCTCGCCTCTGCTTGCTCTGTCTTACATGTAGCTGCGTCTCTATCCTGTGAACCCCATTGTTCATTAGTTTGTTTGTTCTCTTTCTTCTCTCTTTCCCCCTTTTTGTCCTCTTCCTGTCTGTGTACCTAGGCAGCCCATTGAGTAACTTCTTTGACGTAATTAAACAACTTTTTTCAGACGAGAAGAACGGACAGGTGCCCTACCCCTCTGGCACGCCCTCCAAGTACTGCTCCTCGCCCATGCACGTCCGGAGGCACGAGCCAGAAAATAATGACAGCAAATGCCCCCCTGTGGGGCAAGACAGAGCAAGGTTGTCAGTGGCATCTGTGGGGACACAGGAGGAGTCTTAAGCTGAGACTATAGTTGAGCCAGTGCTAAAATCCATCCCAGTATCACTATAAGCCAGTGGCACAGAGAGAATATTCTATCTGTACATAGGTAGATGTACATAATCATTTATGGACACTTTTTGTATAAAATGACTTTATATAGATAGAAATATATCAAGAGAATCAAAGTAATATTTTGCAAACAGCATACTGCACCTACATGAAAACACACTCCTATCCTTCCATTCCCCCTTTCATCAATCCTTAGTGCTCTCCATCATCTTCTACGTCTCTGCCCTAACCATCTAATCACCTGTGACACCTGCTGTTCTTTGTCACCCTTGCTGCTAACCTGTGTGATGACCTGACTTGTTTTTGATACCAGGAATTATCCAGAAAACCTATTAAGTCCCTCCTCCTGCTCCCCGGTCCATTCGCCATCTCCTGACCAAACCTCCACCCCCCCGCCCCCCCACGAGCGTGCCAAGAGAGATGGACATTTGTTGACGGAAGACTGCTTTTAGAGGTGTGCTAAGAGGGGTGTGGGTTGCCATGGAAACAGATCCTTCATGCAGACTTCTACCTTAATCTCCCTCTGTAGCCCTTCTCCACCTCTGGTAGCCATCAGTAGAAGTAGATTAAAATACCTTTAGTATTCCCATCTTAGAAACACACAATTGCACAACTCATCTACACACATCCCACTGAAACAAACAAGAATGCAGACTTCCCACCACAGGAGGACCTTCTTTTCTCTCTACAAGCTCAAGGAGCATTCACAAATTGGAAAAAAAAAAGACACTACACAGAAAAGACAAATACATGCATACATGCACAGGTCCAGTGTGCACAGAAAACTCTGGGATGTATTAACAGGAACATGAACAACAACAACAACAAAAACAAAAAAAGAAGACATGCAGAAACCAGTGATTCAGAGGAGGAGAGAAGGGGGGAGGAGTTTTGTGGAAAGCCCAAAACAGCCGACACGCAGATGCTTGCTGGATTGTATTTGTTTGCTTTTTAATGTACTTTCTTTGTGAAGAACTGGGTTTAAAATACTAACTGGCTTTATTAGACTTAATATTATTGCTGCAAATGGACTGGAATTGTGATTTCAGAGAGGAGCGGGGTGTGAGAAGAAAAGGGCAGGTGGGTAAGGGGCAAATTGAATAATAGTATAGGGTTGGGGGGAGGGACACGGGTGGGTTATGTGGGTATTTAAAATGAATGATCTATTCTGTTGTACAGACTGATATTATTTCTTATGTAAAAAATGAAATGTCTAGTTGTGACACTATGTTTAGATACCATAAAGACAGGCCGGTAAACATTCACCTGCCACATAATGTTATTTTAAAATCTTCTGTGTATTTTTGTTACATCATCACTTCTGTCTTTGTTTGATTGACCTAATAATGATCAAATGATTCATGTTTCCTGTTATCTGCAGCACTTTGGTTTTTCCATTTATACCTCTCTCTCAGTCTCACCAGCAGTAGGAGTAGAGGAACAAAAAATTACGTGATAAATGCAACTGTGGATATTTTTGTATTTTTGTCCTATTTATTCATGATTGTTCATCTCAATGTTTGATTTCCTAATTTATTATAACTTGGCTATTTATATGAACAAAGCTGTTAGGTCAGTTGAATGTTATTTATTACCTTCTTTGTGTGTTCGTAAATGGGGCAACATTTGAAGAAAAAATGAACTTTTTATTTTTATTTTTTTTGTTTTGGTCTGATTTTAACCGAATTATGAGAACAATGACAAATCACAAATTATCTTTTCCCTGACCTCTATGAAGAGGGAAAGAGAACTTGTGGGAACTCTTTAAAAAATGATTTAAATTAAGAATGTAGACTTAGCCTCTATTTGGAGAGGGAATATGCTCTTCTATTGATATTGTCAGTTTCATATTATTGTGCGTGTAGGCCAGGTCCGAGGAGAAGGACACCACAGATCCAAACCTACTTCTCCTCATTGTAAATAGACAGACAAACCGTGGGGGTTGATTGTCTTCTCAACCATTCTGGGGATTCCTGTTCTATGCTTTTAGCTTGTATTGCTGTGTGCATGTCAGACATGAGCTTTTCTTTGCATGGCTTTAATGTTAATGTTCCATGCCAAACTCACTCCTTCTCTCAGCCTTCATTAAATCTCTCCACAAAACTACCGTTAAATTTCCCACCCTCCGTCCCCTAACTTTTCTCCCTTTCAGCTTTTATTTCTCGCCTTCTTTTTTTTTTTTTAAATTCTCCTTGCACCTGCCAATCTTTCCCTTCTTCCTCCTCTTATCTTGTGCACAAAGTTTTTGAACTATGCTTCCTTTACTCTGTACCTCTCTTCTGGAAGGCTCGGAGGTCTAGGCTCTCTACCTGTAGGTAGAAGAGGCACAGGGAGGGGATATCAGTACTACAAACACAAAGCAATACCCTGTTGTTCACCCTCCTTTTTCCTACAATGGGAAGCTAGCAGCACTAAGAACATCTGATGATTTTGAGGCCCACAGTGGTCTTTTGACAGAGCAGGAACAAAACTGACTGATGTAATCCCCATATAACATGACTGTGAGCATCTTCAGTGCTGAAACAAATAAACTCATTCAGTTATGGTGTGTTTGTTTTCCTTCTTCGTACCTTTACATGTACCCTATGGGTAAGTGCAAACCTGAAAGTAAATATTATTGTTTTAAAACTGGCATATGATCAATTTTTAAAATGCACGAGATGCTACAACCTTATCGTTAATGTGTGTAATTATAATTTTCTCCTGTTACTTCACCTTCCCAGGTTTTTTCATGTTGAGATGTTCCCATAAGAATTGTATTTATTTCATATGCAATGACTTCACATTGAGGATTTTCCTGATATAAGGTGAGTCTAAACCAACTTTCACAAACAAATAATGTTTACTAATAAAAATGACTTGTTTACCAGTTTTATTACAATGTGCAGTATTAAAACAGGCTTTATGTCAATGTCAGATTCTGCTGCTGTACCTGTATAGAGGCATTAAGCCTCTGCAATTGTAAGCTTAATTAACTGGAAAAACAACAGTTACACAAAAGCAACTTTTTTTTAAACAATAATATTAATATTAGCTTGGATTAAAAACGCAATAAAAAGGGAGCAACCCATTAAATACTCTCACATCTTTTGTTTCCTCATTAAATAGAAAATGTCCATCCCACTCTTTAGCAAGTGTTGTGTTTCCTCAGTCTAACCTTTTTGAAATGGAAAATAAAAACATAGTTACATTAAAAAGTATATTTGTTCATCCAGAGTTTATGTGAATGCTGGGGGCAAGGAGTCTACTTCTATACTCCCACTCTGCATTATTAGCTGAAATGGGACAAAGCCAAAAGTCCAGCATGGCCGCCCTCACTCCATTCTTTAATAGATGCTTCAGTCAATTGTCACTTTACATAGCTTCAGTCTTCTGTCACCAGGGGACAACACTGATGTAAATCCTTCTAGGCAACTATTCACTTTGCCAGTTTTATCCATTAGAGGGCAGCAGTGTTTCATGATTCAGAGTTGCCACCTGTTGCCTCCATCTGACGAGTCTCCATCTAAGCTTCCGGTACCATGGAGAAAAGCTCCACATGTTCAATTTTCTTCTTCAGAAAGATGCTGTACACTGCAATAAATGGCTAAGATGGAGTGATAAAAATATGAAACACTGCATTTTTCACAGAGTGAAGTCTAACTGTTCTAACTGTGCCAAATAATTTGCTGTTACCACAGACAGGATCAGATGTTACTAAAAAAACACTTGTACTTAAACCATTTACACAGCCTAAAGATCCAATCCTGTCCAATCAGTGATGCGATGAAACTTGTGCTCCCACTGTCATATTCTTTTGTTTGTGTCTTTTCTCTCCTCAGCATCCATTCGGCTGTCGTCAGACTCTGGAGCTGACATAGAGAGAGCGTAGTCGTTGAGCTAGGGTGGCCTCCAGCTCCTCAAGAGGTGACTCTCCCCGGCTGTGAACCAGCATAGATGTGTTGTTCCCTTGTCGGGCCCCAGGAGGTCCCAAAAGCAGGCTCCTGAAGCTCTCTCTCTCCAGCAGAGCAGACATCTGCTGCAAGAAGTAACCTTCACAGAACGAACACAACTCCACCGAACCATAGGCCTTAAAAAAGGAAATATAATGGTCATTTATTTTTGCCACATAAAATATAGATATAATTTCTAAAATATTCTTTTTGGTATGAGGTGTTGGTCATTTATAATGTAGCATTAATTATTTTGTAGGATAAACTGTAACTAAGGGAGATAATCAGTGCAAGATCTCTCCTATAGTTAGAGAGACACATTTGAAGAACAGTCTGCTACATAATAAAGTTTTCTATACTTATTTGCATCATTCACAAAACAGTGTAAAATGACTCTTCCCAGTGTGTGTACCTTGGCTGTCCTGTAGATGCTAACTGCGCTATCCGGACTGATGTACTGAGAGCAGATGAGCTCACAGTGTCTTTGTAGCGCCCTCAGCTGGAACAAACTGGCAGCTGCCAGCAGCTACAGAAAGAACAGCACACAAATGTTAAGAATTAACAGACACTTCAGTCATTTAGTAACACACGGTCTGGAAATTGATACTCGACTATATCATATAATAAACCGTAAATACCACCCCCTGGGGATTTTTTATGTAAAACTACCCAGACAGACGGTGTGTGTATATTTAGTGATTCTCACCTCCAACAAGTCAGGCACATTTGTTTTCAGTGACTCTGTTCCCCCGCAGTACAGATATGACATCATCATCTGCAGAGATCAAAGTTCTCATTTAGGTGCAAGTCAGTACAGTAGTTGGACTAAATTATGCTTTGTGTTTTGTCATGCAGTGTGCATGTGTGTCCTCAGCTTCCTCTTAATCTGGATTCATTCTTAACTGATAAACAAAGCCCTATTGTCATGTAAATAATTATCATATCTTCTACCTGGAAAATGTGGTACTTCACATCACTGATCTCAATCCCCTTGCTGGGACTTCCATCTAGTCCAGAGGGGGCCAACAGAGACTTGAATCTAAAGGGGGAAAAAAAATCAACAATCAATCAATCAAAATCAAAATTGTCTGTATGTATGTACTGTATCTTTTTCTGTACAGTGTGAACCTGTCTGCACTCACCTGTCAGAAGCAGTGATCAGCAAGACTCTGTGGCCATAAAAAGGTTTCCCCTCCACCACAAATGTCACATCTGACATCTCCTTGTTATTCAGGAAGTGGGGGTCTGGAGAAAAACACCAGCATATCCTCAAAACTCACTTCTAAAAAGACACAGCTGTCTTGTAACGGGGAAGTCTGAACACTTGGCTTCAGTTTTAGTCAATTAACTGTAAATTATTAACAACTCTTTTGATTCTTGTTTAATCATTGAAATGATGTTTCAAGCTGACATATTTTTCTTTTCTTGTATTTGTCATCTGTAATAGTAAACTGACTCAAAATTTGACAAGATCATCTTGGTTTTTAGGAACCAATGAAGGACATTTTTTAGTATTTTCTGAAATCATATAAGCCAAATAATCAAGAAGATAACTTAAATAGATCAGTCTATAATAACAGAATGTCAACAAAAACGTTATGTATGTTTATATACAGATAAGAGTAATTTTTCTTTACCTAACTGTGCTGAAAGAGTTGCCTTCATCTCAGGAACGGCTGGAAGGGGAGCTGGGCCAAAAGAGTGACTAAAAATAGCCGCCAGCTGCTGTATAATGGTATCATTCTAGAGGAAAGTGAAAGAACAGGGAGATGGGCATTTTTATTACTCTTCGACAACCTGAAAATGAAGACAAGCAGACATACTGGGGCTATATTTTGATGTTACCTTTGTGGTACGTAAGATATTGAACATAAGGGGCAGGCCTAGGGTGACTAACTCCTCGCAGTAGTCTTCTTCTTTGATTGTGGTGAACTCCCTGAGCAGTGAAAGCGTGACCCCTGCTCTGGACTGCTGCTGAGCACAACGCAGAGATTCTAGCCACACATGCAGTTTCCATGGTACACCTGGTTAGAAAGAAGGTATTTGTTGATCAAAGTAAGCACCAACTGAAAAGTCTATCGTCATCTTGCTATCTGATTGACACTCTATTGAAAGGATTGACCCTTTTTTTCAATAGTTACCCATGGCTCGTAGCTCCATGGTGACATCCAGGTAGCCATGCTCTGCGCTGTAATAACTGGCCTCTTGCAGGGCTTTCATCCTGGCCTTGCAGAGCCTGGGTATGCCCACTTCTGGCAGGGCCCCAGGCCCAGTGGAAGGAGTAGAGAGGGGGGAGAATGAGAGGAAAGGGCAGATCCCGGCCTCTTCACCCTCCACCCCCTCTGCTAAGATCTCCTCCAGAGACAGGACGTCCTCTTTGACTTGCTGAGGCTGAGTCAGTAGTTTTCTCAGCACATTCCTGACAAGATAAATGCACAGAAGAAAAGAACAGAGAAAGAAAGCATGAGTACATTATGATATGTCTGAATTAAGACACATACTGTACATTAATTTCAGTGACCCTGCTCCCTCCCGTACGACTACATAAGCCATCAACCTCACTGTGGAATGTGAAGTGTTGAGTCTAGATCATGTTCGCACATACACACAGCGAACAGGTGGAGAGGTTTACGGCGGCATTTAGTGTTCAGAGACAGATGGACTGGACTTGCAGGAGACCTGAACTCGCTTTTCAGAGTGTGATACTTTCACGGCCTCTCATCATATCACATGAAAAAAGCGGATGAATCTCTCCTCAGCTCAAATGTGGATTCAGAATTCAGTTTGTGTGTTTTTAGGTCTGACTGAGAGACACGTACCTGTGTCCGTGAGCGGCAGCATGACTGAAGCAGTTCATGTCTTCATAGAGAGAGGATGTAAGGGCATTTCTATCGTGGGTCTTTGATAAGGGGTCAGCGCCTCGTGCCAGGAGCAAACTGACCATCTCATAGTTGCCTGTGAAGCACATAATCACATAAATAGCACGTTTTACCAATTTGAAACACAGTATATTCACTTTATATACTTAGATGTGCTAATAATCTGATTTAGTTACTTTTTGTATATAATTATTTTATAAATATAGCCTCTTTTATCTTGTTGTACTACCGTAACTGCTGTAGCAATTATTGTACAATTATTGAACTTTATTTAACATTCTCAAACAACAAACTCATTTACACTCACACTATTTACACTCTGTCACTGCTGCTATGTGGAGCATGTGTCTCTTTTACTCGAGCTATGTGTGGCTTTCAGATGATCCCGCAGAGGAATGCTGCCCAGAGGCTTCTAAACAACCACAGGCAGCACTCTGCTCCTCATGCTGTGCTTTAATTTGCCCTTTCATTTCCTCATTCTTCCAACCATTCACAAGTCAATCCTATGTTAACCATGGTGGTCTTTCGGATAGCGGTCTACTGTATTTGTGATGGTAATTACCAGAATTATTAGTTGTAGTTTTGCTGAACATTACTACAGTGGCTCTCATTCATTTCTTCATATACTTTACCCTCCTACTGACTTTATGCCTGTATAATTTAGTAGCAAGTAGTAATTTAGTAACTATAAATCAGAGCAGAACACAAACCTACTGAGTACTGTAACATCAGCTGTGCCTTCTGTTGTACTGTGTGTGTATGCGAGTGTGCATTTGTGTTTGCCCACCTGCTGCTGAAGCCAGCTGCAGTGGGGTGTCTGCCGTGCTCTCCTGCCCGTTGCGGACTGCAGCCCCCTCCACATTAGCCCCCGCATCTAAAAGAAGCTGTAAAGACACCACATCTGTTATATTTAGCAATGTTTGTCATCATTTCACTCATTTATGGCCTGAGCTCCTATTTGTCAAACCACTTTTGGAAGAATTAGCTCCATCCATAGTTTATGCTGTTGACTGTGTAGAACAACTTGCTGTTATTGTTCATTTCCTCTTGAGTAAAAAGCAGCCATGCTTAATATCAAACCATGGGTTCATACACTAGCTAAATCTGATGGTGGGTGTTACATATGTGGCTCCTACCTGCACCACAGAGATGTGTCCATGCAGCACAGCGAAGGTGAGAGCTGCCCAGTGTCGACTATCAGGATGCACAGAGGGGTACTTTGGAGAGCATGGTGGAACCTGGAAGCACAGGACAAATCAGAGTTACGCACTGAGAAAAACACAATGAAAGTATTACGGGCATTTCCACCAAAGTGAATCTGATGCTAAAGTGCAGCATTTTAATGCAGTAAATCTCTTCATTTGGTGAATGTGTTTAATCATACATACCGCCACGTCAAGGTTGGCCCCAGCATCAATCAACATCTGAACTAAAGCCTCGTCTCCAGCTGCGCAGGCATACATCAGAGGGGTCATTCCCTGAGTGACCAAAAAAAAAAGTGAGTGTAATGTAGAGATGAAAAATGAGAAACATATACATGACATTGTGCTTTAAATGATTTGTGGATGTGATGTCCCAAGTATAATCCTGCAGTTTTCCTCTCAACACATCATACACAGGCAAAGAGACATCCAGTACCTGGTCATCCATACTGTTGACTCCGTCTGGCCCCAGCAGATCGATGGCTTGGCCAATGAGATCCGTGCGTCCACAGTTCAGCATCCGAAATCCCAAATCTAGTTGGAACTTGTCTGTGGCAGCTTTAGAGTCCAGACGCTTGAAAGAACTAAAGCAACATTCAGGCCTGATGAAAACAGAGACAAAGGAAAGACAAAGTGTATGACTGACCAGTTCACCTTTAATTTGTAGAGTTATCTAGCTCAGTGTGATGACAGACACATAAAACATCAGACACAATAAGCTATAATAATTTGTGTCAATCTTCTTGAGGCGTATGAATCTTGTATATTTGGATCCGATGGTGTTGTTTAAAAGTGATGCTACACTTCATGAAAATGTAGTTTCTTTGTTTCCTAGCAATTACATTTTACAACCTTTCAATTAATGAAACTATGAGACTGTGCATAGTATAGTATGTATGTATAGTACAGTATAGTATGTATAGTTTTAAGTGGCCAGGTCCAGCTAAAAAACTGAGAAGGCCAAACCTAATGAGTGCATGCATGTGTTCTCATTTACTTCAGCTGTCTTGGTTCACAGTCCAGCCCCGGAAGGAGAAGCCTGGCAGTCTGTCTGACATCATCGCTGTCTACCAATAAACTCCTGCGATGCTCAGCGTGAACTATGGCCACCCTCATCCACTCCATCAGAGGTGGCAGCAGCAAGAATGGCCTGAAAAGATGAAAGAGAACACTGAAAATCTATAAGGCCAAAATAATTAACAGAAATGTGTATACCTAACTGTAATGTAGGTATGCTGTAAACATGAAAGTACACAATATGCACTGTGTCCTGCAGTCAGTTTGTGTAGGACACAGTGCTCTTACTGCTGAAGGTGAAAGATTTCTTCAACACTCATGAGTCAGTCATACTGAGAGGGAACTCATAAATCGTCTTCTACCAGATGACTTATTTGTGTCTGGCAGTACTTCACCTCACAATGACCGATATACAGTGAGTCACACATATACACACACACACCTGCACAGAGCACCTCACTTATACTAATCACACAAACTTGCCAGATTTTACAGGTCATCAACAGTTGGCATTCTCCTTTAAAGTCATCATACATCCAAGTCATCTAAGTACAAGCACTCACATAACAGATGTCAGGTTGTGCAGGTTGTGTGCTGTGGTTTGATAAACAGAATACGGCAGTAGCTTCTGAATAATCAGACTATTTTTAAACTCGCTGTATCAGAACAAGCTACCTAACATCTTGACATTGTTAGTTTCTTACATCTAAACCAAAAAAAAGAGAGAAAAAACAAGGAAAAGAGATCTAATTGAAACAGACAATAACAGGATAAAAATAGAAATGACAGATAAAATTCATCTGACACGGGGAAAAAGAAAAAACTTTATTAATCATAGAAAAACAGTAGAGTAGATCATTAAGTCTTCTGTGCTATTTGTGAATGTGTTGTTCTGAAAGTCATCTGGAATATTTACTTTCTCCATTGTCCTCCACACCAATTCTTCTAAATCTCATTAGAACCACTGGTGATAAGTCTGTCTGCAACACCACGTCTAGCCGGTTATCTCGTATCCTGCCTTGTCTGTAGCTTTCTCTCACCATATGTGCATAGATTGTGCTGTTAACAATGACATATTATTGTGAGCGTCACCGCTGTTTGCTTTTGAACCTATGAAGCCTCAGCCAGGGTGTGTTAATGATTGTTTGAACTCCACCTTTGTGTTATCACGAGTCACTAAGCTGCTGTTCTCCTGCTGTGATGTTATTCTTAGCAGCAGCGTCACCTTTCTTCTGAGGAGAAGCAAACGCTACAGTGCATATCACGAATACAGATGAAGCCAAAAGCATGAGAGGTGTACAATCACCTAGCACTGCAGTGTCCATGCTATGGTGATGGTGGTTACTGTTAATAAGTACAACAGCACTCTCATTCACCAGTGCTTTGTTAATAATGTATGTTGTGAAGTGGCTCATTTCCATTTTATTGGCAGACTTTTTAATACCTTACTTAAGGTAAAGTGTAGCTAATTTAGCAAACATATGCACATATCAACTAATTTTGACTTTGAAAATATAAAATAAATAGATGTATACATTTACTATTCTATTCATTATTCTGCATTAATTGATGCTCAATGGCTATACTCTAGACATATTATATTTAAGGCCTTAAAATTATTTTCTAAATCTCTTTCTTTTATCTCAAGAACCTGCGGATAACCTGAAGTGTGCTGTTTCTGTCTGTCTTATCTTATCTTATCTATCTAGCTGTTATGTCAGATGTTGCTTTTGTGCTTTATCAGTCAGGGATCAGACAGGAGGAGTCCTGCTGTCACTCAGACATGACACTTAAACAAGCAGACAAAGAGCTGATGAGCTGGAGGAGGAGAAGAAGGATATGGACTGATACGTGGTAGGTTTTAATATTTGGGAAACGGCTGGGAGGCAGGTGGGTAGTGTCGTCAGATTGGAAGTAGTGCCTCAGATGTGCTGTAGAATGATATGAAAGTTGTGTTTCTGTGAAGATGAGGAGCAGTGGGCCTGGCAATCAATGTTTATTCCCTTGTTAACGGCCTCCACTCAACACAAATTGGGCTGTGTGTGTCTGTTCATTCATGTGTGGATATGTGCATGCCTCTGTCTTCCACCACAAGGCATCCACTGTGCTACTCTGTTTGCTTCCAGGCATGTACACTGCACTGGCACTAATGCAGAACTAAAGCAGCTTCAATCAGCCGTGTCCAGCTTTTAACGTTTAACGCACATTGATCTATCACAGAGTGTTTCTCTGTCCTTTGTCAATCAGCATCTTACAGACTGTGTTTTAATGAGGGAAAAAAAATCACATCAATTCTAATCACTGCATTGTAACCAAGGTAGTGTTTTCTTTCATGGCCTAAAATAGTGGTTTTCCAATAAAATACTTTGAGTTGGAGTTTTATACCAATTAACATTTAATGTTGTGTGTGTGGTTGGATGGGTGTACAGGATATACTCAAAAATCCGAAACACCACAAAACAACTGAGGCCATATGTGTGTACACACCTTTGCCAGTGGCCTGCAATGGCATACAGATGGAGTATGTCTGAACTTCACTCACATAGCTTTGGCTCCTATCCCTTAATTAATCTCTCCTTCTTTCCCCTTCTCCCTATTTCTGAACCACTCCCCCAAAACACCTCCCATCTGACCCCTGTGTCTCGGTTATGCCCCCGAGCCTGAAACACAAACTTCAACTCCGCTAGAGAGTCAGCGCAACATCAAAGCTGAGACGCCTGTTAACAACTGAAACTAGATAACACTTCGGGCTAGCCTCCTGACCCCACATGCTAAGACTGCACACTGAGAACAGCAGGATGTAGACACGTACAGACATACATACACAAATTCCCCCACACACGATCACACACATGCACGTATAAATGTTAGCCATAATTCATGGCGCCTTTCTCACCGCCACCTGGCTTCTAATAAAAAGAAAAGCAGCTCAAATTGTGATCAGGTGTGCTTGAACTCTAACCTGTCCAACATAAAAAAGCAAAGGCTTCACACAAGTTACACTAAACCCACATGTCCTTTATGAAGCCAGTAATTGAGTTCATGTTGGAACAAACTTCAGTCACATTTTAAAGCAGACCCCATCATAGGCTACAAGAGGTCAAGCTTAACCACTGATCTAGAGTCAGATTACCCTCATTAAGTGGCTCCATACAGAGAAATGTAACCGTATCTGCTGAATCTGTGGTTAGAAGTAAGCTCCACTGGCTACTTCTTATCACAGTAACACATCTATCCATTAGTGCTGTCTTACATCCACTGAAGGAAGCAGAAGAGTTGGGGCCGTCTGTTTAGAGGAGTGTTTGAAAGTGCTTCTTTTCGGTGGTCAGATTGATAATTGTACTATTAAAATAGACTGGTTAATAACTAGTACTAATAAAAAATAACTAGACACACAGACACTGGCACCTGCACTCCCACTACTCAGTTTAATAATCTAATACAAGACCACCACTCACAACTAAGCAGCAGCTTTAAAGGATCATAACAAAAGGACGTCATAATCTAGAAGATTCTGCAATAAGACTCTCACCAGACTCCCTATAATGTTTGATGATGTGGCCCACACAGATTTGGTGGTTTTGGGTTTCCACCATAGATTTTTAGAAAGCTTTCAAAAGAAAGTGAGCCAGAGAGATGGAGAGGCCCCTTGAAGGAGAGAAGTTGATATCATACCCAGGTAGTTGCATTGTAATCACTACCAGGTTTGCACTGCTCTACTCTGCCACCTGAGTATGTCCTGCATGCTACCACTAAACAACTTCCCTCTGGGATTAATATAGTTTTTGGAATCTTGAATTAACAGACATACACACTCACACTGAGTGGCACAGAGAGAAATTCAAACCAGTAGTTTTCTAGCAAGAAAAACAATGTTGCAGATATTCCAAAGTACACATTATAGCAGGATGTTAAATCATTTCATTCTGCACACACACAAAATAGGCTGACATACACCCAGCATTAAAAACATATGAGGACTAGGAAGAAACACTCAGGACAAGGGGGGAAAAAAGTTGCATTTGCTTTTCTGTTCTTTTTTATGGCAATGAGTCCACCTTTGTTCACTCACAATGTCTGTTCATTATGAAATGTGTAGCAGCCAGCTTCTATGTACAGTCACACACATTTACATGACTGTGCATCCACTGTATGTGTGTTTAGTTAAGAGAAGATGCAGATTTGACTAATTTCTTTTTCTCTGACCATCTCATATCCTAATAATCACAAACAAAATTATTTCTAAAGTTTAAAACATTAACTGAGAGGAAAAAAAAAACATGCACCAACATTCAACCCACTATCAGCAGCTGCATCCTATTTATAGGTTTGCTACTTTTACAGTGCTCAGTGCATTAGTTTAGAAACTGTACAGAACATTGTCTGGTTACATTTTTTAAATAAAGTTACTGTGAGTGTTTTTTTTATGAGGTCTAAACACAGATGTGTGGGCTGTAAGCACTTTTCTCATACACAATCACACCAGTTAAGACTAATAATCTTAGTTGAACTGACTGCAAATAACCTCTCGTGTATTTAGCCCACTGTAAATTCCTGTAAACACATATTAGAGTGGTGGGGGTTGTCTTTCTCTGAACTTATTTAGAACCAATAATAGCCAAGAAATGTTTCAGAGTTACCAGTTATACTGCTAAAAAAAGAAAAAGACTGGAATTACCATAACTGTTCTACAAAGGCAACTCTAGGAAGATCTGAAGGGCCCCAAACAGAATTACAGACCATTAGCACCTCTTAAAGTGTCTTAAACCACTAGTCTCCACCTCCTAAAGGTGCAATTCACACATCTATTAGACTAAAACTAACACCTGGAATGTCCTGCTCACCTGTAATTTACTCATACAAAATTAACACCTCAATAAACAGAAGGTGATGGGACTAGTAATGGCTAAGGAAAAAAGTTGGTACACAGAAAAGCTCTTCATTTGATTAGCAGCACATTTTTGAAGTTGGACCGTTTTCCATTTGCAACGGCTAGAGCATAACATTATTCAACATTAGGTGTACTCCGGAAAAATTTAAAATATACAAAGGGAGAAGAACGAATACTACAAAACTCATTTTCTGAGGCTTAAAAACCAAAATTGACAAACACCACGCATCTAAGATTAGATCTGTTATTTCTCTGACTCTGGTACAGTTTGAAGAGAATCTAAAATGCTCTTGTCCAGTCATGCACGACACCCACCTCTCCTTGCTAAGTGCCATGCGTGGAGGATCTAAGTTGGGATTCTCCATGGACTCCATTTGTGGGCAGCGCAGGAAGTAGTAAAGGGTGTGGAGGGCGTCAGGCGACCAGGACACGGGCTGCTGGGGACGAGCGTAGCGGGCTGGGCTCAGTCCTGGACGGACTGAGCTTAGACGCTGCATGTGGTGCATTGCACGAGACACCAAGTCACCTGGAAAAAAGGAAATATGAGTTCAGTGTTAGACGTTTTAAAAGATATGCCCTAAACCACTCAAACATTTAGCCCTCTTTTACTCATTCCTGTACTGCTGTATCTCTAGTGGTATTTGCCATTAGTATCGTTATCAGTAAGCACAGCACGACCACTCTAAATGGGCATTCATGTTTAATCACCGAAGGAGTTAATGGGCTGACAGACACTTGATCACAGGCTCTAATGAACCGTTCAACTGTTTCTGTATTGACGCTGTTCAACCACTGCACTTAGCTTGGAAAATAGGAAAGTGGGTGTCAGTCACAAGATAAAAACTGTGCTTAAGTCTTGTAAGGAAAGTCGAATTTTGTCTCTCCTATGACTTGTGTGAAAACACTGCTGTGCTGAGACACTAATAGAAGAAATACTCATCTTATGATAGGATTCATCCACCCACAGTGTAAACTAAGTGGAAAACCACGTACAGCTGGATAAACTCCAATTCTATGTGTGCAGTTAGAACAAAACAAAAGTAGAAAGGACAGAGAGGTCATCATTTGGAGGGGGTGAGAGAGGAAGTGTAAGGGAGGGAAACCAGTTTGAACTTGAGATCATGTAACACTCATTTAGTGTAATTATCCCTGGGTTAATTTCTAACCAGATTACCGTGAGTAGGAGGCTGCACAGGGGGCAAGGCAGGGGATTTTAGCAGTGTGAGTGTGTCTATATTATAGTGTTTGGGGCACTTCGAGGGGGGTTAGATTGGAGAAGCCCTCCCAAAAACAGACCCCACTTAAAGCTGAAGGGCCTCCTTTGTGTTAAGCATCACCAGCCCTCCCTCTAGGAGGTCTCCTAGGAGTTATTGCCCAAGATGGAGAGTCTCACACTGGCTTTACAGCCCATATCATGCCCTGAGGCTAAACTGAGCTCCAGGGGTCAGAAGGATATGAAATTCTTTATATATTTTAATTTATATAAGTATACATGTGCCTCTTAGGTCAAGATTGCAAGATAATGAAAAGGTTTAGAAGATAAGTAAAGTTTTCAGCTCAAACACATTCACACAAATTTCATCTGGACTCTGTGTGACTCACGATTGCTAACCTCTTTTATAAGCTTCGTCATGAAGCTCATTTCATTTTACGTTAGTCCAGTCCTGATCTTTAATATTTCCCATAGTTAACTGGATGTCCACATCGACATAGTTTCTCACAGATGATGACAGACCACTGGAAACAAAACATTCAAATGTGTCTGTAGAATCTTTTCAGATCCAGTCTAGTGGTTATAAAATATTTCCAACAATTCTGGACATTTATCAGTAATATCCAGTCTCCTTCTATGCATTATTTGTCATGTTTATGTAAAGCTATGTGTTCACGTGGCTGTCCAAGTCAAGTCAAGAGACTGAGCAGCTTAGTACAGATGCCCCCGTGTCTGCCTGGTCTCCCGGGTTCAGATTAGAGTGCCAAGCTCTCCCTGTTTTTGTTGTGTGTATGCATACCCATGTACATGTGACTTTATATGTGTGTTAGTAGGCACGAATAAGTCTAAAGGATGCCAGCCCTGCCCAGAACAGCCCAGTTTCACACCACCAGAGAGATGTGACACAAAGAGACCACTGAGCAAGTGAGAGAAAGAGTGTGTCTGTGTTTGAGAGTGTGTGTACACTTTCTTAATGCCTCACTAACGCGGTGGTGTATGAACGTGGCCTTGTGCTGGAGGAACAAATGGCAGAGTGTTAGCTCATTTGGGGAGGGAAATCTATCCTTGCTCAAACCAACACTAATCTTCATCCCTCCTCCTCTTGCCCTGCCCAAACCTCAATCTTCACCTCTCTAACTTTCCTTCATTTCCCCCTGAATCCCCCACTCTTTACACATCCAAACCCTGCTTTACCCACTTGATACTCCATCCTTAAAAATCCCCCCCTACCTCTGCAAATTCTATCACTGCCTATGCTTTCTGTCTTTTTCTCAGTTTTTAATGACGATATAACTATCCAAGGGAGATGAGACTGAGGCCAGAATGACATAATCATAGGAGACACTTTAAATATGACTAGAATAAGGCTGAGACTGGCTAAGTTTATGTCATTTACCATGTTAATTTACTTGGGAAAAGAAGAGAACACTTTGTGACAGTTTGTGTGTACCACATCCACACAGACGCAGCAAAACCAGGAACAGACAATATGCAACCAGAGGCATTATCACTTTATTCTCATGAGCTCCATGTGTAGATGAACTATTCTACTGCCTATTTTTAGAAGAGTCTGCTTTCACAGTCGGGCACGAGACGGGACATATCCTAAGACACAAAGTGATAAAAAAAAAAGCAATTCTATTATCTCTGCCTAGCACTTTGCTGTCTGAAATAACCGTTTTCTGGCAGAGGAAATGTTTCTTGTCTTTAAGAGCCAGCAAACAGTTAGGAGATAACAAAGTGTGTTGAGAAAGTTCAGAATATGCTCCTGTATTTTTTTTATTATAATCTTTTTGTTACTTTTCTGTAATAACAGGAATGTTTTGTAGCTTCACTGTTACAATGTGGTTGTTAAATAAGCTCACAGGAAAGTAATAGCTCAAACAAATCTTATGAAAACGTCTGTTAATATGAAATGTATCCAGGACCACACACATTTTTCTGAATTGCATGTACTCACTAAGTTCAGAGATGCTGCCCACACAGGTAGCTAGCAGAGATTGCTCCAGCGTCCTCAGCTCCAGCTGGGCATAGGCATCCTCCCTGCTGTCTACAGACGTCTGCTGGTTCTCTGTGTACGGACTGAAATGGGCCGGAAGAGACAAAACACCTATAGAGACAAGAACAGAATGGCGAGATGTTTAATATGATACGTTTGTCAAGTCAAACAAGTTTGCATAACTTCTGCAATCATGCAGCCACGACGCTCTAACAGAAGTCCCAAAACAATTGCTGTGGCTATATTTAAAATCCTGGAAACATGTAAGCCACACCACTGAGAAGAAAACTGCTTCTGGAAAAAAAGGAAGATTTAAAATTTATTACATCCTTGAGATTGATAGAAACCAGCATCCATCCTTTTTTATTTACACATTTTATCTAAAAGACAATGGAAGACATTTGATGATCAACCTGTTTGGTCAAAAGAGATTATACTGCAAATATGGAAAACCATATTCAAGCAAACAAGTTCATTTAAACAGTTCAAACTGCAGCTAGTGAGGTGAAATCCTCATCCTGCAAACACACTGTCATGAACTGCTGTGTAACTTTGATCAATCTAGGACGTGTGGTATTTCCTATTCAAATGGACCCTCTGGAGATTCAGGGAGACCAAACCAGTCATCTCTGACAAACTGGAAGTGCAGTACAGTAGTAGGTCAAAGATAGAATAAAATAAAAATGCACAAAATGTCTAAAAGTAGATAACAGAATTATTATGTGTTACAGTTAAACACCAGTTTTGCTCTTTCACTCTACATGACAGCTGGTTGTCAGACTGACTGCAGGCAAGGAAATAACAAAATTCTTACATAATCTGAAGATGCCATCCTGTTCTTTCACTACTGTGCCTCTCAGTGAGCTGTTTTTCCATCGAAAATCGCTACAAGTTGTTACAAGAGAACAAGAGCAAACTGAGTGCTCTTTTCTGCCTTTCAGTATTACTTTGCTGGCTCCTCGTTAGTGGTTGTGTACAAACCAGAGTGTGCTGTTAGCTCTGTGCACCTACAGTGGTTGATCTGGGTGAGCATAGTCAGATGCCCATAAGTTAACCTTTACTTTGGCTTTGGAGTTTGAGGTGAATTTTCTGCCAAAGGAAGAGGACATTATTGATGTGGGATAGAGAAATGGAAAGAGGGTGCAAGTTCTTGATTTATTTAAAAAGCCAGAGGAAACGCGCCTCCTGGTCTTAAACTCTTCCTACTCTGCAAAAGGGGAGAAAATGGTCTATCATCCCTACAATGACATTCCCATGTGCTTCTGGCTACAGTCGTCCTCTCATTGTACTCTGTAATGGACAGACTTTCACTATCTTTAAGTACCAGTACAAACATTAATGGTGTTCACTACAAGCTGTGACTAGTTTACACAATTTGCACCAATGTGTCAATTGTGTAAGAACCTAAGTACGTGTAATATTTCACCATAAAGGAAATCAAATCCATTACCGGGAGACTATTAAATGCATGTTCTGACAACAGCATCCGGTTTATATAACAGGCTGTATTTCAACTGCTCTATAAAGACGGTAAGAGGGAAATATGGTATATGATATGTAGAGTTCCTAAAATACAGCAGAGCAACGAGGACCAAAGTCACTTCAGTCTAGAGTAGTTGCCTTATAAATGAAAAACATATTGATAGAACCAAATATATTTCCACTCCAGCAGAGCTATGCTGCCAACAGGAAATCAGCCTCCTATAAAAAGCTAAACTCTGTCTCTCTCTCTCTGTCTCTCTCTCTGTCTCTCTCTCTCTCTCTCTCTCTCTCTCTCTGTCTCTCTCTCTGTCTCTCTCTCTGTCTCTCTCTCTCTCTCTCTCTCTCTCTCTCTCTCTCTCTCTCTCCTCACACATAAATACTCTCTCTGCACCACCCGAGTTGTACGATATGTGCTGACTCCCCATTCCCAACACAATGGAAATGGCTGCCTCTAGCAGAGAACCACTGCTACAAAGAATACGCACATCACACAAACAAATTGTACACACATTTCAACACATCCCACATGAGCACAAACATACCAACACGCATCTGTGCAGATAAGGTATGTTTTTCATAGCTTTGCCTTTATAGCTGAATAATTATTCAATTTAATGACAAAAACACAGTATGTGAGTAATGTAAAAAGCATCTGGAGCTTTTCAAAATGCCTCGTGTGAATCCTCTCTCTCTCTCTCTCCCAAGACCTTCATTCTCTGGAGGTCTCTTCATTTACAGAAAAAAAAGCAGCATCCTTTTTAATGATCATAGTTGAATAGTCGAGAGATCTTTTACTATATTTCTTTTTAACTTTTTCATGCTCTGCCTCACCTTGTTTTATGGTCATCATAGCTACAGTGTGTCTAAGTACGTAGGCATTGATGAGCAGAGTAACACTCTATGTAGTAAACCCCCTGTAGTGTAATTCACCAAGAATTAACTTGTTTTACTCTACAAACTCTACCTAAATGCACAAAATTGGTTCAAACAGAAATCTAATAATACCCATAAGATTAATTAAACCAGCATAATGAATTAGAATTACTATGTCAGAATCTGACTGCACCAGCAACTGTTTAAATTAGTCGTTAATATATTTAGTATATTTCGAGCATATGTCATGGTTTTGGTGCTAACCATGTCAGACAGTAATTGATTTATTGTAACCTTCAGTTTTTCCTTCTTTTGCTGAATAATCTTCAGACTATATTTAGCAGGCTTAAAATAGACGTGTCCTGAACAGAGGTGAAATCTTTGGAAAAGGTTGTGTTACTGTTGTTTCGACTGATTCTGCCATATTCTTTCGAAGCCGTTCACAAACCACCTCTCTCCCAGTAGTTCCCACGGTTCCACCCCGTTGCTTGCCTCACCACTGAACCCCAGTCTGCGTCATCTGGGCCTGATGTAGGTTTGCTAGCCAACCAGGGTCTGTCCCTGCCATCACCACTAATATCACGAGCACCAGCAGCTTCACCACTATATGCATCATTTTCCTCTGGCTCTGTGAGGCACTGAGGATAAGACTGAGGGGACGAGGTGAGTGCAGAAGACGGATTGATAGAAGATGAATGAGTCAAGCAGAGGAGAGACTGGGGTGAAAGACAGAAATATTTGAGACTGATGAGCGTGATGCAGAGGAAGACAAGTGGCACAAAACATTCATTTCATTTTTTTACTTTTGCAGGCATTATGGTTCCATTTCTGAGGTTGATCCTGCAAATGTCATGTGGGAATCCTAGCTACAAATCACAGCTTAAACTTACCACAAAGCCTGTGGCAGTCTCCAGCCCATCCAAGCTGTCTCTCAAAACCATTACAGCTCCGGATAGCTCAGCCAAGTTATCAACCTAGCAGACAACTTCTTTTGTTATGCTGAAAGTTTCTGAAATGTAGCCCAGTCAAGCTGTCACTTTCAGTTATCTTTATAAGCTGTATCACATTGATAACAATGCTGTCAAACCAAAGTCTTACTTTCAAATCAGGGAGTCATAACAACTGACTCATATCTGCCTTCTCCCACATGTATGGTTCTCCCTGACCTCAATTGCAGAAAATATCTAAGCTTTGGAGGACAATGGTGTCTGTCATGTCTACTTCATTCAGCAAAAATCCTACAAATTCGTGCTGAACAGTTTTTTTGTTTAAGACCTTTTTGGTTAATTTCTGTTCCCATCAGCTCAGCCCTGATAAAAGTACATTCTTGGACCATAATTGGTCTGTGTGCTCATTTGTTTTGTCTAGCCTCAAGAGTGTGTGAAAGACACAAGGACATGATCAGCTTTGCTCCTGCAGACAGACAAAGTCAAAGACTCAGGAGAGTCAGGACACACACACACACACACACACACACACACACACACACACACACACACTAGTAAACACCTGCCTTGCCTTCTTTAACAGCCTCTTCATTCATTACAGAGAGGGTGGATCTGAGGGTCAGGGAAAGGGGCTTCAAAGCTACTTCCCCTCCCCAGAAAGGAGCTCTGGTTCTGGGCCAGAGGGCTATAAGCCTGTCCCTGTGTGGAGGCTGGGGGTGAATAGTCACACAAAAGTACAGTGTTTGACAAGCCTGTTATTGGGTGTGTCTCACCCCGACAGTCTCCTGATCCCCCCCGTCTTTCAGATAGTGTGTCTTTCACACAACAAACGACATACACACATCTGTGCTTCATTTCATGTCAGTGGAATCCATAGGGCAGATGTAATCCTTCACTCACAGGCCAGGCCTCTTGTTTTCCACCCTTAAAAGCTTCAAAACACCTGTTTTTCACACATCCAGGCCTCACCCACACACCACATTCTTCTCCTTCCTTTTAGAGACAGTATGTCACACACAGGCCTTTTGTTGGACAATCCGAGCACAACTTCAGGGAGGATAACAGTGAAAATGATGAATGAGGTGTATTGTATGTATCCTGTGTCTCTCTGTGTAAAACCAGAAGGATTAGCAGCCAATTAATTGCAGAGTTTCAGAGTACATGGTTAAAAAGTGTTGGCTTGTCTTGGTGGACACTGGTCATAATTCTTATCTAAACAGAAATCAAGCGGGACAGACAGGGCTTACAAATCTAAAGTAGTCTATAGTATTTGGCCTAAAAATAATCATTCATCTGGCAAGTTAGCATATACAGTAAGTGAGTCTTTCAAAATTCAAACTACCTATGTGGAACTGAGGGCAGACAGAGAAGCATTCATAAGCTGAGGCTGCTTACACTTAAATATTCAGTTAGGACTGAAGCGGTCATTCATGGGAATATGTGTGTCCAGATCGAAAGGTTTCCGATTTGAAATGCAGCTAAACTGTTTCTGTTTTCTCTCTCAGACACACACACACACACACACACACACACGTGTGCACATGCCTTTCACTGCCTGATAAATCATAGACCGTGATAGACAATTGACATGGTCTGGCTGACGTCCCCTGACACCGCTGTGACCCCAGGCTGCCAGGGTTCACATGTCAGAGGTGAACCTCAGTTGGGGCTAAAAAAGGAAGTAACCTTATCAGCTGTGTAAAAGTGGGCTTCCCCAAGTGATGGAGAACACCCACATAAACCATTAATTGCTGTAAGCGAATATGGAAAGAGATGAAAGTTCCTGTTTTGAGTGACTGTGAAGGAGTCACATGTAGGGTTAATAAGGATTTCATGTTAATGTTCTGCTCGTTGTTCTGAAACTGTTGCTGTTGCGCAGCATTAAATCTGTGTACACAAGAAAGGTTAAAACAGATATGTGCATTTAAAACAAAGATTTAAAATTATGAGATTAGTTTTTGAATATATCTGCTGTTAGAAATATTTGTCTGCAAAGCCCAACCAGGTCTACTGAATATTTGGAAGTTCAGAAACTCTGAAATACAAGTTTCACAATATTCAAATCTTACACTGCAAACATTAATAAATCTCTGAGCCAGACACTCAGCGGTTAAAGCCATCATTTATGTTACTACAACGATGAACTACCAGCGACTTGTACTTGTGTAAATCTGTGGCGCTCAATGGGTTAAGCGTCAGACTGGGATGCAGAGGATCGCAGGTTCGAATCCCAGCCTGACTCCTAGCCCACCCCCCACCAGGTGTGTCCCTGAGCCAGACACTTAGCGCTAGCTCCCTGTAAGTCGCTTTGGATGAAAGCGTCTGCCAAGCAAAGTAAAGTAAAGTAAAGTAAACTCATGCAAGCAGGTCACATTAAGTTGTTCTTACAGTCCCACTACTGAGCTATACATGTGGCCAGTAATTAAATGCCTGCCATACCCCCAAACAAATACATCCCCCATGGGGGGGGTTCAAAATATTTTAGGGGTAGTTTCCCACAGGTCTTTCTATAGATTCCTATACACAACAAACCCTAATCCTAAATATGACTTCAGCTCCCTCCACCATCGCCCTGTCCCCTTTTTTTACTTACCCTCTTTCTCTCTCTAATCATGTTTTATATTTTACATTCCAGGCCAACTGCGGTGCCTGTGGCTATCTAGTCTCATTCAACAATCCCCGTTTCCATATGTGAGACCACTTCACTAGTGTGCAGCAAAGCGACAGTATAGCTCAATTATTGGATGACATAGTTTAATAGGTTTTACTGGCTTATTATACAGTCTAAAGACTGGAAATACACTAAACTGTATATGAAGGCTGTTTTTTTCTAATGACACAGCACTACAGACATTAGACACACACTGCAATATCACATTCACAAACATCTAACCTCAAACCCGCCCTCTCATAATCAAATCCACTTTTCTTATTGAGATGATGTCACCATCTCAAATACTGCCAGGAGGTGATGTGCAAATAACAACACAGAAAAGCCACAGCTCCATCACGTCGCTATATGAACATAGTAAAGAATTGATCTTCTAGGCTGGAGCGAGAAGAAGGACTAGCTGTTAACCTCGCTTTTAAAATAAGCTGCCCTCTATTCAGTTGTCTAGCAAGTAACACTATGGGCAGCAGGCTGGGCAAAGGACCACAAAGTGTGTATGCAACTGTGCCTTTGCACTAATTGCTCCTATTCTGTCTGTATGATCAGCTCATTTTCTCTCAGCTGGACCATCAAGAGAGCGGAAACAAAGAGCCAGTCATTTGGACGGCAGACAAAACGCTCACTGTGCAAAGTCCTGAACCTGAACTCTAGATTGTCACCATTGTCTATAACATGAAAGGATGTGCACACAAAATTAAATCTGTAGCTTATGTTTCTTTTTTTCTTCCTACAGATATTTAATGTGCTACTAATATGTGGTGTTTGATGCATTAAAAAAGAAATTTTCTGAACTCTTGGTTTACATTATTTACATAGAATCTATAATGTTATCACGATTGTTTATAATATAAATCTACTGTATGTCTAATATAAACATACACATGTAAGCAGGTGTAATATTTTGTTAGACAGAGGAAAAATAAGAGTGAGTTGCAGACTATTCTTTTCAGGAGAGGAAAATCTATTAAAGATAAGTAATATGTTGGATGTGTGGATGTCTGACTTCTCTAAGTGAATCAGAGCCATAAAAACATTTTTCCTGCTTGTGTGCAGTGATGACTGAAACCACTTACCACTAAATGAACATGAACTCTGAACCATTTGGTACTTACCAGAGGCAAAGTATTTTTACATTGTGAAATTAAACTGTTTCAGCTTTGAACTGCTATTCAAGTTATTTTAAATGCTCAAAATTTTAACTTTCAGCTGTGGAAATGCAGAGTTGTGATAGTTTTGACCTGGAAGAACCAATTCCCCCTTTTCATGAGTGATGTTCTCACAATTCTATTGGTTGCACAGTCAGTTTTGTGTGCAGGTTCAATTTGCATAAAAATGATTTCATTTGATATATCGTCTCCATTTTATTAGTATAATGCATCTTCCTAATGTGGTTCATAAGCTTTTAATTTTTTCCTAACTTGCAGATTGATTACACCACATTACAACCTTTAATTAATTTAATTGAGACAGAAATAACCAGTAACACGTACGGCACCACTTCATTATCACTTCAACTCTTGCCTGAATAACGTCTATAAAAAGCACTTTATAACTCACCATTACTTATTTGATTGAGATTCGAATTGAGATGACGAATTCTAGCGTCGTCATCCTTTCTCTCCTCCTTAGTCCCTCTCTTATGAACTAAATTGAGCATTCACACATTAGTTCAGGCGTTAATTAACACACTTTGAGAGCAACATGCTGTGCCTTTCTTACCACAGTGATGCACTGACAGCCACAGGTACCTCACTTTTAAAAACCTTATTGCTGCAGCATTGTTCTCACAACCCAACATTCCCCCTTGTAAATCTAAAGCAGCTTTTTGCTAATTAACATTCCGTGTTGGGCAGGGTAGAGAGTAAAATGATGACGCAGAATGGACTGAGTCAAACTGGGGGAAAAAAACAAGGGGGGGGGGGGGGTTTCACTCACTCTTTCAATCACCCTTTTCCGTCTTTCTCCTACTCTCTTTCTCTCAAAGTAAATCTCTGGACTTGGTTTTGCAGCGGAGTGGAAAATAAGGTCAAGGAAAGGAAAGGCAAACCACTTTCTGGGCAGCGACTGGTTGTGTTGTACAGTACGTTGGTGTGCACGTCTGCATGTGTGTAACACAAGGTGTGGCCTATGCTTGCATCAGCTAGATGCATCACCTACTCAGATACTTTTTAAAGTTATTAGTAATACAACAAAATACAAGTAAAAGTCATACAATCACGCTAATGTTCAAAAATAATGACATACAGTGCTGTGAAAAAGTATTTGGCCCCTTCTTGATTTATTATTTTTTTTTGCATATTTGCCACACTTGGGACACACAGATAATCAATGAAATGTTAATACAGAGTAAACAAAGTGTGTAGTTTTTACATGATGTTTTCATCTATTAAGGGAAAAAAAATCTGTTCAGCCTATTTGCATATTTGTCACACATGGACATATGTGAGGCAAATATGCAAAACAAGGAAAAGAATAATAATCAGGAAGGGGGCAAATACAGACATTTTCAGTTTGAGTGAAACCTGTCCAGTCAGCTCAATACACTATTTATAGTGCATTGTTGCATTAACCCTCCTACTATAGTCCAGCTCCAATTAAAAGTGCATTAACTCCATCCATTCCATTATAATCTGCCATGAATAAGATAAATAGAAAGGATGAGTGTGCATTATTTCATGAGCCATACAACTCTGCAGTATTTTACAGCAATGTGCAGTGACCTGGGCAGAGCTTTGTTCAAAAGGGCCACAGTTGTTAGTCTGCAGTAATGAGTAGGGCTGGTCCATTTACAACTGCTTGTTGTGTCCCCGCTATTGTTAACAACAAGAGTTGTCAACAAAGAGAGGTGAGCATTTGATGCTGGGTGGGGATACACATTGGTCATCGCATGGGGTAGTTTGAGTGGGCAGCGCATCTCATACAATTAGTTGGGAAATCAATGTCACTGATGGAACATGTGTAAGAGAGTAACATAGTGGCAGTAAATCAATGGACCACCCAACCTCACACATACTGATGTTCAGATAAATGTGCCCAGCACAGCCTGACCACACACACACACACACACACACACATAGAATTAAAGTATAGTGGCATGACCATGGGTCAGTCTCACAGATGACAGCAGGGCAGCTGTAAACATTCAGCGTGTGACCTGTGTGTGTGTGTGTGTGTGTGTGTGTGTCTGTGTGTTAGGGACCTACAAGGCGTGTCAAGATGTCCACCTCTTTAGCAGGAGGATATAAATTACCTTTATCCAGACTGGTCACCACATTCAACTGCATGTATGACCCATCTGACACCCAAAGGGGTTTACAGCTCACCTCTGACCCTCACACACTCACACTGAACACAGGGGGTGTGTTCACACCCTAAAAGGAACAGCCTCTTATGCAGTTATGTCACCTCTTGACCCCCAGCTCTTCACTACCACAAAGTCACACACTCACATTCATGTCACCCTCTTCTACATCCATGAACTAGTAAGCACTCATGTGGTCAGTACCATGGGGCACACTAAATGTTGAACAAAGCTGCATTCTATCCTAGTTTATAATACACACACACACACAACTTAAATTCACACTTGAAGTGCTAGAGAAAGAGCAAGCTGGTGATAAAAAGAATGAATAAAACGGCAATGAGCCACACAGGAAGTGCCCAACTGTGAATGTATGTCATGTTATAAATGTGTTTACATTTGTAAACCAATGATTTCTTTCAAGGTTCTGCCCTTCCATGTGGGTGAAAAGAAGAAACAGACGGGCCACCGCTTTGACCTTACTCTGAAACTACACAAGCACATAATCCTGAGTCATCACTAGTGTAGTCTTGTCGTTCAAACTCTAAGTAAACAGTTGTCCAACTTCAGTACAAACAACTCGCGTACCCAGTGTAAAGAAGGTTTGTGCTTCTGCTGCTTCTTCTCTGCAGGGGCACTATCTCACACATTCCTCAGCCCCAAGCATGGCAACAAAACAAATAAAGTTGTAACAGTTGAGCATGTGTGTGTACGTATGTAAAAGGGGTGGAGCGTCTGTTGTGTGTGTGTGTGTGTGTGTGTGTGTGTGTTTGTGTGTGTGTGTGTGTGTGTGTTCCCAGCTGTTACCTTTGCAGGTGCTTCAGACAAGTTTGAATCAGTGTGTGTCATTGAAATACTCTCATCTCAACAACTTCAGGCAAGTTTAATTCACATAGTCTGTTTTAAGGTGTTCAACTTTATCTTTGATTAGACCTCTGTGTGCGTGTATGTGTATTTGCGGCATATGTGTGTTTATGTCTTGCAAGTCATATGGTGGTCAAGGTGTCTGTAGACCACCCACTGAAACACTCTTCGTAAAGCAGCAGATGGAAAAAGAAAGACAAGGTTATCAGAGACAAAGGGGTGATGTCACCTCCAAAGATTGTTGCCTTGCTTAATCACTGCTTCCACCAACCCCTCCATATTTTCTCAAACTAGAAAAGGAAAGTACTTTAACAAAAAAAAAGAACTTAAGGAAGTACAAGCTACAGTATATTTATGAATAAATAGTTTGTTAAGAAGCTGGCTAATTCCATGAGTTTATGTCTTCCTGAGCATCAGAAGACCCGGTCAATCCACTTCAACTGATGTTCCCACAATGCTTTCCAAAGCCACAACAGCTAAATAATAGCTGACAGACTTTAAGCGGTTCCTCAAAGACAAACACAAGAGAAACTCACACCCTGGCACACACCCACACACATACATTTTAAACTGGCCGCATTGTATTTTACAAACTACGCCCTTCACAGAAATTAATAAAACCGAAGTTGGCAGGAAACAACCGATAAATCGCCACGAACAAACCACGCTTCTCGAGTGAGACCGTGTTACGATGTGAACAAAAGCAGGGAATGGAAGAATATTTTCCAGATTGTTGTATGGTCGACCCACTCAGACTTGTAATATCTGCTGAGTGTCAGACTCTAACCACCACGGGTATTATTTGTAAATCATGACTAGTGAGAGGTGCTAGCCACATCCTGACCACACACACTGTAACACACAAACCCCACTACCCCTCTAACCCTCCCAGTGAGACCCGACTGCCCAGCAGAGACCCTTTTTTAAAGGAGTGTCGTACGTGGGTGTGTGATTGCTTTGGAGGAATGTTTGTGTGCACAGCTCCTGTGAAAACAGCAAACTGAGTGACAAATCTGTTGCCATTCTACTTTTCCCACTGTAGGAAAACCCTGGTGTGTTGATGACGGCTAAGTGTGTGTGGGTCTGGCTGGTCTCATTGATAAGTTCAGTGTATTCAGTATTTTCTGCACAATCATTCTCCTTTTTTTTTTTTTTATTCTTGCTCCAACTTTAATTCTTGTACCACCTGCCCTTTCCAAGACAGCAGACCCTGTTTTGCCTGTTAAGGAAACCCCATGACCATGAATGGCTACACAGACATAGATAGAGAGGCTCGTGGGGTATTTCACTCAACTGCTCGCCAAGTGCACAAAATTGGACACACACACACGCGCGCATGCACACACACACACACACACACACACACACACACACACACACACACACACACACACACACACACACACAC
>JAUYWH010000024.1:8171157-8186950 GCA_034779795.1 Ctenopoma multispine | reverse complement strand
CACACACACACACACACACACACACACACACACACACACACACACACACACACACACACACACACACACACTCTCCCCAGTTTAAGCCTGTCAAGTCCCCAGAAGAACAGCAGGGTGATAATAAGCTACATTGGACATTTTGCCACTGGACAGAAGCATAGGAAGAAAACACACCATAATGATGAAGATGAGAAGAAGCTGGAGAATTGTAGTGCAAAGAAACAATTGTAAAGACAGTGATGCTATTTCAAGAAGGAAATTGAGAAAAAGATCTCTTTCATCCCCTGCTGAATACCCATGTCAGGCCAGCAGCCATCCTCCCAACAACTTACTGCCCATATTTAAATGTATGTGTCCTAGAATGTGTGTGTGGAAATAATGATGCCTTCCCCAGCCGTTGTTTCTGAGCTACAGGCTCTTTGGCTAACCCTCAGCCAGAGGGGACCTGGCAGAAGGCACACAGAGAGAGAGGCGTCCGCTGAGTCGACCAAAAGAAACTAGTAGCAAAAAAAAAAGGAAAGACAAAGTTGCAGTCAGAAGATAGAGGGGAGGGAAGTTATCTGATTCAATTTTCAGACTGTGGTGACACACAAACCAGCAGACATTCACGCGCTCGATCATACACGACAATGATAAACTGAGCAGAGAGCTATAAAGTGCTAGCTGGAGAGCTGCACTCAGAAATCTGCAAGCCAGAGCATGTGTACTTGACCTCAATGTGCTATCCGGCTAACTGCTGACCTCACAATCCTCTAGCTACCAACATGACTCGATCAGAGTAATTATGGCCTTCAGAGCAGGAGTGCACTAGAGCCAAAAACCACTGGACAGGTTCATTTCCTGCTCAGTGATTTTTTTTTTATCTCTCTGTCACACCAGTCCCAGATTGTATCTCTCTGCACTGAGCATGGTAGATACATTAGAGCTATTTGATCACCTATGAGAGTTTTAACACTTTAACACATGGAGAATTCATTCGAGGCTTCCATCTTTTCTCTATCCATCTCGCAGTTAGCAATGAACATGCAAAGACATACAAACATACAAACATCTGTTTTTCACTCATTGTCACATGCACACACGTGCAAAAGACTGTTACTGGTTTCTTCATGCTTCCCTCTGCAGGAGACAATAATGACATTTCAAGACTGCTGCGGAACACCAAGCGCAGCAAAAGTGATGAAGAGTGGAACAAACAAAGTAGGGGGCAGAAAGACGGAGGTCTAGGGAGGGTTCCATGGGGTCAGGAAAGGAAGAGGGTTCTCCATTAAAGTTGATCTCTGGAGAACATAGTTATCTCTCCAGAGGTGGTGGATGTTAAGAATGGTTTTTCCTTTCTTCTTCGCTCTCCCTAACACACAGCAGATATCACACATACATCCTAGCAAGTTTAAGAAGCACTAGTTATCACACCTGCATGCAGGGAAAAGCCCACCACATGCTGATAGTGTAAAGTCTTTTCTATCTTTGGCTGTTTGCTTTCCACTTATCAGTCTGTCTCTTTACCTCAAGTGATTTTTGATTTTCTCTGTGGGAGTGTGCATACAAGTGAAGTCCTGCGTTATCATCGTCTGTTCAGACGTAGAGTGAGCCACAGTATTATCACACAGTCATAGAGTCACATCAAGTCCCTGTCTTTTCACACGTGGGCTTTCCTCTCTATTTACTTGCTGCATAATATCTCCATTGTTCTGCTGGCATCAGATAACTTGTGCTCTGGGATCTGTCTGCAGACCTTATGTCAAAACAAATTATTTTAGGAGAAAAGTATAACAAATTAACAAAACTAAGGCAAAATGTTTGCATGAAACCACGTCAGTAATTAAAAGTTGCTAACAAGCCATAGTTTGGCTGGAACTCAGCTGACAGGCTGGGTGGATGTTGCAGTATTTATGACCTGCTGACCCTCTGACTTCACTCCCCCTTATCCACCTTAAACTCCTGACACATCTCCCCCCTTAAACCATATGATTCAGACACACACCCCTTCTTAGCATCTGACTGGACAGCTGAAAGACCCCTATTGTAGGGGACTTACTAGTGGAGTACTATGGTACTATAGACAAAGCTGTAGTGTGTTTATTTAATGGCAGAAAGGTGTGTTGACCATACCAGATCCACACCTTCCTCGCTCTTGAACTGTGAGTGCTAAGGTGGGTCTTACACTATATATTTAACTGCTGCGGGGCTGCCTTTGAGAGTGCCTTTACAACATCTTCTAACAGAAGCACCAACAGTCAGACCCTTGCACGTACAGTAGAGTTACCTAATGTGAAACACATGGATGGTGATGTGAATACTTGAACTGTAGTGCTGCAATTAGTCACACGTAGATGGAGCTTACATGGAATTAAACCCAATCAGGTTTGATGAGCTGATGAACATGTATTTTTCACTTATTTATGTTTTTTGAGGTGGAGAAGAGAGGGCAGCATCAAGGGTTTCTCTATGCCTGGTTTAAGCTGTCCTCTGTTTAACTGCTGTCTCACTGACTTCCTGTATAGACTCCACTACACTGCATAGACAAAGACACACTACCAACATCAGAATAAATCAGTTTAAACAACGGGAAATGAGAAAACAATGTGAGCTCCTCGTTTGAAGAGAAAGGATTTAGTTGTTTGACACTAAGTTGAACCAAAGAAGATTTCTCTGAACATCCACAAACAACGCACCCTTTCATCAGTGCAAAATTCCACCACATACCACCCTATTCCCCCTCCATCCATGCTCAAAAGGCAGATTATCTCAATGCTGGAGAGGAAACTTGGCCACCATTGCTGTGTATTATGTCCAGCACTGTCTGCCACCCTGCAGTGACACACAGATGGTCAACACAAAGCAGATAGAGACGAAGGCCGACAGAGACAAACACAGCAGATGTAGATGAATAGACAGAGCCCACTATTTCACAGAAAACATCTAAATACAAAGTTGAACACATACTTGCATGGACATGGAGTTCACACATGTACACAGTTATACACAGATGTAGCCCAAATGAGTGAGATCATACCCAAGGAGACATATCCTGTACAGATAGGTCTGTCGCACAAAGTGCCAGATCGTATGCGTATGTGTGGGCTCCCCTGCAACACAAACACGATACAGACGAAAACCCAAACATATCCCTAACCCAAACCCTCTAATAACGGACATCTTCCTTTGGTTTACCTATGGGATCCAAAATGTTTATTTTGGTTCCAGGAAGAGGTCACACATGGTTGATGTGCTTTGCAGATCTTATCGACAGAAAGAGACTAAAGGGCTAAGGCCAAGAGTGTCCTGTCTTGAGTCTGTTTTCCTTTACCCACATGTGTTCTCCATCTGGCCACGCTTTAAATGTACTGCTTCCCTCCACTAACCACAAGGGAATTCCAGGAAGCCTTACTGTACATGGTTTTGGTCTAAATATGCTGTGTGTGTTGCTGTGGCTCTTTTAATCACCACATGTCTATGTGGATGACCTTGACCCAACAGGTGATGCTGTAAGGAGATGGCAGTGGTTACAGGGTTACAGATGGAAAAGTTTTGCAAGATAAAACTGAAATATAAGCTGGATGTCTGGTGGCAAAGAGAGCAAGAGAGAAGAGAAAAAAAAAGGACCCAGAACAGAGAGAACAGAGAAGGTGAAGACCAGAGTCAGAGGCTGTAATCAGTGTGGCTTGAGATCAACCACCAGCAACACTGATGTGTTGTCAAACAACATTGGAAAAACCTGGTGTGGAGTTTTAGAGGTTGGAAAACAGATGACTGGGTTTAATAGACTAAAAACACAGTGAGTTTAAATAAGTTTGAGACACAAAAATGGCACTATCAGAACAACCTGAAGGGGGGGGGGGGGCAACCTGGCTTGTGATGCCAGCAAACAGAGGATCAAACTAGTTGCTGAGCCTTAATGTTTACGTATGTGTTGCTGCTGACGAAGCTACAGGCTCCACACACAAACAAACACATTCCAGTGTCTGAGCTGGAGAGGCGAGACAGTGGGACAGAGAGAGAGAGAGAGAGAGAGAGGGGCGGGTGGTGAGGAGGGGAGAAGAGGATGAAGAAAGAGGGAGAGAGAATGTGAATCACCCCTACTGATAAGAGCTATAAAAACAAATTGAAACACGCTGCACTGATTCCTGTGTCGATGGACTTTTCCAGAAAGTTGGAAGGGGGCAAACCCTCTCGTACCTCATTCCAAAGAGAGCTGCATGTCCATGTATTCAATCACTCAGTCAGTCTTTAATCAGCCACGCTGTTATGAAAGGCATATCCAGGTCAGCATAACACACATACACACACCGTAGTCCTTTTCAAAAGCACAATTACCATCAGTGTCAGAGAGAGAGAGAGGCAAAGATGGGAGAGACAGCAGGTCATCAAAGTAAAAAAAAAATGCAGATGTCTAATATCAAGGGCTGTGGTGGCCTACTTACCACACATACACACCTCAGTTCAGCTGTCAGGATGGGGCTTCTAAACATGGCACACTCATCAGAAATCTTGTCATAAAAGCTGCTGTTAATTTTCCGTTCTCCTTCTTGTTGTTTTTTTTCACCCTCTCTCCCTCTGGAAAACTGGCTGGCTCTTTAGGGTGTTGGGGGGAAAAAAACTGCTTACAAACATCATGCAGGCTGTAAATGGCTGCTCAACCTATAGAAGGTGTTATATGTGAGGCTTCTCCTGACTTCAAGTTCAAATGTCCATCTTAACAGTGTATCTTCAGAGGAGTGTGTTTGCTTTTCCAGTGCAATATATGTGAGGTCTGCCATTTAGTCTCCACACACCGCTGCTCGCCATGACTCCACTGGACAAAGACACCACTGACAACGTCACAGAAAGCCTGCTTTCAACCAGTTTGCAAAAACAACTGTTTAGACTTGAAAGGAAAAAGAAAAACATCACTTTTCTAGCTTGGCTGATGAACATCCAAAAGAAGCGGCGTCCTGTTTTTCAGTGCCGGCTGATGGAAGTGATCACAGCCCTTCCTTTGGCACACACACACTGCAGAGAATTGGCTCTAGCTAACCTGGCTATACAGATCCCAATCAAAGAAGATATGTGGGACTGCTGTTCCATCTCTCCCCTCAAACACCATCTCTCCAAGGCTCAATTCAGCTAAGACAGTATAATTCCAGAAGATTTCACGAGAGAACACAGCAGGGGGTTATTATATACAATCCTTGGTCATAAAAAGGTGTTTCTACTACACACTCTTGATTCTTCTGTATGTTCTCTCTCTCTCCCCTCACTACCTATCTGATCTGTTGGTGTGTAATTAAATGTTACAACCAGAACGGTGGATTATCAGCCCCGGTAACTAGCTCATGCTAGCAATTATAATGGTTACATTGGCTGGCACTGATGTGTCAGAGGTAAGGAACAGCAGAGCTGATGCTTTTCATGGGGTTTTGTGGTTTAATGTAGATCGTTAAAGTGAGATCTGTATCAATGTTAAAAAGTAAGGTAGAACTGAGCCGGCAGTGTCACAGAACACAACCAAATAAAAATAAAACTGAATGTAGTACTGTGGAAGGCTGGCATTGATGAATACTGTTTGAGAAGCAGTAATAGATTTTTACTTCTTGCACTTCTACACCGTGTCCGGGGCTGTACAATAAAAGACAGTTTTGCAGTCAGAATAAATTACATATTGAATAAACTATTACACTTTGAGATTTCAGATTTACATTCAGACAACTTCTGCTTCAGCAAATTTATTTCAGCCTCAGAATGACAGAAAATTCAGAGATACATGGATTCATTAGCTCTGATCCTCACTTGATCACTCTGTCGAGGCATTTTATCTTGCATCTCAGTCTCATTCTCACACACTAAAACCAATGCTGAGTCATTTCAGTCATGTTGCCATACTACACCTTTTTCCCTTTTTGGCTTGTGTTGCTATAGCTACTGTGGGCAGGATAGATGGAAAAGGACAGGTATCCTGTGGCAACCAAGGCCAATATAATGCAAGGTAGAAGTGATGGTCTGTACCTGTATTTTCTGTCAATCATCACTGAAAACAAACTCAGCTTCTCAACCACCATCCAAGGTTTCAGAAGCTCTTCCTGCTTCCCCCTTTAGCCATGAAACTCCAACCCAACATGCAGGACAGATTCCCCAGAAACCTATATCCAGGAATCAGTGGGTGGTAATGCACACTGGCTACACATTATCCTGTTTACATGAGCCAGGACATTACCATTACTAATTTACCTGTTGTGATCAGAAAAACTAAATCAAGATGCAGAAGCACGAATGCTTTTAAGTCTGTTGTATATTTTGGGTTCTCCATTTGTGTCCATTGCCCCTTTTCCTTTAAATAACTATTGTCCCCTTCTTTGCCTCCTCTCTATCAGTGTGTTACTGTAAACAGTGTTAAGACGCATGACTCATCCTGCTGCAATGTAATAAGAGAAGCATGGCTGGAGATCAAAATAATAACGGTGAAATTTCAGAGAAGAAGGTTACAAACATTTGTTAGAGTTATTTCACTTTGATTCATTTTGATCTTAACTAACTTACTATATTACAGGAAGTGAAATCAACTGGAGGTTCCTGTGTATATGTCACTGCAATAACCGGCAAATCATTTGTTGTGTCATATCTGCAAAAGCATTACTCATGCTTTTCTAAGAATAGTCTATACCCACACAAGTACATTTAAGAACTCACAGATGAGCACATTGAAGCACATGTGCACGCCAGCGCTCTAATGGGTCAGTATTTTCACAGCTGGGACTGGACAAGAAGCCAGTGCAAACAGTGACATGGACCATCAGTGTGTGTGTGTGTAGGGGCAGCCTGAGGTGGTACATGGACCAGCACATAACACTCTCAAACACTCAGACACAAACATAAATTATAGCGCTTTGTAAAGGATTAATCCTTATTATCCACTAAAGCCTAAAGCTATATAACTCTATACACATTGACCTGCTGACAGTGGTCACAAGATTAGCCTGAATTCATCTGTATGGTTCTTCAAGACAAACACAGGCTTGTTGTTAAAGCCTGCGCAGATCTACAACATGCTAGTACTGGATGCATGAACTTCAGTCTATTTAGCTATAATATTAATGTCCTGATATGTTTTCCAAAACTGCATTTGATCCTGCTCCAGATTTGTGGAGCAAGGAGTGTATTTTCAGAGTGCTGGTTTCTCCATCTGTGTGACCACAGTACTGGGCCGCTCTCCCTGCAACTTTCTGACCACTGTTCCCACGCCTCTTTCTGGGCTAAATACATATTTAGGGAAATACTGAGCAGCAAATCATATGCCCTGCTCTCTCTGTGCACTCAAAACCCATTACTCTCAGGCTTTTTACTACGTTTATAGAGCTGGAGCAGAAAAAAAAAGAACTTTGTTTTTTGTTAGTTTTGGGCCAAATCGAAGTTTATCTATGCAGGTAAATTTTGCTGAGCATGAATGCTCCCTTTCAGCTAAATGCTTCACATTTATACGGTTAGTCGTGAGCGTTAGAGCAGCATTTTACAACCATGATTTTCCACTACTGGCCATTGCGAAGTTTGAATGGAGTAGTTGAGAGACTTAAAAGCAAAGATGAAGGACAAGTGACCCTTTAATTCACTTTCACTTTGCATATCTAAGTATTGGGCTAATGCTACAAGATTAGGTAGGAAACAAATACAGACAGACAAGTCTGAGAAAATTACATAAACCCAAATACAGCAGCACTTTGAAAAACATTAACAGACAATTAACAGACATCTCTGTGCCAGTCACAAAGATCAATGATTTCAAAGTCACTTTCACTATTCCATTAGTAAACCTACTACTCTGCACTTTAAAAAGCTCTACAGTCCTATCAATACAAATTATAGGAAGAGCTCACTCATGCTATTTCCTTGTGAGTAGAAATTAATGACAAATGGATTCTTCTGTATAGTGGTACTATGTAGTGCGTTGAGTCGGTGCTGTGGAGCCCTTTGAACACATGCAAAGAAAACTAAATAGTTTTCAGTATGTGTGTGTGTGTGTGTGTGTGTCTGTGTATGTGAATGCACTCATACAAGCGTGTGCATGTGTAATGAATAAGATCCTGGCACATCACAACCGAGTTCCTCTAATGCACTCCCTGTAGACCAAAAGAAATAAACAGATAAAGATGAAGTAGATGTGAATGCAATGGCAAAGAAAAAAAGAGAGAGCCAAGAGTTAGGAAGAGGGGGGGGGGAGTAGAGGAGGGAGGGAGAAAGGGAGTTTTCAGAATTGTTATTGGAGCCGTAGAAGTCATTACTAAGTTAAAGAGTTCCAGATGTGGGCCAGCCCCTGAGAAAGAGTCACAGAAACAGAGGAATCAAGAGGGAGTAAAGAGTATTTATCAGACTGTGCCTTCCATATGATCCGTCAACCCTCTTGTTCATAGCAGAAACGGGATCCTGTGTACAATGACGATTGTGGTGTCTGTGTTGTGGGGGGGCGGGGACTTCAGCGAAAGGGGTGGGGGCTGAAAGCCTGATTTAGGGTTTGGGGGGTCAGGTGGTAAGGTGGTAGAGGGGTATGTGGCTTGCAGGGTCCAGTCTCTGGCCTATAAAAAGCTAGGGTGGTCAGAATAGTGGTCTGTTGTTATTATACACTAAAATAGGGTAGTCAAAACCCAACCAAAAGACATCTGGTTAAAGACTGGGGGAAAAGTTGTTTTTTGACTTTATGGATGTAATAGTTCCATAGTTAGTTCTTCAAGGATATGGTCAGATAACCAAAGTTCAGTGCTACATTGTTTTTGTTGCACTTGAAGGCTTAAAGGCAGAGTACATTATGGTGAATCCCGAGCTTGCTGCACCGAATATGAAATGTACTGTATCACTGAATGAGAGCTTATATGTACAGCATGTGTGCAGATACCATGTGTTACGTGCTGACTGATCTCTGGCCTTCAGAACGTCGCCCTCTTCTTCACATGCATACAATGCTGGCACAGAAAGGTGCTTCTATGTGATAACGTCTTGACTTCCCTACGGCAGCCTCGTAACAGCTTCAGTTATTGTTCATGAGTGTATGTATATAGATGTGTGTGCTTGTGTGCCCAGTTTCCCAAGCATTTGTTTTAACTCTCTCTGCAGTGGGCTAAGCTGCACGATCACACAACAAAAGGCCATTGTGCTGCAGCAAAAAAGCTCTGCCCGGGGGAGCTGGTAGTGGGCCACAAACAAAGGCTGGCTACATTGTCCCAACAGAAGCTCATGAATCAACTCAACACTGGGTTGCCAAAACAGCCACGGAAAGAGCACTACAAGTCCGCTAGGGTTTGACAAACAGCAGAGCAGAACGAGAGTTGATTGAGGAGGGATGTGAGAGTGGAGGAAACAAATGGACAGAGAGCAGGATGCACAGCTGGAGCTGGAAGAGTGCAGGGGAGTGGAGGGAGACGTAAGATATGCGGAGATGGTGGTGGGTGAACGAGAGATGGCCAACAGGAAGAGAGCGGGATGAGGAAATGGAAGAAAGGGGAGGATTTTTAAAAGAGTGCAGCCAACACAGCAGGAGAGATGAGAGGTGAAGTCAGCTCAAACAGAGAGCTATGTCAACAGACAAGCCTCCTGCCTGGGTTCTGAGGGCTCTCTGCACCCCAAATCACAAGAGCAGAGCAAACACGACACAAGAGAACTCAATCTTGTAACTTGACAGATGAGAATGAAGCAGTTAAAATCACATTTGGCAGTTCGACACAGAGTCCGACAGTCATTTCTCCTCATAGAACCTTGGTCTGGGAGACAAAACTGTCTTTGTTTGTATCAAATGCCTCTGCACTGTTATTTTCCTATTCTGACAGGTCAAATTAGCAATAAATCCATCAAACCCTCACACACAAAGAGCTGCTATTATATCCAGCAGCAGGCCACATTTCACCTTTTCCACACATGTGGAGTGTGAGGGAGTGGAAAGGGGTGTCTAGAACTCTGGGAGGTTCGTGTATGAGAGAAGAAAGTCATCAACACAACCAAAAACGGCTTGTGCATCACTTTACATGTTGTGCTTTCAGATTTTAAAGTGTATATATGTATATATACCTACCATTTGCGTTCTTGCCGCAGATGAGATGCTCATAGTGCTGTAGGACACCCCACAGCTCCGCATCATTGTTCACCACTCCCTCCAAGACCTCTGCAATCACTGCGGCGCATCCTGACCCCGTATCCGGCCCCGAATGACCTCTCTCCGACATCAGCACCCGGGCTCCTATCTCCTCCACCAGAGCCTCCATGCACGCAGTCAGGCATATAGCCGCGTACTCATGGATGCGCACAGAGATGCGTGTGTCCACCATCCAGCGGAAGAAGCGTCCCACGGAGAAGGAGAGACTACAGCGTCCGGACTTTCCCTTTCTCAGCAGCTCTCCTGCGCTCATACTGTACATGGATATAGCCTTGACCGTAGCAGAGACGCAGTGATCGGCCAGGGCCCAGCTGAGCACAAGTCTCATGGCGCTCTGCACCTCGAAGCGTGTGCAGCGGCAGTGAATGACGCTGAGCCGCTGGGCTTCTCTGGAGATGCGGATCAGAGCCCTGCGGAGCAGAGCGGACAGCCGTCTCACGGCCTCCGGAGAGAACACAGGTGTCGGTCCTCCTTTGGAGCTCCAACTCTCGGCCACTTTGCGCAGTATCTTGGCCACCTCCTCTTCGGTCCAGGGGAACTCCTCCAGCTCAGGTAAACGTGGGCACTTGGAGAAGATATCCTCTGGGTCTTCGGGGAGGACTGTATTGACTGTGTCCCAGCTGTTGTTCCTGCTGTTCATGGAGCCGGAGTAGTACCACCAGTTGCCCCGGTGAGGAGCCGTCATGAAAGCCTGGGAGTTGGACTTGGAGGAGGACAGGCTAAGGGATTTACAGGAGTCCCCCGCGCCGTAGCCCGAGTCCAGCGTCAGGTCCTCCAGGGTTTTCGTGTGGACATTGCTCAGGCCAGCCATTATTTTGAAAGGGCTTTTACAAGAGTCGTTAGCGGTTCACCTGCACGTCAATCACGCAGCCGTCGAAACTCACCGCCGAGCTGGATGAACTGGTTACACAGGGCAACACTTGCCAGACATGCTGTTTAAAAAAAAAGAGTTCAGTGCAGGGCAGCCAAACAGCACAACTGCACAAGCACATTAAATTCTATCATGTAGATATTTTTTTTTAACCAAAGCCGCCTCTTATAACAGTCCGGAAAAACTAAAGTCGCACCGGTCTCACCATTAGCGTTACGCTGGGCAGCGCACGGATTTTAAAGTTTTCACGGTGTTTCAAAACACGATAAAAAAAAAGCTTCCCGGCTCTCTGAGAACAGCCAGACACCAGGTCATTTACGTCCCACGCAGCCTCTCAGCAGAACGAAACTCGGTCGTTTTCGCACACAACCGCGGAAAAGTCACGAAAAGCCCGAGTTTACCTCATCGCTCTCCTGTCCCGACAGCTCGTCATGAACAACACTCCGCCACAGAGCTTCAGCTGCAGATGTGCGAGAGGAGGAACCGGAGCTGAACGACAACACGGAAGAAGCCCGCACACCAATCAGGAGAGAGCCGACTTTAGCGCCAGCCAATCAGCACCAGCTACAAACCGTGCATACATTTTGGAGAATAAGTGAACTTTGTTTTGCCAACAAACAAATTCACTTGAGCATGTGTGATGCGCACTTTTCAGATATCCCCACATCATTTTTTTTACGTCCAATATTTTACAAACGTATTGTTTTAACTCAATTAAAACATTTCACTCATCATACAAGTATAAACTAATGACTGGGTGTTCGTAATTAGATCTAAAGTATATTCATGAGTCTGGAAACCAAAATGCATATCAAGCAGACTCCAGCTCACCTCATGTTGACTCAGAAGAACTAATCACATTAGCTCATCTCTCACCTGCAGCCCACAACAGAAACTGCATCTGTAAAGCTTTGAGTAATGGTGTAAGAGGTGGAACAGTGTTGTAATTTGACGAAGCTTACAGTCGTCACTGAAAGTGTATTTCTAAAGCTTATTTAGGACTGCCGAGACCACCTGAATAAGCATATATAAGATATCTCCCATTCAGTTTCAAATGAGAAATTAAATAATGGCTTATATGGTGTGTAGCCACTTTGTGTTTTTTAGCTCCAATTCGGTAAAATGAATGCCAAAAGAGGGACAATTCTCACTTTCAAAACAAAGTCTGAATAAATCTTGCAAAACTTCACAGTTTGGATTGTCATGCGGTCCTGTTTGTTGTTTCTGATAAGGTGGTGTAACTTACAGTACTTGAGGTGAAATAAACCAAACATGTTGAAGAGGCCTGTGACTGCCTGCTTCTCATCACTCTACACTCACATAGACAGGTAGGGTGTGCCTCCACTGGGACAGAGTCCAACACTATTACATAAGTTTAGAGCACTTATCCTGCAACATATTGTGAAAGGGCTGTAATGACTGTTTTCTTGCACATATGCAGATCTGGAAGTTACAAGACCTTCTATAGTATGTATGTATGTATGTATGTAAAGAGGAAAAACTCTCAGACTAAGTCTAAGTCTCACCTCATGGTTTATGAATCACTCACTTAGATGACCTGCAAAGGGAGTTTACACTTCAGTCCAGCTATCCTCCCCAATTTTGTGCTGTTAGTCAAAAAATGAAATGAGATCAGAAGACACACGGGGCGTAGAACACACCACGGGAGGTTAGTGCTTGCCTCATACAAACCTCATGTACTTATGGTGTGGACAGGGCTTACCTCATGGTCTGTCAGTATGCGTGCATGTTCAGGGTAGACATGAAACCAGTCCACCATCCAGGGAAAATGTACACAGGGGGGAATCTACTCAAAACAAAGAAAAACTCTGAAAATAATTAACTGTGGTCTGAATCAGCTCTGCTGGGAGCTCAAATTGTTAGTTTCATAATGTTTTCTTTTCTCTCTGCAGTGGTCACAATTAAAGACAAGTAATGTGATGTTAGGTCAGCTCGTAATAGTGATGTCAGCTTCAGAAAGTAAAATAAGACATGCAGAAAGTTGTAATATGGTATGATTTAGGCTTTGTAGTGATTTTTAAAAATGTTTTACAAACTCTTTGAACCTGATAAAACCTGTCACTGAGACAAACTTCATCATGTCACCTAATATGTTCACATCAGTGAGATAATTTATAGTGGATAAAGGCTGTGTGTAAGCATGTGGGGGGTGGGGTTAGAATCTTTTTATTCAAAGTGTCTTTTCTCCTATACTGGATCAACCCATCTCTGAATTCAATATAGCCTTAATGTTATTTCAAGCTCTTGGTTTGCTGTACCTCCGCAGGTACAGTTTGTATATGTATGTGGGTGGAGCGCCACCATGTGGTCAGGTGATGAATTCCCATGCACTGGGTAGATGGTACAGAACAACAATAACAAGTAAGACACTTAAAATTAAAAGACACATCTGAAAAACGATCTGGGCGTAAGCATAAAATTTTATTTGCAAAAACCAACAAATCAAAATAAAAGTACAATACATTCTTAAAACCTTTTCTCTACAAAACAATTTCACAGAAATTACCTTGGAATGTATATTCCTATTTTAATTTTTTATGGTTCTTATATGTATAGTTTTATATTTAATGTGTTTCTCTTGCTCTTTAAATAGTCCATGTCAATGTTAAATAACATACAGTATAGACCTTGTTCTCTGTAAAGGTAAAAGGTCTTGGAGGGCATTTTCACAATCATATAATCAATAACAGATCTTTAGCTTTCAACCATATGTCCAGTATTGGGCCCTTCAGCTGCTCCCCATCAAAATGAGTCCCGTGTTGCATAAACAGAGGCATTAGGAACCCGGCCTACAGCCAAACTAATGGGAACAGGTGGGGTCCTGCTGGACTGCAGCTGCCAGTGAGTCTCCATCACAACTCCTGTTCCCTCTCAGTAGTCATTTGTACCATCTATTTCACGAATGGGGCAACTGGCTTGCAAGGACCACTTGCTTCTAGAGTAATATAACAAACACACTGACACGTCTGTAATCTATTTAAGAGAACCATATTTCCTTCTTCTACAGTGTATCTGAATTTACAGTGACATTACAACCTGATAAATAATGTATTTCTGTCTGTCCTTGCCCTCTTCTGTCACTAGAGTAGTTTAAAACTGCCTGCAGCCAAACCCTGATAAAGGCACACATTTGTGAAACAGCCATGCCTTGCCACATTGTGTCTAGACACATGGACTCGGTTCTGTTGAAGGTTTATACAAGCTAAAAAAGAAGAGTGTTGATGTTTTTTTAACAGCACCCCCTGTCTCTGTGGTAGTTTTAAAAGTTTAATCCTCCAAATGCAGTATTTGAAAAGCAATACTCAGCTCAGCAAAAGCTTAAAACAATGGCATGACAAATGTCTGAAAACTGTTGTACTCCTCATCCGCCCTCTGCTTACAGTTTTTTGTTACAGCGGACATTGAGGGGGGGATATAGGATACTATCAGTAGATTTTAGAGGTGTAACTCATTCACAAATTCAGTGTTTTATAACAGAAAATAGCACCACAAATGTTCCAAAATCACAAATTAAGACTCAGAACAGTCAGTTAATGATACAAAATGAATTACCAAGAGTTATCGTCACTTAATAGGGATGTAGTGAATAAAACAGCAGCAGTGTGATTCAAAAGATACGAACTAGCATGACGTTACAAATAAGCTGAAGATAGAAGAAACACAGAGGGAGAGAGAGGGGGCAGAAAGATACATAAAAATGACATATTTGTCAGTTTGGAAAAGGGCTTTTCTGATTAGAAAACTGTTTCATAATATGAGATATCAGGAATACTTCAGCACCTCATCAGAATGATATCCACCAGGTAGTAGATGATGCATTAAGAAATACTACTTACCAAAGACAGAGTTCCTCTATTCAAGCTACGCCACCATCTATGTGTATAATGTGTTGACACATTCTATTAGGCTCCCACGTGAGAGCGTGTTAGAAAAAAAAAAAAAAAAATCTTAGGTTGTCTTCACATCTCCTTGTTAAAAAAGGTGCTTTCTCTCATCATAAGCACACACAAGCAGCAACGCACGCACACATATATATACTGTATATGTGTGTGTGTGAGTGTGTGTGTATATACACACTCACGCAAACACACAGAGATCGGCTGTCAGAAAACAGTCTGTTTGGAAACATTGCACCAAAAAAAGGACAGAGAGAAGGAGAACAAAAATAACTCTCTTCTCCGTGTACAGTAGTTCAGTCAGTGAGGCAAAGTGATGACTCAGGTCTGTCTTCGTAAACAGCTCGCTTACAATGCTCAGATTTGGACTCTGTTTCCTCATTCAAGCAAGTATACAAGAGGGCCCATGGCGAAACAGAGGCATCCCTGAAAGGAGCCTATTTGCAAAAAGGCAGGGTTCAGGCAGTGAGCGAGCTCCTCCTACAGGTCTCTCCCTCACACACAGTGGATCTACAGGTTTTAGGATTCTCGAATTTTTTTGTTTTGGGCATTCCACATGCCTCGTTTGGAGTGGTAGTAGTGAAAGAAGTTCCTCAAGCGTAATCTCTCTACTTCCAAACCACTCTGCAGAACCCTAGAAAGAGGGGAAAGGAGAAACTCTGAGTAAATAAAGCGACCCAAAGTGTTTGTCATCTGGACAATGAGATAATATCATCTGATCTTGATAATTACAACCAGGGCCTATCTTCAACTACTATTTAACAACATATATAGCGGGGGGAATAAGTATTTGACACATCAGCATTTTTATCAGTACGGGATTTCTAAGTGGGCTATTGATGCAAAATTTCCACCAGATGTTGCCATCAAGCCAAATATTGAATTCATACAAAA
>JAUYWH010000024.1:8105653-8171057 GCA_034779795.1 Ctenopoma multispine | reverse complement strand
CTGGTGGAAATTTTGCATCAATAGCCCACTTAGAAATCCCCTTACTGATAAAAATGCTGATGTGTCAAATACTTATTCCCCCCGCTGTAATGCTTAACTACAAATTTGAAAGTTACCACAGAGTCGAGTTACTGTCTCTATGACAGTGTCTTAGTGACAATTAATTATTAATGACAGCAGGATTATGTGGGCTTAGTCGCTGCGTTACCTGTCCAGCAGCTCCCAGTCCTCTCCACCCCAACGGTCTTTGAATTCCTCTGTGTTCATTCCTCCAATCTTATCAAAATCAGACTTATAGATTCCAAATAGGCCAAAGCCATTTACCTCCCAGTAACCTGCAGAGAGTATAAAAAAGAAAAGAGCTGAGGCCCATTGCATGCTGTTGCATCAACACTGAGTTGAGTCTCATATTGAAATACAGTACATGATTCTTATGCAAGTGTGTTTCATAATGCATGTGAAATAAATCATGCCTAAATCTGGGAGAAAAAAGCCTGTATTATAATTTCAAAGTATGGCTGTCGAGGATGAGCATGAGTCATAAGTTAAACTATGATAATTTGTGAGTGATCTTGTTCCTCTATAAACACAGATGCGTTGGTGATGTGTTCATATTTTTGCGTGTGTTACCATCAGGCTCCTGGGGCGAACTGCCACAGCTGAGTCTCATGACAATAGGAGCAAAAGCAAGGCGTCCCTCGACACAATGCTTCCTGATGCTTTCTAGGATGTTGAGAGGGAAGTGGATGTGCAGATCACACAGGAACACAATGCTGTGACTATCCTGCAATAGGAAAGACAAACAGATGGTAATGTACACAATAAAATCAAAGCAAATCAAATCAAAGTTTGTATTGCACCTTTCATATAGGTTAATGCATTTAAAGTGCTTTACGAATGACTCACAACAAAACAGAAAAAAAAGTGAACATCAAAAACTACATTTGAAAACAATGAAACAAACCCACACAGCAAAATAAATGATTAAAAAGTAAGTAATACATGTTTAAAATAAATCTAAACCTGATAGAATAGATGACATACATATGATATACATACAGGAATAAAACCTAAATACAATAGCATACATAACTGTGTTCTAATCAAAATCAGGCCAAAAAGGTATTTTAGGTTTAAAAACACCTAAAATTTCAGCTGTTCTTAGATGCTCAGACTGTTTTAATGGCTTAGAGGGAAAAAAACAAACTAAAAGCCTCACTAGCATTTTATTAAATGCTTAAAAAATATCTTTTAATGTCAGTATGGTAACTGAGGGGCAACCAATCTCCTTCTGATCCTGGTAAGCACTTGCAAAGCTGTTTTAATTGTTACTTTTTTGGTGAGACAGCATTACAGAAATCCAGTCTGCTGGATAAAAAAAGGTCTGTCTGTATCACTCAGAGAGATGGCTGCACATCAGCAATGTTTTAACATGATTAAAGGCAGAGTTTTAAATAAAGAAAGCTCCTCTGTGTCTGTGTCAAAAATAATAATAATGACATACTTTATTAATCCACTTGGTGAAATTGTTGTTGGACAGCTGCGAGATAGTACATGTTGTTGTTACTTTGGGTTTTCAGTATCTTGGACACTTCCTCCTGGACCACTGACCCTGGGGTTTGAAGATGACTGTTCTACCAACTGCGCTACTGCAACCCCCAGAAAGCGCATATGAATGATTTGGGGACTGTGTATGAGCTGGTGCATACTTGTGTATTCATGCGCATGTTCACATGCGCCCAATACAGGATTTTAGGATTAAACAGAAGGAAGAAGTCTGGGCCCAGCATCAGTGGCTTGTCTTCACTCCGAGAGCCCGCAGGTCATTTAGACATGAGTGACAACCCTGTCATCCCACCGTGACAGCCCTGACACTTAACTGACGGATCAATGTCTGTCCAAATTTCCAGCCGCTCCACGCCCCTGTGGGTGGCATGGAGCGTGCATGTGTGTGTGTGTGTGTGTGATAGAGAAAACAGCCAGAGAAAGGCATAAGGGCACATGCACACAAATAACCTAAGAATGAGAGTGGGTGTGACAGCTATGGCATACACATGACAGAGTAAATGCAGCTAACTGTCTAAGCGATTCCCTGTCTTCCACAGCTGGGCTCTGTGGGAGAGGTTGAAGGGAAGCAGGGAAGGAGACTTGGTGATAAGGGCGAGATTCACAGCACATGACAGACTGGCGCAGCAGTGATGTATTCATTATTCATGAGTGCGCTTCCTGTCTGTCCATCAGACAGTAAAGGTCGTGTGGTCAGTGTGAGTGGCTGACCTTCAGCAAGTGGCTTTTCCTGCCAGCTAACCTGTTTTTGTCCTGTCTGCGTATTTGTTTTTCTGACCTCGATAGTGTCCACTCCGATCTGCAGTCCTGCTGAGCGCTCAAAGTTCCCTTCTCTCCGAAGATACTCATATCTGTCAGAGCAAAAACACACATACAAATTACTTAGAGGACTTATAATATTCTAAAATTGAATTTGTCATGTTTCTGAGTGTGTCTGACACACACCTTGGCACACTGCTTTCTCTAAGTGCCTGCTCTACATCCATGTCCTCACTCTCAAAATCGACAATGATGATGCTGAAGTTGTCGTCCTTCGTCTGGCGATGAAGATTTTCCATGTCAGAAATAAACTGCTGAACCCAGCGAGCCTGGTTCTTCACTGAAGGACAGAAAGAACAAAGGATGCTATTTAAGAAATATATTTTATTTCTTAATGTAAATTGGCTGCATGTGTGGATTGTTTCTGCATCAATAGAAAATAAAGTATCAATAGCTGTAATTCAACACATTATTCAGTGAATCAAGTTGTACTACTGACCTGGTACCACGAAGTGCACCATGACATCTTTCCTCCACTGTAGCATGACCGGCTGGCAGAGCAGAGGCTTGGCATAGGCAGTGCTCAAAGGGGTTGCTCCAGGCCGGATGGGGGACCTAGTGGAAGGAGGGGACGGTGGGGTGGCAAGGCTGGGCGTAGCAGCAGAGATGGGTGAAGCCGGAACAGAGGCCGGTGCAGAGTCAGTGTTCTCTAGACTTTCCTCTCCTTGCCTGCCACGGTGGAGCAGCAGGTAAATGTACTCTGACAGACGCACCACACTGCGGCCTCTCTCCATTAGCTCTAGCTCCACCAGGTAACGGTTCCCTCTCGCAGAGTCGCGCCGCTTCTCAACGTTGATGATTCGCAGTAGGGTGTAGATCCTAGGGCAAGAAATCACAAACAAAGGTTGTACATGCTGTGGAAAAGTGTCAGAAAAAACGTTGCAAACATAAGACTATTTCTTAAATCAGTCACACAACTTTAATTAATTATTGTTTGACTGTAGGCAGACCACTTCAAAAATGTTGCTACTCATTATCTGTGGTGCTGTGAAGCCAGCGTGGTGTGATGTGGGAGGAAAATAAAAACAGAGAGAAGTTAATGGCCTTGATATTTCACGCAAATAGCATCAGGGTTTGTAAGCACTGCTGCAGAAAACGGTAATCAGCACATAGAGGTCTGCTAACATGAAGTCAAAGCACCAGGGCATGACCAATATGTTCTCAGTGAAATTACTTCTTGCTTTACATAATGGTTAGCATATGAAACCACATTTGAATATACAAGGTTGCAAGAAAACATGAGCCCTCTTAGTCTCACATTATTCTCATTCTATCTCCTTCACCCTTACCCTCCGTTGCGCTCGTTGAGTTTCTCCATGTACTGAGCCAGTACGTCCACCACCTCACTCTCTGCTAGCTGGAGGTTACCAGATACATTGCAGCGCAGGTCATTCCAGTCAGAGCGCAGGAGCTCAAAGTCCATCGGATTGACTGAGAAGGTTCTCTGCCAGTTGATGCTCTCCTCTGCCCAGCCCGGCCGAGCCTCGACCTCCTCGTAGCTATAGTCGGACATCTCGCCCTCCTCTGGTTCTGGCTCAGGATCAGGGTCGGCGTCGGGATTGGAGCGATTTGTATCCTGGTCAAATTCTGCTGGGATGGGGTCTGGGTCTGGCTGCTGCTGGGATTCTGTGATCTCTGAGGTCCTGAGGTACGAAGTGACCTGTGGCTGACCTTGGAGAGCATTTTCTGTGGCATTTAACCTTGGTGGGGTAACTGGGGGAGGATCTAGGTGATGGGATAAAGGGGTTAGTGGGCCTTCTTTTCTGGGCAGGGTATCAGCTGTGATTGCAGTCTTTAATTTCTGATGCTCTGCTACCCCTTTGCTTTTGTCTGGTTGTTTTGCCACTGCTGCCCTCTTAGCAGACCTCTGTATACTTTCATTTTGCATGTTGATGCTTGCATTGTGAGGATATGTCTTGCCTTCTTTCGTGGGGGGGTTGGGCCAGAGCTGCGGGGCACTAACTAGGCTCCTACTTCCTCTTACCCCTCCCCCCGTATGTCCTTTGGCACCCAAATTGACCAGCCTTGTGGTCTTCCCACTTTGATACAAAAAGACCCCTGGAAACACCTCTCTAGTGCGGCGAGAAGCCCTCTCCTCCCGTCTTTCCCTGCGCTGTTCCCTCTCCCTCTCCTTTTCCCTCTCCTTCAGGGGCCGAGGCCTGGTGATGTAAATCTTGTTATCCTCCTTCTTCTCTTTCTTGTTTCCAGCCAGCTTGTTGTTGTTATAAAGACTTTTGCTGTGGGCGGAGTTGCTGAGGATCTGCTTGGCATGGCTGGCAAATGCAGAGAGGGAGGACTTTTGGGGGAAAAGAAGTGAAGATTTGCTCAATTTAGGAGGAGCCTCAGCTCCTTTCTGTCCTCCTCCTCCACCACCTGTACCATCTCCTTTCCTGACAGGGCCAAGCTCTGCAGTACCAGTGTGGATCCAGGATAGGGAGCGACCCTGGACTACAGTGTCGGTATCAGACTCAAGTACCCTGGGCTGGGACTGTTCAAGTCCCTTCCTGGCATCATGTCTTGTGTTTCCTCTTGTATAATCTCGTCCCCAGTCTCTGTCCATATCCCTGCCCATCTGTCCATCTCTGCGAGGAAAGTGTCTCCTTTCTCTGCGACGTACATTACTGTTGACTGCTCCCTCCTCCTCTTCATCAGGGTCCCCCTCCTCTTCCTCCCCTTGTCTGCCAGCTGGTGTGGGCCCAGGCTTTGAGTGCTGATGGGAGGGATTGGAGGTGTGACTGGGATGAGAAGGCTTCTTGGGCGACTGTGTGCCAACAATCTCAGCCTCATCCTCTGCTTCTACTACCTCTTCTTCCTCAAGGAAATCTGGAGACAGACACAAAGGTGACTGCGTGTGTTTGTGTGTGTGTTTGTGTCCATGCAGGAGTGTGTTTGTTAATTATTAGTTACCATCTGGGTTAGGGAAGAAGAATGGTCTGTCATCTTCCTCCTCATCCATCTTCATATATTTGTAGAAACCAAATCTGGCAGAAAGAGCAAGAAGCAACACACACATAGAACCACAGGAATTAATAGGAGGTTGAAGTTTCAATGTGGCTTGCAGCAGAATTAACTTAATATCTTCATGAGAGGTCACATGAATCACTGCCATCACTCGAACATTATTCTGCATAGTCAGTGCACTCGCTCAAATATACAAGACAGAGACAAATGTTCCCTTAGCTGTCTGAGAGATAAAATAAATAATGTCCTTACTTCTCCAAGTAGATAGGAGACTCTCTGTAGAAACACTTATTCTCTCGCTCCATGTGTGTGAGACGTGTGAAGTCATTGGGGTAGACGAAAGACAGATAGACCTAAAGAAAAGTACAGTCAATCCAAAATGAAACAACCCCAGAAAACCCTAATAGAAGGAGGACATTCACATTTAGCATCAGTCATCTATGAGGATTAAATTAACACTAGTATTTAATTAAAATAATCCCCTTACTCAAATGCCAAATCTAAAATGGATTTTCTTTCTTTTTAGGGCTGTCATTCCTAGCTCATCACTATCATTTGCCTCTTCAGCTGCTGCAGTAATTTGTCTTGCCCTAAAGAGTGAAGTAGCCCCTAACACTACTTGCCACATCATTCCTTAATGTGTTCTGATACTAAGGGAAAGATGCAGCAGTGATATCTAACCAGCATAAACTTCTCCATTACACAGACTGTAAGGGACTACTTTTTAGCAGGTTGGAAGAATACTGCCATTAGCGGTCGCTCTTCTGATGACCCCACAAGGACAATTTTAGCACAAATTTCCATTTAAAAACACATGCTATCACACAGATTGACAAAAAATATAATCCAAAATGGCAAAAAGCTTTGTAATTGGCAGGTATTTTTGTGACCAATGTGACTTACAAACTGCAGGCCTTGGTATCTAGCGATGGGAAAATCTTTGACTACATAGGTTGGAGAGTAGAGACAGGCTGGAAGAACATTTTCTAGACGCCAGGAGTCAATCATAGGAGCTAAGGAGAGAGAGAAGGCAAATAGTATTTTTAGTATATTTATTTTTAAGCATTTAATCTTGAATATATGTTTTTTTGAAATACCGGGTTCAACAAAAGTAATGAAAACACACAAAAACATGATACAGCCAGATGAATGCAGCTAAACTGACAACCAGAGAAACTGTGACCCAGACAGTTAATCAGTCAAACACAGAAAATGACAGAGAACCAGGATGAGAACTGAAAAAGGGGACAGTCTGAAATAATGACTGGCAGATTTACTGCTATAGAAGGTGTCCCTGGGGTCCGGCTTCAGCATATCTGCTCCGTGCTGCATGACGCTGCCTCTTTCCACACCCTGGGCTTGAAACTCCTCTGGGAGACGTATGTGACTGGCCAAGGTCTGCGGGATATGGTCGACACTGTTCATCTTCAGATTGGTCTCGTCTGAAAAATAGACAGACATAGAGTGAGCCAGGGCCTACGCAGGAGAGGCAAAGAGGAAGCTTCATTATCATGTTCACGGCCTTGATTATTTTAATGATGAACAAATTTGATGTGAGCTGTTGGAAGGAAAATATTATGCACATTATTTGTCTCGCAATCAAAATAAGTCTTTACCGACCATGAAATGTGTGGCAAATGGGGAGGGGGAAAAAAAAAAAAGAGAAAAGGTGAGAGGAAGGAAACAAAGGAAGCAAAGGAAGAGGAGGAGAGCAGGAACAAAACCTGTAGTGAGATGATCAGAAAAAAAAGTTGGACGAAAACAATAACAGAGGAGAGCACAGTCATAATTATACCAATCGATGGCAGGAAAGGAAGAAAGAGCATGTGTGATTAATGGCATGTCACAGCAAGGCCTGATGGGAGAAATGCTTTATAATTAACAGGGTGGTCAGCATCATTTTTATCCTCCAGAGGGTGGAGTGTGCAGATTCTGTGTGTATGTGTGTGTGTCTTCGTGTGTACATACTACATAGAGAAAGCCTTTTTTATTCTTCTTTCCTCTAACAATAAGACATCTGTTGACCATATACTATTTTCTTGTTTTGATTAATTTACATAATGTTGTACATGCAATGTAGTTAAGGGCATAATAAAAAAAAAATACAGCAGTTTGCCACAGATACTGAGCTATAACTATCCATACCATATTATCAGTATTTTACTGATTCTAAATTACCCAATGAGAATGTAAGAGAACGGCCCAAGCAAGAGATAATTATAAACTGACATAATAAATCATCATTGAATTTGTTGTTTGTTTGTTGTTTGTTATGCTGACTATGAAGATGAAAGTTGAGAAATCTATTTCCCAACCTAGCTATGAGCTAGTGATCAGAGGAAGAGGCAGGGTATATGCTGCTATATTACCCAGTCCTTGTAATTATGGCAGCAAGCATGCACAGCAGGCCCTTTGAGGGCCCTTGACTTCAGGTACCAGGAATGGAAGAAGAGATGGTCACGATTTCCCAGGCTTTGTGCACAGTGTGCAATGTTTTAAGGGAAAAAAAGAAAGAAATCTTGAAGTGCAAGTTCGTCTGATTCCACCAGAGTGCGCAGCTGCTCCAGTTTACAGCTTTTGAGCCTCTGGGCCCCTTGGCTGTCAAAGTGGAAGAGTTGCACACATACGCAGTTCGCCCATGGGTGTTGACAACTCCCTGCTCAGGGTTACAGGCTTCAGTTTGCAATGTAACCACAGAGTTTCAGTGGTGTGGAGCTTACACAGGCCACAGAGGAAAAACAGATCTCTAATCTCTTATCTCTTAAAAAATCTGAGCTTCTCATCCTGAAAAAATGTGGTTTATTATTCCCATTCTGGAAATACCTTTTTTCAGATCCCAACCGCTGAAAATTACAAATTCAGAAAGCTTTTCAATGAGTAGCATGTGAATATCAGACTCTTGACAGAAATCAGCAATGGTGCCAATGCAGCTACAGTGTCCATGTGACTTCATTTTTGGAGACATGATGTCACTGAGTCAAACTGAAAAGTAACATTAAATTATGAAGTGCTGAGCACATAACGGTAATCAGAGAGGGAAGCTCAGTATAACAGAAAACAATTCAACAAATACTGTCGTCTATAAACAGGAATTACTCGCAAACATAATGAGAAAATGGAAAATGAAGGTGAGGGCAACAGCATGACAGGGAGGGAGAAGAAGAGATGGATGACCGGGGAGGGACAGATCAGGGGATGGTAATGCTTTAATCCAGCAGGTGACGTCATACAGTTTGAGGCCTCCTTCTTTTTTTCTCCCAGCTGATCTTAAACAAGATGGCATATGCTTTGCCCAAAGGGATACCTCTAAACATTATTTCCAGTTGGCATTTTCCCTTCTTAATAATAAAGCTACAGAGGTTAGACATTTACTATAACTTCAGTTCTAATCTCAGCTATGAATGGCACCTATAGAGACAAAGAGAACATTCATTAGATCTTTATCTTCTTTTGGCTCCACAAGACACGCAATGCTCATAAAGTGATCTGCAGCTGTTCTATAAAAAAATCATTTTGTGATGTCATACTATCGATCAAGACTTATTACCATTTGCTCTTTTTCACAGTTGCACAAAAAGACATTAAAGATCACTGACTTAAGATAGCGTGAATGACACTTACCTGTGTACATGGAAATGTAGGCTGAGTCTATCACTTCATATTTCAGACCAGGGAGGAATGGACGCCACTGTGTTTGGAAGAAAGATGAGATGAGAGTGAGAAAAGAAAATTTCAACATATGGAAAGTGTAAGGTGAACGGTTTTGTTAATCACCATCTGCATGCTCAACTGTGACAATGTTAGTGATCTTAGCAACAACTCGGGGCTGATCTAATGCTGGGTTTTTGTATAAACACACTTAACCAGAGAGAGAAGATGAAACGGAGTATAAAAGTGTGGCACATGAGCAGAGGACAAGTAATGTGAAGCTGTAAGGGGCGAGGAAGCCAGGGAGAAGTGAGCAAATGAGCAGAAAACCTGAGAAAAACGAAAGTGAACTGAGCAAGAACAGAGCCGTAGGAATACGACTGTGAAAAGAAAGGTCTTAGTAATGACCTGAAAACAGAGACTAGGGTGGAGGCAGAAATAAAGAGAGAAGGAGAGAGAGAGACAAGCTACAATTCTTTTAAATAGATTTCACAATTACCAAGTCACTTCTGGTTACCCAGGATATAATCACAGGAGACAGGTCGTTTTCAAACCCTCGGGTTGTGAATACAAAATAAACACCCTGCTCAGGCTGATGCAAATGCCTCCACAAGTGTATGCAAAACAAATCCACACATGCACATGTGCAGACACACACACACACACACACACACACACACACACACACACACACACACACACACACACACACAGTAACTAGATTTGACTGAAAGCCACATTTTGTCACTAATGTAGCACTAATAAGCACCCCAATTACTGATATGGAAAAGCAAAAACAATTCTATATCCTTCGTAACCAAGCTGACAAATTCATACGGAAACACACCTTTCTGCACAAGTGCATATATGTATAAAAGGACAACAAAGAAGGGCAAAATGCAGCTTCATGCTGAGCAGCAGCAGGGAGCAGCACAGCACGCCACCCAAGACATCAGCACTGTGTCATTATTCTCCACAAGGTCAAATCAGAAGACCATCACAGCCTGACTCAGGGATGGACAAAAAAAGTAAAGAGACCACATTAGAGTTGTTTCTTAAAAGGGCCAATTTCACCCAGCTAAAAACAAAACATTAAATGAACGTTAAACAAAGGTACTGGTGTCTTCACACATCATCAGCGGTTTCAGTATTCCGGCAAAACAAGCATTCAAACAAATGAGGCGGTGCAAAGTTGTTGTTTTGGTGTAAAATGTATCTTTGTGCTAAGAATACATGTCTCAGAGCCACATTTGTTCCTAGAACAATGTCAGTCTGCTGCCATTTTCATGGTTTTATCAACAAGTGCAAACTAAAAACACACAGCAAATGCTCAGCCGTGATGAAATACTATTTTAATAATTCATTCCCCTGCCAGTAGAGGCAATTCATTAGGCATAAAAATGAAAGTTTATTGTGTGTGAAGCAGGAATGTTGTTAAGTCAGGTTGAATTTTATCATAAACTATTATAAGTGGATTTTACAGGAGCCACTGTCCACAGTTTACTGACACTTTATGTTGGTAAATCTGTACTGCATGCTCTAATAGATATGTGTTCATAGTCTCCACCGTGTTTACTTTTGATAAATCACATGTAAATGGCTGCTAGAAAATGACCCCACATCCTGTAACACTACAAACATCAAACTAATCTGTTTTTGACTTGATTTTCTGTTGTTGAGAAAACTAAGGCTTATTAATCTGTGTGTCTTTTATATTTTACTCTTGAAATGTATTACAATGAAAAATAACGTCAGATTGATGCAATCATACAAATAACTACATCAACATTTTCTATTATTGTTATTTCTATCACTATTATATGTGATAGGTACCATTAGCTACCTACACCATCAGCATCTGGCAGTATATTTGTTCTGTGTGTTGAGCTCATGCTGCTCTACATCATCAAATCTAGTTGTTGAGCTGGTGTCGTCATGATTCACTCTGATTGCCACAGCTCCCTACGAGCAATGAAACCAGTGAGATGATTGGCTAGAGGTGAATTTATAAATCACTACACTCTGTGATTTATACTTTATGTAGAAAGTGAAAAAGTTGTCCAAACCTGCCTGGTCCTATGTGAAAAAGTAATTTTTTTAGACTCCAGAGAACCACGGTGAGACAAAGTCTAGTGAAAGTCTGGACTTTCATGCTATTGCATGATCTTAAACAAGCAGTTAATGCTTGAAAAGAAGAGTGGGCCAAAATTTCTCCACAGGGATGTGAAAGACTCATCGCCACTTACTGCAGACGCTTGATTACAGTTGTTGCTGCCACGAGTAGCACAACCAGTTATTAGGTTTAGGAGACATTTATTTTTTCACATAGTACCAGGCAGGTTTGTACAGTTTCTTTTTTACCTTAATAAATCAAATCATCATTTAAAACTGCATTTTGTATTTACTCGGTTTATCTTTGTGAAATAATAACATTTGTTCTGAAGATCTGAATCATTTATAACAAGTATAACAAATACACAAAAAAAATGTCAGGAAGGGGGCAAATTCCTTTTCACAGCACTGTACATTAACAAAAATAGCAGAAGCCCTGCAAGATGGCCAAACAATCATTTCAAGGTCTACTGTTCTTCATGTGTCATTGCACTTGCACAGTAGAAGTACTATTACTAGTGTTTTTTCGGGAGATCCTTAAAACAACACAGTGTTGTGTTTCAGTATCTTTTCAGTAGCCTTGTGTTTTGCATTTTTGCAGAGTGTTTTTTTTGCAATATGTGTGCATATAATGAAAGGGTTCATCCTTTAGAAGGCACGCTTGCATCGGCAGTAAGTGCACAAGAAACACAAACATACACAAACATGTGAAAAAATATTCAACCCCCTCCTGATTTCCTTTTTTTTGTGTATCTCATACTGTATCTCATATCTTAAAACAAAACCTACAATAACACATAGCAAACCTGTATAAATATGAGTATGCACCTGTATTGCATTTTACAGATTTACGGGAATAGATTCTCCGATGAATTCCCCAAAGGGAGGTATTGACCTGATGTTCATCTAGGTGTGTACACCTTATGTGTTCATGTACTCACAATCATTTTCCTGTGGGTGTGATTTTGGGTGTGTACCCTGCGTGCATCTTTTGTGAAATAGTGTTGACAGAGGGCAGCAGGAAGAAGCTGAGGCCTGCTCGCTGGCCCCAGAAGTTCAACAGAGAGGAAAGAAAATCAATATCCGAGGGAAAATAATAAAAAGTACCAATCGCAGAGCAAAATGGCAACGGGCAGCCAGCAGTGTTGTTTCATCATGCTTCATCATGCCTCGACCACCCAATGACATATAAGGGTTTTATACTGTTTTCAGTCAGATGGCTAAAAGTGGGTGTTACACAAATTCACAGTGTGTGATTTAATGCCTGATGGAGTGACACACATGCAACATTTTGATTTCCAGCTTACACACATATGCAGGCATAGGTTATGTTTTTATCCCTCTACTGTCAGGGTTTGATTGCTTTAGAGAGAGCTGAGAGCCGCTCTGTTGTGTTTGTTTCCTTCAATTCAATCAGCTGCTCCAAAGCCTAAGGCCCAGCGCCGGATATGAAGATGTTTACTAAGTTTGACACATAAAAGGTAATGACATAATGAAACCATCTAACCTTTCTCAGTTAATGTAAAATCAATTCAGAATTGAGGACCAATAAGAATAACAGAAAGTAAATACTTCCACTAAGTCTCACATCCCAGTCTAGACATTTCTAGGGAATAACGTTTTTTTCCCCAGTACTCTACTCTAACCTTTCATACAGTAATTTATGTCTCCTTTCACCAGTCACACCCCTCCAATGTAGTATATCTTAATAAATCATTAAGTGACGATGAATATTGCAGGAATAGAAAGTAGGTAACTGGACAAAGGCTGTTTAGCTTTTGTCAATGTGCATATGCATGTTTGTTCAGGAGAGGATAGAGCCCACTGTCTGCTTTCTATGTGTTTTTTTTCTTTCTTTGTCTTATTCACACTCACTCACACACAGAGACACACACACACACCTGGTTTTAGGTTAATAAAGAAACATCAGCAGCAGAGTGAACAACAGGACTGAACAGATATTATTAACAAGTCGACACCAGTGAGTGGGAAAGGCAAGACGAGACCAAGACTACACTCTTACTTTATCTATTACTATTTCATCTTTATTTTTACAAGGTACAGGGTGTGTTGAATAGGTGTGCATGGCCCTTTAGAGCAACATCCTGTCTTCAGCATAATGCATTTCCAAATGTTGGGCACTACAATAGCCTGAAGGATATAAGATTAAATATATTTGTTATTGTGGAGAAATCCGGTAAGAAGACCCAAACGGACAACAAATGTATCCTACAAAGTACAAGTTCTGAGTGTTCCCTGTGTAGCCAAAGCTGGATATAAGGCTATATTGCTTGTTTTATAGAGCTATAAAACATATAATTGAACCGCATGGTTGCATTGGATGATATGTTCCTTCATACCATGAAGAAGGTTACTGCAGTTTATTTGTCAGTGCTAGAAAGCTGTCCCACCACTTAATTAAATTAAAATACTAAGAGCACCAAATGCATATCAATTTGCAGCTGAAAATAAGCCCCACATAAATATACAATGTACTACTGTTTGGTAAAAATAATCACCTGTTAAAAATAAAACTACCCACTTGTGACCACCAGATGTGTCTAAAAATGTGCATCTTCTGTAGAAATGAAGAGCTGAATTCCACAGAGAGAAGTATTAACAATGCATTAAGGAATTATGGAATAATGCTGTGTTGTTAGTATCATAATGAGCTTTACTGACAAAATGAAAATAAAGACTACACCCTCTTTATATTTTAATTATTATAATGATCTAAGTTGTTTAAGTTGAGTTATGAGACAAAGGAACTTAAGAAGTATGACATTAACTATTCAGCATTATGATTCAATTGTGATGAGTGGATAGAATAAAAAAAAACAAACAGTAGATGCACAAGACAGATATAGAAGAAAGACTGTGACAAGTGGAATTAGAAAAAATCTCCTGAGGTCAAAAATGGTTTTAAGACTACAAAAACAAATTGAAAACCTTGAATTGATTGATCCATATGTGTAATTGACAGGATGTTTAATTTTAATCCTTGTCAGAAACACAATGAAGCAGTTAGAAAGATTACGACTACTCTACTCACTAAGCTATCATGTCGCCCGTGATGCCTCTGTTGTACTGGTAATACCCTTCAACCACAATGTGAAAGAGCATTCATATTCTTTTAAATATAGTATTTAACGCCTGCCTTTAAATAATGCTATTTTTTTTCTAAGGAGTAGAAGATGACAAGATGACAAGAAACACTTCCATTTACTGATGTGTAAGAATTAAAAAAATATGACAGCTTTGGTAGGAAGCGAAACAAAGCGTGAATTATAACGTTGGTAGTAATGGAAAGTCTGTAGTATGGCACTATGGATTTGCCCACTGACAGGTTCCGGGCAGCAGAGCATCAAGGAGAGACTCTTGACAGGCTCTGAACACATACCTCCCCAACAGAGCATGGAAGACACGAAAGACTGCTGGTGTTTTGAGGCTTTGCTGATACGTTGTTGAACCCTCGTGCAATGAAAGGATGCAGACAGTGAAAAAGAGCTGAAAAAGCAACTAACCTTAAAGAAGCTAACCAAAAACTACAGCATGGGACCAAGAATATGAAGCTCATGACTGATTATGTTCTTATTTAAATTGACAACTAAAGAAAACTAAACACTTAAATGCTAGAGGATGAATGTCAGTCTCCATTCTCTGTCACTCTGACATGAAAACTGTGCCTTATTTTTCATGTCATATTACGTCTCGCCTGAAGACGAAGGAACAATACTCAAAGAAAGATGAGGAGGTGGATACAGAGACGGGGTGTTTGATTTTCTATGTTGAATTATACATTAGCTAAAGTCTCTCAGACCAGACATTTCACAAAGACAAATGAGCCCAATATCCATAGCAATTACTGGCGCGTTGTAGTTAGTGCGTCTACAGCGATGCCCTGTGTCCTCCGAGGGGAAACGACTTTGTCGCACAAGCACTCTGACTAGGTTCAATTCAAGTCAAATGCATATGACAGAACGTACAAGTACACCATTTAAAATCTCATGTGTGCACTGCAGTCACATAATAAAACTTTTGACAAGGAAATGCTGGTACTTTAGTCGACATAATGATTACTAGAAAAATCTAGAACACAGAAATAACAAGCCTGACCTGAATACAAATGGAGATGACACTGAGAAACAAAAAAATCAATGGTACTGAACCATGAGCAGCACAAATCTGGCTCAACATGTAAAATAGTTTTAATGTGATATACAGCCAAATAAAAAAAACATGCAATGATGAGCTACAACAGCAAAATATAATCTGATACATACAACATGACCAGGCTGCACTAGTACGCCTTCAGATTCTAGTTAAACTCCATTTTCTTGGTTGTTTCTCATCATATATGTTAACATTTTCTAAATATAATGTATATGTCTCCCAAGTATTCCCTAGAATAGAGAGGTACTTCGTAAAAAAAAAATAGAATAAAAGGTAATATAAGCATTTAAAAGTTAACATGACAAGGGCACAGTGAGTGTGGTTGATGGGATAATACTGTATGTAGCTTCCTTTTAAATCTTATAACAGTATGTCATGTGTGGGATGCTGCTCTTTGAGATGTCTCTGATCAAATCTGCATGATGACAAGGGAAAGTCCTGGCATGAAAAACACATAGAGATATGAACATTAACTTTACTAATGGCTTTAAATCCCTGACGGCTCAAGGTTCTCACAGAGTGGTTTTGAGGGTTTTGAGAATGACAACAACATGAATGAGAAAAATAATTAGTTTTTATGAAGCGATCTTCTCATTTATGAGAAGTTATTCCCATTGAGAATATACATTAGCGTCTTGGCATTTTTCATCAACCTCATAAAGAGGGAGGAGCGGGCATTCATGTCATCCTCTACAAGATAAAACTAAGAATATGGGCAGTAAAATGATCCCATGACATTAAAGTTTTATTGCCTACGAGGAATAGTGCAGGTAAATGCTAGTGTTCTGCTGGTGCTTATTCTGTGCATCATCTTTAAGAATGAAAGCGCTAAAAGGTCAGGTCAAACTGACATGTAATTTCACAAAAAACTAAAATGATCAACTGTTGTCTTACGAATTGAGACAAAAAACATATTGACTAACACATACAGACTGTAAACAACACCAAACACACAACTGAGTTCAACTCAATCTAGGATCCTAAAATGTTACAAAATAAAAAAATAAAAGTAATTTAGGGAGTAAATAAATGTGCATATAGTTAAGACAAGATGACTATAAAAAGCTAAATGATAAGACCAAAAAAGTAAAAAACAGTATTTAAAAGGTGAAGAAAAGGCAAGAGAAACTGAAAAGGGAACAGAATACACTCAATATATTTGAGAGCCGCTGAACTATGGTCAACCCTTAAAGGTGTTGAAGTGGTAAGGAAACTGAGAGAAACCTAATTTAGTATAAAGCCACGCACAATATACTTTAACAGCTGGCTCCAGGTCGCACAGACCACTACAGATTTTTATTTAGGAGGGAAGGTGTAAGGCAGATGTTGAACGGCCTGTGTGTGTGAGGCTGTGTCTGCAGGGCTTAGGTAGATTTGTGAGAATGTGTACATACATGGGATTACTTGAGACCTGTCCAGGCAGGAGTGATAAAACAGCGCCATTAAAATACTGCATTAAAAGCTCCCACCCCTGATTCTCCATAAACTTGCCGTTACTAATTAAGCCATGACTTTCTTCTCTTCTTGCTCCCACTCACTCTTCCTCTCAATCACACCAACACTTTCCTTCATTCTGTCAGACAGCAGGCAAGAGTTGTTTTCCATCAGGCCAGTGGAAAGGTCCTGTCTTTGACTGACCACTATACAGACGCCATTTTAAAAACTTAATGAACCTACTGCTCACTAAATCGTTTTTCAGCTCATGCAATCAATGTAAAAAAAACACTCATCACTCTAAAGGGAGTTTATTTTAAGTTAATAGAAGAAAAACACTGAGATAGAGCGTAGTCTCTACTGGAAAAGTTCAGTCAGAGTGCAGGTTTGGTAACGACTTGGTGTCTACTTATCCTAACAGCGCAACGATCTCCTCTTTCGTTGGCCTGCTGCTCATACGTACAAATACAGTTGCTTCCATCCCCTCCGGGAAGGCACAGTGTATTCCAAACCTGTCTCTTCCTGCCTCTACTGCTGTTTATGTTCTGCCTTCCTGCAGCCATTCTCCCCATTTCCTCCACGAGATGGAAAAGAAAGGGGCCAACACAGTGTGAACAAAGTTTCTCTTTCATATTTTCTCACCAAAAAGCATACTATCTAATATTTACTCCCTTTTGTTTCTTTAGCGCCACTAAACAAACTCCTTCCCAAAGGAACAGCCCACCTTTGACCATGCAATCACAGCTTAGCACAGAACACAGAAGAAAGAGCTGTGAATACACGCTATCTGCTCTTTAACAAATGAGTGCCTGAGTTTCTGCAGATTTATGTGAGCCCTGGGCTTATGCTGTTGTGGGCTGGTCATGGTAAATCTGCTATTTTTGTCAAGGTGTGAAATGTACTTCGCTGTTAAATCACACACAGGGGCCTTACTAAGACAGCGTACCGTTCACACATACACACATTCCCACACACATTCTTGATTTGCTACATGACTTTTATATGCTTCATTAAATTGTTTTTACTAGTACAAACCCACTTTGATGGCCTCGTGGATAGTTGGTTAAGGGGAGAGGAAAGAGAGCAAAACAGAGAAAGAGATGGATTTCCATATGGCCTTGATTCTCTGGTAGACATAATCGCATTAACAGTTTTCTGGATGACTCGCAAACTCTGTTAGGAAGTGGATGATTCGAATTAGAAGAACCAGGTAGAGAAAACAGAAACACTACATATAAAAACTACAGTGTACACCCTGTATAATCCTTCTCCATATTCATGGCCCCTTTCTCTCATCCTCCTTTTTGGCAGCAGTGTCCATTTGGTGTTTGTCCTTAGACCAGAAGAAATTAAGAAACCATGTTCTTTAACGGTAAATCTTACCTGGCAATACAAAATGTATTGCGCCTTTTTAAGCGTTTTTCCATTTTGAAATGGGACGTGGCGTGCCATGTGAATATCAAATGAGCCACAGTTTTGAGATCCACTCTTTACACAATGGGTCCGCTACATATATTAGTGAGAAGAATCAATATGATCCATGAAGTAAATTTAAATAATATATCCATGTATTTTTATGATGATGATCTGTTCAGCACAAAATTACTAAAGTGGCACATTCAACAGCTATTAAGCCACATTGTTCTGTACGAAGTGCATCAAATGATCAGAATAAAATGAATGCTAATGTTGCTCTGTATCAGTGTACATATATATGTATATATACTGTATATAAGTGGTGTTTGTTTAACAGGTCAGCCATACAACTTTATAAGGCTTACACAATGGTGTAATACAGCAGCAGGTTTATAATGTCAGACAGCTTCTTATCACTCTGCAAAGTTATCATAACGACAATGATTACATCCTCGCAAAGAACACAATATAAACATTAGAATTATGCAACTGCATTATTCAAATTCATTATTTTTTTGTCTGAGCCAAAGCTGTACACTTGAAGAGGTTCACACATTTTCCTGCATCCCTGCAATCAGCATTTTACTGCATTATTATCTCAACCTCTCACTGTGTTTGTCCTATCCACAGACTCTCCACTCATGTCAAAAAGTATTTTCCCCTCATCCTGATTTTTGGATCTTTTTGCATACTGTATATGTCACACTTAAATGAATCAGTTCATTAAATCACTTAAAAAAATTATATTACACAAATCTAACACAGGATAATACAAATGCTTCATTTTTATGAAATGATGATTTTATTTATTAAGGTAAAACATCTGTGCAAGCCTCCCTGGCCCTGTATGAAAAAAACTAATAACTGGTTGTACTGCCCTTGGCAGCAACAACTGCAATCAAGCATTTGCAATAACTGGCAATGAGTCTTTCACATCACATCACTGTGGAGAACCTTCTGTCCATTCTAGTTTGCAAGTTGTTTTAATTCATCCACACTGCAGGGTTTTTTAATCATGAATGGGCTGTTTAAGGTCATGCCACAGCATCCCAATTGGATTTAAGTCCAGACTTAGGCCACTCTAAAACCATAAAATTAGTTTGATGATCTGAGCCATTTAAGTGTGAAAAAAATTAGGACGGGGGAAAATACTTTTTCACACCTTGTTTCTCATCAGCTTCATATGTGTTCCTCCTGGCACTACAGAGCTACTGAGTTCTGCATGGCGCTCCCACATCGCACTGTCAATCCTCTCTTCAAACTGACAGTCAGAAGAGCCAAACACAACAGACTGAAGGCTAGAGACTAGAAAAACACAGAAGAAATACAGCAGGGCTGAAAATGGAAAATGTCATGGTTAGAAGTGGAATGCTTAAGTGATGTGTGGTTTGTGCAAGCATGGTTAAAAAACGTAAAAATGCTGCAGTACAGTATGCATGTTAACACTATGTTTATGTAACGCTTATGCTATGTGGTGTAAGAACAGTATGTAATGATCCAGGAACAATTCAGCAAGATATGATTGTCTTATAAATGCAATTTCTAATTTATACACAAATTTTATTATATACTGAATAACGCATAACGACCGAGTAAAAAATAGAAATGTAGAAGTTTGAATATTTACTAAAAATCTAAAACTAAAATCTGATTTACAAAAGTATTCAGACCATTAATTGAGTCCTTTGTTGAAGCCACTTTGGCAGTAGTTACAGCGTTGAGTCTTTGTGCAGCTTTGCACTTCTGGATTTGGGCGGTTTATCCCATTCCTCCTGGCAGATCCTCTCAAGCTCTGTCATACTGGATGAGAAGCATCTGTGAAATGTCATCTTCAGGTCTCTCCACAGATGCTCTAATGGGTTCAAGTCTGGGCTTTGGATGGGTCACTCAAGGACAGTCATCAAGAAAAACATGTCCTAAAGCCATTTCAGCACTGACTTGCCTGTATGCTTTGGACCACTGTTATTCTAGTCTCAGCTCACATGTACTCTGACCAGTCTCCCTGTCATCAGTGCCTGGTGATTGGCAGCCATAGTGCTCGTAGTACTCTGTTGAAGTGACCGCTGGCTCTAACTCCAGCAGTAATGCTGCTGCTGTGCTGCTGCTGATGGTGGTCACGATGATGACGATAACCCAGGGCTTGTTAGGAGATTCATTCTATACACACACCAGTGATCTCTTTTTATCACCTGCCCTCCCACTCAAAAGCTCACGCTAGGCGTGTGGGATCTCGTTTTAAACTTCATCTCAAAATTAAGCTCCACTCATCTCAGAGCTTTTGCCTGAGGTGCAGAACACCACTACTGGGAGAGAAGTGGAGCACAGGAGCGAACGGGAGAGAAAACAGAGAGCTACAGAAGAAATGCAGAACAGCGATAAGAGAGCGAGATGAATGAGAAGTGGAGGAAGTGACTGAAGGCAGATGGAGACATGGAGGTAAAATAGCTGCAAGATCTTAAATGAGTTGACGCCCTGCACCTAAACCAGGTTGAAACAAAGAGGGTATTTATTGCATACAGTGGCCAGATGAGCTAATGGGACATGGAAGGAAAGGAGAGCTTTCCACTTCAAACGCTTCTTTTCATTTCTCATCTCCTAAGCCGCCACTGTGATGGCGTTGAACACTCAGCACAAGTAAAAACTAAATACAAATTGTCCTGCCAGAGGTTGAGAGCATTCTCAAGACAGGTGAAAGCACTTTCATTTGCTGAGAGTCTGCAAGGTGAAGATAAATGAAATGACTGCAACGAAAGAGATGTAGACAGAGAGACAAAACAGAGGAAGAGAGTTCCCGTGAATACACTTACTCCAACCTCCACGTGATCTGAGCCTTTGTCATCCTGTTTGTGGAGGATCTCAAAGTAGTATCTTCTAGATGAGATCAGGCTGAGGGGAAAAAAAGAGAGTACTTTTATTAGATATTGACACTGATGAAATTATAAACCACAGCAGCTCCTTCCACTTTAGGATCTTCCTCATAGACCTACAATTTTTAAAACACCCAGTCATACATACAAGAGTTAGCTGTGTGGAAATCAACCAGAAATATAATGAGTAACTTTGAGCCATCAAAACCTACAAGATTTAATAAGGCTGCAGAGGAGTAAGGCAAACAGTTTGACTTTAAAAGTCAACTGGACGAGGCATAAACAGGTTAATCAGCCTAGAATATACAGTTGAGTCTATGCCACAGGCAAGATGGCAAAAGACACAGCAGTGAGCCAGAATATTAGCAGCCTCAGGTCCTGAATAAAACACTCCCTCTGAGATTGTGAGGAGGAAAATCAATGCACCACATAAATCAACATTTTACATTTATTCAGGCTTTAGTATTTATCTGGAACTCCTGTTTAGACTGAGTAAAACTCTCACATAAAGTTTTACTGTGTTTATTACTGCCCACACTGATGAAACACACGGACAAAGCCACAATGCTTTATTCTTATCAAAAACACATCCGGGATAATAGGCCAGCATCTGCTGCTGAATGAGAGACAACCGAGCAGTGCTGCACACGTCATTAACTCTCAAAACACACACACACAGGCACACGTGTTGTTGGATAGTGAATAACAGCATGTTTTTGTGTATATACATGTACAGTATAAATCTACAGTGTATAAACCCAGAGTTTGTTAAATTATTGTAAGGATAAAATGGCACCGTAAGAAATATGGTCATGTTAATTGGGTTTGCTGCACTCTGGTAATTTGTGAAACATTTGCTCTTGAAGTCATTTGGCTGCTCTATATTCATGTGCTGTGTTTCTATTCCTTTTCTGTCTTTGCTTCTGTTTCCTGCTCCATGGTGCTTTCCTTTTTCTCTCTTCTCTCTCCTGTTTGTCTCTTGAAAGAAACACAAGCTCATCTTCTCCGGTGAAGTCTGTGTTTTGAGTCCCACGAAACAAGAGAAAACATGGAAAAATGACAAGCAAAGCAAGCAAGGAGACGTACTTCTGTTCCGTTATGTTATGTTTGTTCTATAAAGAACTATATTTGCATGTTAGTTAAAAAAATGTATGATTTAGTCTATACAATGATAAGAAATGACAGATGTCAATGAAACAAAGCTCCCAGAGTTCAGAGTGGGTTATTTGTTTTATGCAAAAACCCAAACAGAAAAGCAGAAAAAAGTTTATTTTTTAAAACACTTTTTCATGATAAACAGAACAAATTCCAAGGTAAAGTAAACTTACAGCATAGACATATTTTGTGTTTTCATTTCTGGAGTGGTTGACCTGGCTGAAAGGAAAGGACAAAGGCTAAAGGGGGACGGTCACGTGTTGCCCTGTGCAAAAACGCCGCCACATCATCCTGCTGCCCAGCGTTCTGTAACCAATAAATCACTGCAGGTGCAGGAGAGCAGTGACAGTGTGCTAAGGTCACTCTCTCATGAATAGGCAACATCTCTCTGTGCAGCAGCTGAAAAGGCACTCAGCGAACTTAAACTGAAAAGTGCTACTTTCAGCTCCTGGCACTCTGCTCGCCCTTTCCCCACATGATTCAAGCGTAATGCGAACTCTAACCCCAAACTTAGAACTGAGCTGTACCCGAAATAAGACTGAACATCTTACTCTGCATTCACCTAAGACAAATCACAGTCAAATGACTCATTAGATCAGATTAGAGCCGATGAAACTTTAATGAATGTAATGAACACGGGGAGAAGTTGCGTAATCAGAATCATCTAGACCGGAAAAGAGTGGTCAGAATTGTGTCTATAATGACAAATATGTATCACAAAAAATATATCAGACAAAACTCAGTTGTTGTTTTTTTGAAATCCACTGCCCCAATTCTTTCAAATAAAATTTTGGTTGACATGTCACATCTTTCTTTTAACATCCTCAAATGAAACAGATATTTTTGGTGGTTTTAGTTTATTGTGTTTCTGTCCCAGTAAACTGTGGATTGTTTTACAGGACATTAGGATATTTTCAGACTATTCTTAGATTGATCTAACTAAAGCATCACAACACACTGAAACAGACAAACAGATCAAACCCAAATATTTCTGTTATTGCGTACAGAAATGATTTTGTGTGCCAGTTCGGTAACGACTTCATTTTTGGTTCACTGAATACAGTTTTACCATTGTGGTGGCCCTTATGAGTCACTGTCTGCAGTTGTATGCTGATCATTAAGCATTTCCTTGTTTTTATATTATGAATTCAGTGTGAAGAGGATGTAGACTGATCACGATTGGTTCAAATACACATATCGCAAAGGCGATGATGAGAGATGGGAAGAAAAATCTGTGTTGTTCGAAAAGGATATTGAGAAATATGTATTTCTTTTGGTCCGAATTCTTATATTAATCTCCAGAGAGAATAACGGAGAAGAAGAGCGACAAACAAAAGAGCACGGCGAAGGAGGGACAGAGGTGTTTTGCACTTTGACGAGTGTGTGCATGTGTGACTGGTCACACCGGTCTTCCTGTGATGGATGACGAGGCGGGCTCCAGTTGAAAGAGATGAAGAGACAGAGAGATGGGCAGAAAGAAAGATGAAGGAGGAGCGATAAATAGCAAATGAACAGCAAAAACAGAAAGAAAATTCTAAATGCTTTCGGTATCTCGGAAGGATAAATGCATTACAGTCAATTTCACTGAGACATGATTTCATATAGAACACTATGCCAGAAGAAAAAAAAAACAACAACATAAAAGACCAAGTGAAGAGCAAATGAGGAATGGAAGAGGAAAGAATAGCTATTAGTGTGTGACTCAGAGGATGAGTAGAGGACACAAAACAAGAGTCTAATTGCCTGACTAATTAGAGTCTTTGTTTCCAGTTTCCCTTCATTGGGCTGAACGGATAGAGACAGACAAAGGAGCTTCACTGGTCTGGATAACTTAAGATGATACTGCTGGAACTAAACAATATTCAGAGAGTATCAACGCTGCCCTAAGTCTGCTGGATTTGAAGTATGAAATATTTATTTGGCACGACACATATAGAGAGGGGTTTTCTTCCTGCTCAGAGACAAACTCCTTTCACAAGCATCTCAAACAAACCTGTTGGACCTTTGCTAAAGAAATACACAAAAAGATGGAAGCCTGACAGACAGATTGAGACATTCATTCACACGCACAGCCTTAGTAATGCTAACCTCATTTGCAGCGGCAGAGCTTCAGTGAAATGGAGACGGTATGTCTTACGCCTTTGCTAAATACTATTCTCTCTGCTATCTCCTATCTGCCTGCTGGCTTAACCAATTTCTTGATACTACTTTTCCAGTATCTACTCTCTCTTACCAGCTCAGTTTCCCATTATTGCTATCTGACCGTCACCCTCTCTTGCATGATTTCCCCCTCTGCAATACCCACAGGTGGCCTTTAAATAAAAGACTGTGCTTGGTGAGTACTCTCCTCTCAACTACATTAATGACACCACTGTTTAGAACTGCCCCAAGGAGACGCACAAACTTCACATTTCTCCCCACTTCACTCCATCCCTCACGCATTCCTCTAATCCACCAGAGAGCTATCACGCTGCTCTTCCCCGCAGCCTCAATAAATCCTCTTTCTCCCATCCCCTCCCTCCGCTTCATCCCCCATCTTTCCTCCTTCATCCTCCGCTGTTTCCCCCTCGATTCTCCCGTATCTTGTCTGCCCTGTTTCTCCAGCGCCTCTCACATAGTCTCTTCTCTCTCTATCTTACCACATCCAATTCCCCCATATAAAATTATCTAATGAAGCATTATAGCATCACTAGCTTTAATGCTGTTTCCCTTCTCTACGCCTACGCTTCACCCTTTTCTCACTTTGAGTTTGTGTTAATACTCCTTCTGCTCTCTCACTGGCCTGAATGCATGGACATGTGAGAAAAAAGAAAACCCTCAGGGTTTGTGGGTTTGTACTACACTCAGACGCAGAAAAACATATGCTCTTTTTATAACAGCAGAGGGCACGCACAATTATTACATTATGTCAAGGTCATACAATATTTACAACTTAGTATTGAGGATTTATGTGTAAGTGGAATGTAAGAGGTGCATGACTAAATATTAACATAAAAGATGATTCATGATCACTGAAGGATCAGGCTAGATACATCTTATACCTTATTGTCAACAAATTTCAAGAAAATAAAGCAAATCTGATGTTACCAGAAAGCAGGGTGAAAGAAAAACATCAGAAAACATTCCTAAGTTATTGGAACAGGATTTGTTGAAAAAAGTGTATGTGTGCCTTAACTATTGATTTCTTCTCCTGACATGCTGCTACATCTAGGACAGTTTACAAATGTACTCCCGAACTGATCAGCATGTACTGTAATTTCAGTGTTTCCTCTTCCTTCCGTTGGGTTGACCCTCGCCATCATCACTGTCTCTAAACATGTTTGGCCAGAAGCAGCCCTGCGCTACAGTTTGGTCGTCCTCATGCACCACAGCCTTTCACAGCTCACAGGAGATATACACGAGCAACCCATAGATACTCTGATTAGATGTAAGCCACCGAATGCACATACAGATACACTCAGGCATAGATATGTGTCTCAGCAGGCTCCCATCACTCACAGAAACAGATGGCAGAGTGACGGCCTGAGGGAAGAAAGCAGGACAGGGAAGTCATTGCCGCTTGCTGGCAAACAGCTTCATTCTAATTCAACTGCTACACTGTATCCACCAATTACCTTAAAAAGAGAGAGGTTTACATTCACGCTGGTATTCACTCGCAAACTAAATCATGGAAATCATGAAAGACAGAAACACTCGCATATAAGTGAATACATACATATCACGTAACGAGGCAGTAGGTGCAATATCCAGCTCCTCGCCAAACTAAATCAGTATTCCTGTGATGTCATGAGAACAAGTACTATACTTTCCTCTTTCTACATGCTTGAGTCACCTCGCCAGCTAATAGCCCACAGTACTTAAATGATTCAATTATAGATACTGAGAGATCCCATAGTGAAATAACTGGTCATTCTCCACTAGGTTTCCCTCATTGTTGCTGGGAAAAGCTCAGTTAACTCTCTGCTTCCAACTATTATTGGCCTCTGGAGGTTTTCTGTTAAGTCATGTGTACAGAAAACAAATAGGAGCATCCCCAGTATCAAAATAAAAGGGAAGGAAGAAGATTAAAAAGGTTAAAAATGAGAAAGTTGAAGAAAGAAAAAACAAGATTTACAAAGTAAGATGGCATAAACTTTCATACACACAAAAAAGAAGAACACACATCAACTCCTACGTGTCTGCGGAGGATTGAGCGTAAATGTCATTTGCTGCAGTTTGTGAAGTGATACTGCTCCTTCAAAATGCCAGCTGGAGCATCACAGATAACATTGGATTCAGGTTCTGCCTTTCTTCCTCACCACGCCACTGTCAAAGGTCAGCAGCAGCCATTTTTAATTTCAATCATTACACCCGAAGAGGAAAATCTTGACACACTAAACCCTCATGTTTGGAAACTCTGCTAACTCTTAACACTGACACTGCGTAACTGACTTTTCTTCCTTATGGCATTTTTTAAAACTACAGCCTTATTCTCACTGTGCTGGTGGGATTCTGCCAGTGCTCATTAGTCTTCAATATCTTTCAAAACAATATTCCCTCTAATCTTCAAGTGACTGTCACATCCCTGCCTGAGCGGCTCAAAAGGTTCTGAAGAGCTTGACGTCAAACACGGCATCAGACTAGTTCTGCATGCAGCTCAGCAAAGTTCAGTTTATAGACTTTTAGCAAATGTCAATCTTGCGTTGACAGGGTTATCTGGGTTCCTCATCTGACTGCTTCACTGTCACCTGTCAAGCTGTTGTGACAGCACCTAGTACGTACTGACAAACTATCAGTTCATAGGTAGAAGAAGAGGTGGATAGCAGTAGTGGTGGTAGACCTGTCCAGGGTGTATCCTGCATCTCACCGACTGACAGCATCCCTTCACGGGAGAAACAATTAGGATAATGGATGGATGAAAGGATGTTTAGACAACAAACTGTGTGACAATAGCGGAAAAATTGCCAATCACAAGTTCACAAACACTGAGGTGGTATCTTAAAATTGCTATTTTGAACCTGAACACTAAACTAATCCTGAAAATTTTTGTCCAACCAACAGCCAGAAACACAAACTGTGCGATTAATTTTCTTGCACTCAAATAATCAGTTGATCTTTGCTTATTTCAGTCTTCCTGTTCATTACCACTTACCCCATTTCCATAAAATATACTGACAAAATACAATTAGTGGTCAAGAAACACAGTAAAATTTGTCAGATAAATAAATGTTCAAGCAGAAGGACGAATCACAGATTTGAGTTTTTATTGCATTTTAGAAAAAGTCCAAACAACTCACATGGAATCATTTTGAGTAAACTAGTCACAAAAGAGTCGACAAATGATTTTCAAGAGAAGAAAGACCTTCAAGTATCATTCAGCATACTTCAGAGTTAGAAAGAGTCAGAACATATGCAAAACTATTTGCCCTCTACATACAGGACGCATACACACACACACACACTCACAAACAAAATACTGTGAGTCACAGGTGGCCATAGCCAGGTGGTGTGGATGACTACCAGAGTTCCCTAACAAGTGTAGTGATTCAACATTCCTGTCCATTCCCTCTATTTTATTTGCCATATAGGACCGACATTCACACACTACGGCAATACGAAGGACACGCCTAAGACAAACAGAAGAGATGAACAGACATTTGAAGAAAAACAAAATAATTCAGTTTTTTTGGAACAGCTTGTGTCTCCGCTGCACGCTTCACACTACAGCATATGCACACACAGGGAGCTTCTACCATTTTCCCACTTCTTCCCCTTATAAAGCTTTAGGCTCAGTCCTCAAATGTAATTGTCTTCATGCAACAGACTGAGTGAGATAGAGGGAACAGGCCATAAAAGAGCACTTGACAGTCCTAGATGCAGCCTTTAAAGACACAGAGTAACCACAGAAGCACTGCCAAGTGGGGTGGTTGTTTAGATTTTATATTTACTCTATGTAGTATATGTGGAGGTGCATAGGTGTGTATGTGTGTACTGGTTTAAAGAGCCTTTGATTGCATCGCACGGAGACCTTCAACAGCAGAGTAAAGTGTTTCAAGTGAACCCCTCAACAACAATATGTTTCATTCCCTGACAATATGATTCAACCCTACAGCAGCCATTCGTCACTGTTCACTCAGCTCTACTACAGCCGGCTGTACAGCTCCAATGACCCGAGACATATAAATAACTACAATCCAAAGCGTGAAACAAACAAACAAAAAGACAAACAACAACAAAACCCAACCTTGCTGAAGTGGGAGTGTCTGTTGTGTTTCATTCTGCTCTACTCTGTTCAATCACATTTTAAAAGGCGCTCTCCGTTCAGTTAGGTTGATTTGCTCTGCACCATTCAACTCCACTCTTTTATGGTCCATTTTACTTCAGCTTTGTTCCACTGCATCCCGTTCTGCCCTCAATATTGTTAATAACTAGACACAGGAGCACATAAATTGTGAAAGCTGTTTTAAATTGTAACTTTGATTAAAGCTGTGTGCAGAACCTAACTGGGGTAGAAAGGAGTCAGTAAACTGGCTCGAATGGTACTGAACTTATTCTCCTGCAGGAGAGGATCAAGCTGCCAGGGGCCAGCTGTAGCTTCATGCATAATGACAAATCATTTTCATTGTAGCCTTCCATCTACGCAAGAGTGTAATATTCTAGACACCTAATACTTAAGTCATTTCATTTTATTAATTTACTTCTTTATTTTATCAGACATACAAATGTTTCAAAGTCTAATTACTAATTATTATTGCCGTACACACTCTCTGATGCAATGTTTTATTAGAAAATGATATCTTATTTATTCTGCACTGCTAATTTGCTCATTTCAATTCTATCTATCCCATCCAATTTGAAGGGGACAAATTTATGAACGCATGGCAACTAATCCTCCCGCACACAGAATTTGCCAAGCTTAGGAGCATATTAGCTTTGCTATAAACAGGTGGAGCGTAATGGTGCATGAGGGATGCGTGTCGCACAGTGCGGCAAGACGGAACATGCGGAAGGTGACAATTCTGCCTTTGCTTTGTGAATGTTTCAATAAAGTCATCAGCCGCAGAGAGGAATGTCGAATGGCATAGCAGTTAACAATGCACATTTGGCCTTTATTATTCCATGCAAAAACATAAATATGTATTGTTAAACACACCCACACACAGAAACATCAAACCATATTTTTCCCTAATTACTTTAGGTTATACTTTAATAGAGTCTTTGACACATTTCCCCTAAAGAATGTCAAAGATAAAATAAAAATATCTGAGTCATTAACCCCATCCACCCCTAAAACCCTGCCATTTCCCCAGCCTTCTCTGCTACACCATATTTCATTTCCTGACAGTACACATCATGATAGACAATACTAAAAGATGTTGAGAAAAGGTAGTGAGCTACAATTGGTGTGTGTGTTTGTGTGTGTGTGTATGTCTATGGTGATATCACTGTTGGATCAGATTCTCACTGAGGCAGTGAGCACATAGCAGAGATATACTCTGCAGTATATGGGCCCACTCAACTGTTTCACCTGAGTGGGCCCAAATTGTACCAAACTTTTGTGCATTTTCTATACAATCACAAAATACAGAAACACATAACCTGCTCATGCAAAAAGACAGTAACAAAAGCTGCAATGCGACTACCGAACTTCTGCACAACCTTTTTAATGTTCCTGCCAAATTCTGCTTCCACGTTGAGTAACTATGTAGTCTCGTTGAACATAAGATGCTTGTCAGACAGGAAGAGAAAATAGAAAAACTTTCAACAGCCTCTTCTCTTCTTTTCTCCTTATACTTCATCTTTTGTCATCTCACTCTGCTCGCTTGTAGTCTGATGTGCCTGCTGTGCTAACCAGGCCTAGTTAATCCTACGCACAGACAAACAGAAACTCTCGCCAGCAGGTCTTGGCCTGCATTCAACCCCTTATGGTCTTAAGGAGTTTTAATTCATTATATTAAAATGAAAATGTGTGTGTCTATGTGTACCAAAGGAAGGCAGAATGTGCAACAGATGTATGTTTTTTAATGAGCATTGAAGATATGCTTGTGGTTTTATGCATGTTAATAATCCTTCTTAGAATAATGTATAATGAAACCTTAACAGTTACCATGACACCTTGACACAAAATGAGACCTTGGAGTGAGTGAGACTCTGCAAACTGCAATCAAAACATAGGGTAAGTAGCATGTTTAGTAAGCATAAGACATATTCACTAAATATGAATTCACAGATTTGTGTTTGAACAGTCCTTCAACATGTCTGGCATCACGTAACATGATGTATTTTTGGTTTGTGTACCTAATTGAACGTACTAACAGTAATAATTTTCCAACATAATAATTGATGTGTATTTTTCGATAATTTGACTAATGACACAGAGGAGTTGAGAACATAAGTTAAGGAATAATCTTTGTAGTTTATTTTAGTTTAACAGCCAAATGGCATGACCTCCGATCTGTGCGATCATATCAGATCAAGGGTTTCAAAGTTAGCACTTGAACCACTCAAAAAAAATACACAAATTAAGCTCATATCATGAGTTCAGTCAATTTAGTGAAATCGTTAGTGCCACTCAGATCAACTAATCCTCAGTTGACTTTTCATCTGAGGATTGCCCACTGCACGCCAACCACTATCATCATCACACATCTATTAATACTCTTGCTTGTGTATCTTGTCTAGCTTGTGCCTTATTGCTGCTGCAATCACTGCATTAGATGTATCATATAAGATACATATAAACACAGCCTTGTTTAGCAGGGATAAAGCATGATATATGATATTAAACTAACCTTTATTAAAATATCTCTCTACTTCTAGTTGACCTGCAGGGGAGTTTTTCAGTTCAGATGTAACCAGGAGGAGTTCTGGAGGAGCAGGTCAATTGAGACTACAGCCTCTATGATTTACAACAAATGTGTGCATATCAAATTCAACACTGTCTTTATACCTAGTTAATGCTATATTATTGATTTAACCAACGTCATCTAGCTATAAAAACCAGCATTCAGCAGTTTTACATTTAAAAGAAACTGCAAATCCTCATTCAGTAAGACGCATACCATATTTTCCCTCATTGTATATGTTGATCATCTAATGTGTACCGTTTAGAAGTGCTAAAATATTCAGAATCTTCACTACAAACACCAGTATCAGTGTGTGTGTGTGTGTGTAAATAATTTAAAGCAGCATTTTTGTGCTCGTGTTTCATCCAATCAGCCAAATGTAGGAACCCAAAGGAATAAGTACCATTCTTAGGAGCTCTACATAATCATCAAGTTAACAATGACTTTAGAAGTAAACTGGCAAATCTGTGCTTATTTTAAAGGCAGCATTTATGCAAGCAGCTTTCAGCAAATAGGAAAAGAGATATGTTGAATGTGAGAGGACTGGGTAAGTTAATACATTGTCATCTTACATTTAGTTAGAGAGCGAATTCTTTCAACTGATCCCTCAGACTCTAGATATGTTAATTCACACACACATAGAGTGACACACACACAAACACACACAAATATACACAGTCGAGACCTGTTCTTCCTTTTGCACGTTACAAATGCACACATATGGACTATATAGCATAGCTACTTAACAAATAGAGAGACACTGTACAGCCACAAGAAGAGGTTCTAAGAGATGCTTCAGTGGAGGTGTGTACTTGTCAAAAACCTGTTAGATGTTAACAGACTGTTTTTTGGTCTCTGAACTGGGTTGAGAGGGAAATAACTGTGTCATTAACAATGTGTGTGGTTGTCACAGATACTTACTGCACAGACTTTGAGGACTGGGACCTGAACTTGCTGAACTCGCCTGGAGCGGTCCACTCTGTACCCAGCTGCAACACACAAGGCCAGAGACACAGATCAGAAAGAGTGTGAGAGAAAGAGCAGAAGGCAGAGAAAGTAAGGGAGCAGGGGATAAGAACAGCATAAGAAATGCTGAAGCACACTGAAGAGTACTCGTCTGAAAAATCCTCCTTAGGAATAAACGTTGTGAGCCTTTGCACTGACAATTTAAAAAGGACCCTGCCTGTAAAGAAGGTAGAACTCATTAGTTCGTTTTTAATTCATAAACAGATTGGTTGGATGATGGGTCATTCAAAAGAATGTTAGTTATTATAGCACAACAAAGGAAGATAAACGCGCCCCAAAGCAACACACAGAGTCGATGAAGAGACCTCTTTTGAAAGGCAAAGTGAGCAAACAGACAATAGCTAATGGCTATAAACAGACAGAAAATGAGAAAGAGTGATTCCCTGCCAGTACTGGCTCTAAGAAGACAGCTCTCGGGGCTTCTGTTTCAGCCCTGTGGTCAAATCAGTGCCCATTCATTTCCTCAGCAAGCCAATGCAGCTAATTAGGGCCCCTGCTGCTGTTGATCCATAATGAAAGAATAAAGCTACAACCACAGTGGGCATGCCTTTAATTGTTTGTGCTGGCCACACTTCTGGGTTTGAAACTAGTCAGAGATCACATAAGTCTTTCAACTTGTAAATGGCTAGTGATCCTCACTTTGGGTACTGCAATATTTTCACAGGAACCTCAAACAAAGTAATGTAAAACAAACTAATCGACACCTTCAAGATAATGACACAAGCATATGAAATTGCATTTACACAATGATACCTCTGAATGTGTTTGCTGGCATGAGAAGAGAGCCACTACGGGATGAAAACATCAAAAACATGCAGTAATGTCTTTCCAAAATCAACCAGGCCTCTGGCAGGGCTGAAGCATCTGAGAGCCTTTGTGAAGCAGTTGGCTGAAGAGGAGGAGGACACAATGTGTGCTACTGTTCCTCCACTCTGAAGCCCACAGCATGCTGCTGCTGCAGCAGCACATTTCCACACCAACAGTCTCCTCACATATTCCTCCTCCGGCACAGACGAAGGAAGAAAAGTGAAATCATTGGGAGAGAATATTTAAATGATAAAGTTTGGAAGACTTAGTATTTTCAGCTCACTCAGCAGATTTACATTTAAGATCAAACATTTCCGTTCACATATTTAAAAGTGTATTGAATGATGGCAAACGATGGTAAAAAATTATATTTATTTTATGTTGAGAGAAATATGTTCATTCAAAATGATTTAAGTCAACTGACATACTTATGACCTCTTAGCACTGTGGGTTTGAACTTGTTCACTAGCTTTGTGAACTACACATAACTCAATGTACATGCAAGCTACATTCTTAAATCAAATTAGAAATGTGATGATTTCTCAACCTTTATTATCTTATGTGTAGAAGCAAGCAAACTAGCCAAGGTCATAAGCATGCACAGTTGACTTTTTGAAAACCATTTTAAAGATTATAAAAATGATTTTTTTTTTTCATAATTTTTATGAGTAAGAAACATGCAACCCACTGCAGTAGTGTGGCTCACTGTTGTGTAGTGGCACTCGTTAATCCCTTTCCTAAACGTCGTGTCAGTGGGTTTACCTTAAATGTAAGATGAAAAACCAACAATAAGGTGGCTCCGTTTGAAAGTCTGGCTTCTGAGTATGTTTTTTTACATACAGTACTGCGTCTGTTTGCACTTAGAGTATTAACTACAAAATGTAGCTTATGTATGTCAGATCAGTTGACAATTATACTTGCTTATTAATACCCCACATTGTGACCTTTTAATGCCGCTCTTATTAATTAACAGCATTAATCACAATACTCCCACTGCTTTTTTTTTGTTTTCTGTTATGCATTTTTTAGGACAGTAAACACTTCGTTTTCAACATAAATAAATGAAAACTTTGACTCATTTAACTTGCAGACTGCTTTAAGGTTTCATACTGCTTTGTTCAGCTCACCCTGACTTGTGACGGGGAAGGCTGCAGAAAGTAGTGCAGTAGAATCTCATTTAAACTTGTCTCCGTCGAAAGAATCATCATTAAAATAAAATCTGTGTCACTGCAAAGTGATGTTGTTTTTTTTAAGAAAAGCTAACTTATTTAAGTTTCAGGAAAACTTAAATAACTTTGACAAATCATCAACTAGATGGAGAACGCAGGACTTTAAAATGTCATAGAACAGAGAAAAGCAGAGAAAAACACTGACACTTAAAATCAGGCACGCTGAAAAAGTCATTATTGACCAGATGAAAATGTGTATGATCACACAGTAGAGGCTGCATTGCAAAATTATTAATTTCTGCAAATCATGGTATCTTTTGCTGACTCTAAATACAGTAAATATTTTGTTATTTATAAATAAGTATAAAAAAAATATACACACAGTCATAAAACATAATCTAATGTTTCCACAATAAGTGTAAATTCATAACAGAAATGTAATTATAGTGGAAGCAAAACAAAATGATCTCACTTCCTTTAAAGAGCAAACATGAAGCTGAATTTCATTTTGAGATAAACACTAATAAAAATACTTATATAATGTAAATATTTAGATTCGGTGTAAATAATTTTGACAATTTTTATGTAACAATCAGCAGTTAAGCCATCTAAAACTTCAAAGATGACCTTTTAACAAATAACTACCATTTGCTACTAAAATTTCAAGTACGGATTCAAGTGCGGACGTTCTTAAATTAACAATGCACACTCTCAAAGTTGTTAAACATCTTAAAATAAGTTGTCCATGCATACCCAGTAAACTAATACACTGAGGGAAGGGATAGTGACCTGTCAATTTCAGTGTAAATGGAACTAAAAATGGACAAACAAAAACATCTTTCTTTAGAAACTTCAGTCTATGATTGTCCTGAAAAAGGAAGGTTATTCTCTAGAGTCTCTAAGATATACTAAAGAAATTCAAGATTTCCTTGATGTAGTGGATCAGGTTAAAAAGCCAGAACCTCAGGAGAAGATTTTTGTTTATTAACAAGCTAAGTTATGTACAGGATACTAAATGTAGGTTGAGTTGAGTCACTAAAAACTTTGGGGAATGTTCCTGTGAGAAAACGTGAAAATCATGAGTTAATGATTAATGTCGTCCGGAGGAGCAGAAGAAATAAGTAAGTGGAGGGAGCTGCCGTAGATGAGAGACAGAGTTCGGAAGGGGAAGATGGTGTCCTAGGAGGGAAGCCTGGCTTGCGAAGCAGTTGACTGAGGACAAGAGGAAAGCTGTGTGTCAGGGGTTTTTCCTCTGCGTGTGCACACAGAAGATGTAAGACTTTACAAAATCCACAGTAAATCCTCATACAGAGGGATACAGAGTCCCACGATCAGATAATGCACTCAAGAAAACGGGAAACAAGGTTGGAGAGTTGACGTCGGAGTCAGACAAGTAGACAGTTAAAAGCCCAAGTGCACATCTGTTCAAGAAGACAAGTACATATGTGTATCCTCCTTGAGAAACTGATGCCTCAATCCTCCTGAATTGGCTGCAAAAGAAAAAACCCTACTAAGGTTGGCAAACTGGAAGAAAAGTTTATTGTGAGGCAAGGTGCACAAACAGTGGATTTTAGATGACTGGAACTAAGTCTTGTGAACTAATGAGTCATAGTTTGAGGTGTTTGGATTCAAGAGAAGAGCATACAGTACAGAACTCAGATGCAGAGCTCATGAAAAGATAACAGATGCCTACCTAACACCTGCATGAACTTGGAAAACATGATATGCTCTGGCAATGGGAGAGTGGGCGATTTGCATCGTGTGCAAGGCATCCTCAATCAACATCAATACCACTCCATCCTGAAGAGGCTGTTTGTGCTGGCCGAGTAGCTGCAGGAATTCTCCTGGTGATGGCTTGGCCACATCAATCACCAGATCTACCCCATCGAGCTGGTGTGGGAGAAGCTGGATTGAAGAATTCAGGGAACACTGCCCAACCAGTACATCAGACCTTTGGGAAGTGCTGCAGAAGGCCTGGGAGGAAATCGCACCTGACTATCTGCAAAAGCAGCAGAATGCCACAGATTTGTTTGGTAGTCATTAGGTGTTTTTTAATGCAAAGTTAAAAATGCAAATTTTATTTGATGATTGTTCTGTTTTTAAAAATGAATTGGTCAGAGGCATGTTTTCAGGCTGTCCATACGGCCACCCAATTCTTTTCAAATTTGGTACAACTGCCCAATTAGACATCAACTCTTTAGTGGTGGCCAAAGGTCAAGGTCACATTCACCTTGTGTTCATCCCAATGTTCATTTCATTAAATAATACCAACAACACATAACACAAACTCATGTGAAGGTGTTTCCAAACTATCTTGTCAGTGTACATGTATGGAGCATAATTTGTGCAAATTTCTGTGATTTATACAAACAAAATGTATTTCTGAATGCATATCATATCATAACATATCTTGTACAGTATGTGTCTGTTTCCTTCACTTAAATTTTACTCAAACAACCTCTGCCCCGCAAGGTTTGGATGATCTACAGTAGTACCTCAGAGGCAGAGATTTTACACACGTAGACATGAAAAAACATGCACATGCTAATATACTTGTGTGTGCAACACTCACTTATTCACCAGATTAGGTGTTAGGTAAATCAGAAGGCGAGCAGCCTGTGTGTCATGAGGGGCAACAGACACACGAGTGCGCACACAAACACTCTTTATATTACTTCTTACAGCACTCCCCTCAGTGACATATTGTCATATTTTGCACCCATTTGAAATATCTCCTCTGAGAACTAAGGCAGGGAACTTGGGGACCCAATTTTTTAAACTTAAAGCAGACAAACAACCCAGTCATACACCAACCTTGCTCTAATGCAACCTTTTTTCTCTACTCTCTCTCACGCACAGTGTGTATGTCTGTGTGAACCTCACCCACGTATGTGGGTACCTTGAGAAAAGTAATTTCAGAAGGCCACTGGCCCTGAAACACTGAAAAGTGAAACACAAAACAGGGTCGAGAAATTTAAGAAATATGAGTGTACGATGGAGCTATGGAGATGTTACTCCTCTATAAACTCTTTTTTTTCTCCCATTTAAGAAGAGAGAAGCAATAGAGAAATAGCTGACCTGTGATAAAAGTTCAGAGAGCTGTTTTCTTTCTTTCATTCTGCCTCGACCTCCGAGTGTTTTTCTAAGCAAACTTGAACTGCAAAGTTTTAGCCACCATAACATACTACAGCATACTTGGTCTGATAATAACAATATTATCAGATTTTCTCACCTGTGCATAAGGAAATGTAGGCACTGCATGAGAAAAGAACTTGACGTGAGTGGCGTTAGGCCAGCACACTGCTTCTGGGGCTCATTCATTCAACTCATGAACATGTCGGCAGAAATCAGACAAAAAAGAAACCTGAAATTTGGAGAGATGCTTGAGAGAACACTTTCATTTACGGTGGCGTGGTGGTTCACTTTAATGGAACAGACTCATTTTAGTTTTATTAGGTATACCAGTGCTTTTCTTTGCTATTGCAAGTAAAACTTTCATCATTGAAAAAAATCTGTTATAACCCTAAAAGGCTGTCACTTACTTTATCAATCAAATGAAAGGGCAGCAGTGTCTGTGCTGATGTCTGGCAGTGATTCCACTAGGCTAGTGTGAATTGGCAATCAGACGCACTATCACTGATTGAAGACACAAACGCAGATAGTCTTTTTCCCTGCCGATATTAACGAATGGTCCCTGACTTTACTCGTTAATTTAAAGCAACCTGATTGTGCTCCTAGTCCTGACAAGTATGCCGAGCAATCAGGCAAAATCAGGTATCACCATATGCCTGCTGATGCTAATTCTAGCTGGTGTGTGTGTGCGTCCACAGGGTCACTGAGCTACATGTGCTCACGGCTCTTATCCCTGCTCTGCTATCCTTACGCGTTGGTTCTTTTCTGCTGAGCCAGTTTGCATTTCTAGTTTAGGTTTATTCTGTATCTAGATTAATTAGAGACAGAGAGAGAAACAAACAGACAAACACCAAGAGACAAAGTGAAGGAGAATCAAGCTGTTGATAGCAAATAAACGTATTTGTGTAAAGTCATCTATCATAACTTCACCAGGATGACTGAGAATCTTCACCGATTTATTATATCATAATCACTACATGCTGTCTGTGCTGTGAGACTGAGAATGCTGTAATTATCACCGTCTGTCACTAATCAGTCTGTTTTTAAACATAAACAACAGCCATTTTTGTCATGTCAGTACAAGTCTTTTCTTCAAGGTCATAAATAGCCTGGCATAAAAATCAACATGCAGATACTTCAAACAGGCCTGAGCCTGGTAATCCTGCAGAGTTATCCTCATGTCTGTATCTATTGTTGTAATGCTACATTATCAGTGGGTGGTTACACAGGTGTTACGGTAGTTTAAATCAAACAAATGTAACTGCTACAAGAATAAAAGTCCGCATAGACATGCTGCTTACTGTGATGGACGGTCTATATAAAGCAGGTGTTAATCTTGTTAGCATTCATTTTCCTCTCTGTTTGTTTTTTGAAAGCTTTCTAAAATTGATTAGCGAATGAATTTCAACTTGGAGCCCACTGTACACTTGTCACAGTTTCAAATCCAAAATGATATTTATTATTATTCAACCGATGTTGCTGCTTAAAAATCCATCTGGCATTGAAGCATACAAAAATCACTAGTACAGTTTGTTATTACAACAAACTTTTGCCATACTAGAAAACAGCTAATTCTAATTCAGCTTTTGATTCTTGGTTTACACTGTGGCATGTCTGAACATCTACTGTGAAAAAGGATTATAGAAAAAGAATATTTTCCATCAATCGATTCATCCACAATAGAACAAACCACTTCACCCTTAAAGAAAAGGTGGTAGCAATTTACACTAATATTTAAAAAAATAACAGGACAACTGAGAAGTAATATCTCAGTAATAAGAACAGTAGTTCAGTAATAACAAGGTAATATTTCAGTAAAAACAATGTAACAGCATTATCATGTCAATAATACAAATTAATAAAGTTAGTGTCATAGTAGTGTCAAAATAAAAAATAAAAAACAAATACTAGCTTGATATAAACATGAAAAACATGGGTAATGATGTGTTCACTAGAAACCAGGTGAATGTGTGTGGAAACACACATTCACATGGTTTAATAACCATAAAATAGAGCTGTAAAATGCATTACTGCTGTTACTGTAGCAAGCGTTTGTTTAAAGTGATATTACCACAAAATAATGTAGAAAAAGGTAGCTTTGAATTTTACAGCTTGGTTTCACGATTACACAGAAACTATCATGTGTGTTTACAGGTAATTACAGTAGTTTTCTGTGTTTGGCTCCCACAATATTACCATGTATTTTGGCCTTCTATTACCTAGATAGAGCCATAAGCTATTACCTGGTTATTACTTTTGTAACTACTATCATATTGCTTTATTATTACTGAAATATCCACCTTATTTCCTAGATGTTACCCTGCTATACCTTGCTATTTTCTGATGTTGTATTTTGCCTTTTGTTCTTTTCTCCCTCCCTTTTCACTCACACCAACCAATCGAGGCAGATGGCCACCCACCCTAAACTTTGTTCTGCTAGAGCTGTCTTTCATTAAAGGGGGTTTTTCCTCTCACCTATCACCTACTGCTTGATAAAATGGAATTAGTTTTTTTATGCATAATTAAATGCCTAAATGTTTAGTACAGTTGTGAAATAGCCCCTGTTACTAACACAGTGACACAGTCTTGAGAATGTGTCTTAGAATGAGTAGTTGCTGTTGATGCCAAGTCTCATATTGATTACATCTTCCTCACTCAGTTTCCTATGAGTCTGAGTGTGTGTATTTCATTTTCTGTCTGTTTTTTTGACACAAAGTATCAAAGCACATACATACACGTACATATAGGATACACGTCAGTGCCTGCATGTGTTTGCACAAACAGAGATACATATACTACACTGGTGCACAATCACACATACACAGACTTGGACACGTGTGCTTTGTGTTGCTCTTAAATCTTTCTCAGTATCAGATGAGCCATAGTCTGGTTCTTTGGGAAGCTCTGCAGGAGGTGTCTGGACATTATGATTGAAGGAAAATCTCATTACAGATTAGCCGCAGGCAAAAATATGATTAATACCAAGGTGGGACAATGGACGATAGTTACTCGAACTAAGTACATTCGTATATGAACAGATAATGTCCCAACACGACTGGTGGGAGCGTTCTTATTAGAAATCCCCCCTCCAACATACTGGTATGTGTAAGGTGCCAAACAAAGGACCAAAGTCAGTGTAGATTATGTTTTCTACGCCAGCTATGTGGAATAATTTACTGAGAGAAATGACATTAAAAAATCAGCTAATGCAGATTAAAAGCAAGGTCACTGTAAATAGTCTGGTGAATGATTCCTTCCCTCTGGCTTCTTTAGGTTTGTTAACATTGCCTTTTTTTTGTAATTTATTTTCTCTCTGGCTTATCTATGCTTTTATACATTGTGTATTTCATCTTTGTCTTGTCTGAAACTAACTGCAATGTCACTGTCTTGGGCAGGTTGCCCTTTTGCCAACCAGCTTTTGTTTCACATTAGCAAAGCCAATGTAAATCCAACGTAATAAAAGGTGTGTGTAAAAATCTAACTCAGATCCAAAAATCATTACATGGAAAAAGAGAAAACCTTCATACTTTCTTGTTAGACCTAAACTGATACCAATAGATGGGTCACATAATGAGGAAATGAGTGGAGAGTTAGATTTTTTTCTGTGGAACACAATATGTCTCTGAAGACAGGGGAAGCAGCTAGGCCTGCCAGTCAGCCACTGGCAGAATGAATGATCCCTGGACATTGCACTGCTCCCCTGCCATTACCTAAATGATATTTCTCCACTGTTAAATGTCACATCAATATTCACTGCCAGCTAATTAATCTCCTCCCATGGAACCTGGTGACGCCTCACATCCTGCTGGAATACAGATGGCTCCATAGCTGGACCTTTAAGTCTGGAGCACTCACATGATGCAGTTCAAACACTATGTAACCTCATACATCTTTTCCTTCTTAAATTTTTCAGGAGGTTTCACAGCGAAAACTTTATTAGTGAAGACAGCTGCAGCGCAGCTTGACTTTTTATTTGATTGCGGGCAGAGGGTATTTCAAGGATAGATGGAAAAGGAAAACTATTTTTCACTGGATGTTTTACAGCACCATTTAAGTGTCCTGTATTCTGAGCTGTGTGTTGGAGGTGAGTGATAGCCTGAGCGTTAGGATGGTGACACGAGGTGAGCAGCTGATTTCTAAAACCGAACAAGGTCAGATCGCTCAGTGCCCCTCTTGTTACTGTATGGTTGAGCTCTGGCAGAATAAAAGACTTGTGTTGTTGACTTGTCAAGACCTGACGCTCTTACTGTCTCGGTACGGATGTCAGATCATAGTTACAAATATTACTCAAATGGTTTTGACCCTTACAATTTTATAACTACGTTTCCAGAAGAATACATTCCTGTATCCAACCGGTGATTGTGTGCCATTAGATGCCATTTAGCACTGAGTCACCCTCAGCCTGGATATTATATCAGATAATAAAGTTCTAATGTAATATAATGATAAGGTTTTGGAATACCTGTTCATATTGTACTGTGAAAGTATTTTCCCAGGACTACATCTTATACAAAGTATTGTGCTATTTAAGTTATGACATTGAGGAGTTTGAAACTATTTAGGCCCCAAGTGATTCAATTTCTTCCTGCAGTAAAAGCTAGTAAGACTTCAGACAACAAAGAATGTAGGGACCTGGCTGACTTTTGATGGAGTTCCTCTCTGATTCAGATATTAGACAAGAATGCAGTAGAGTGCTTACCTGTCCTACATAGACCAGCAGCCTAGCGTTGAGAGGACTCTCGTCAGGACTTAGCCAGAACTCAGAGTTATCATCAGACGATACAGAGAACTGGAAATCACCTAAAAGGAGAAACATGATCAAAGTGTGTGGTAATGGAAACAGACATGTATAATCCGATAGGGAATAAATTTATAAGTATAAAAATGCACCCAAATGTTGATGCCCACACTGCTTCTGGCAGTGGTCAGAGATGACACATTTGGCCATGACGATAATGACTACTATGTGAACTGAAATGAAAACTTGTGCACAGATCTAAACTAGAAGAAGTATAAAATGCAAATGAGCTGGCAGTGCATTTAGCTAATTAAGGTCATTCACTGTTAAATTTAAAGTATATATTGAATTATAAACTCTAATATATTTTTAAATGCACTTGGGGATTGTTAGCAAGTTGTAAATTATGTCTGATCAAACTAATAATAGTAGAAGCTGCTTGAGGCTACATCCCCCTTATCTTCTGCCTGAGACGATTTTCTTCTATGCTTCTAAAAGTGCGGAACAGTGTGCAACTTTGTACTTGTTTGTCACTCTTCTAAACACTAAAAGGAGAAAATGGAGGCTGTGTGGATGAAATCATTATTGTGCATTATACAGTAGATACAGTAGAAGCATTATACATACTTAAATAGTAGACACAAATATCTGTATTACAGTGTGTTACTGTAGCTGCATTTTCATGGATACAATAATAGCCCATAGATAAGACGGACAGAGTTTGTATTCTGGAAGACCCCTAAATATTTCTATGTGGCCAGCTCATATCATTTAACGCTCAATCAATCTACAATAGAATCTAAAAGGTTGAGTCAGGCAGCAGCAGGTGAAGGGCACTTGTTACAGTGCTTGTCAGAATCCTGAAAATAGTATGACCTTTTAGCCATAAGCTAGAGAGAGCCATACCATCAGCGAAAACTACATAAAAGACTGAAATGAATGGTAATATAACTAATAACTTCATATTCTGCAATTTGTGTAAGGGCACTTGGGTGTTAAGGCTTTTCAGTTCCCATAGCAACTGGACTCAAGGGTAAGGCTATAAGGGTACTGCAATGAGATTTAGCTGAGAGATCTCTGGCATTCAGCCCTAATAAAAATGTGAATATCCAGCGCATGGCTTAAGAGGGCCGTGAAAATTGTCTACTCTTATAACAGACACTTGCTCCAAGGCTCAGAGACTCAGAGGAGGGATTCGCTAATAACATGAGCTACTTACCATCTCTGTAAGGGTGAAGAAAGCCAAATATTCTCAGGCCATAGTTCTTCCACTTTGGAGCCACTGCCAGCTTCTTCACTGTGGTTCTGGTCTGCAGTAAGAAACAGAAATGAGATCAGATCATGCAGCAGTTGCTGTCCTGAAAAACCGTGGGTTGGTTACTCAAAGTTTAACTGGTGTCCAGGTCCACTGGTGCATGAGCCAAATGATAAATGTAAGATTCCAAAGCTTGGCAGTCGTGACAGATAACTGGTTAGGGTTAGATTAAGGTTGAGGTCAGGTTAGGTGTTAGAGTGAAGGTTAGGTTCATGTTAAGGTGATTAAGGTCTATTCTATTAATCGTAGATGTCTACGTGGAGAGCTGGATTCAAACATTGAGCCCAGTCAGTCTTGACTTAAAATTGCACGCCTGTCACATAAACCAAAAAAAGTTTTCTAGCTGCTGGGTTTGCTGCTGCATTGTGCAGCCTTTTGCACATGTACACTAGTGTTCCTGTACCGGCCTTATCTGCCAGTCCTGCTCACTCCATAGACTTCACATTGTGGACATCACAAAGATAAAAGTTACTAGGCTCTGGGAAGGTTTCACAACTATAAAATCTCTATGGATTAAAACTTCACAATAGAAAGAATAAAAAACGACCTTGTGTATAGTTCAAGGTGTCGTGCCAACAGACGTCTCTTTTATCAGTATAGCCAGTGAAGGAAATGCTTCATGGGCCACAGGGGAACTTTTCATTGGTCACTAGGAGTAATTGGCTGAAGGGATGGGCTGAGAAGCATATCTGCATCCAGCTCTTAACACTTCAACAGACGAAACTCTACAGTCAAACGGATCATAGGCTAAACTCCTCCCCCAATCAGTTAAGGAGTGTTTCGAAAAGTTAAAATCCAAAAATGTAAAAAGAAGATGAAGCTATAAGATAGAGAGAGCCATACGGTCAGTGATTTATTTGCTGTTATGTAGGCTGTAACTATCACATGGTGAGCTTACTAGCTGACAACCAAAAGCGGTAACATAGCTTTGCTTCCAGTTCCAGGAAACATTCACACTAGAGTATTTGTTGTGGTTACAGTTTACATTACAAAAACAAATTGTTAAGTTCAGAAGTGAAACAGTTGTTGATCCACTTTTCATTTCTTAAATATATAATACTTACATGAGGGTAGAGAGGGAAGTGCAGGTTCTTTCTGAGCTGGGCTATAGATGAGCCACACCAGTCCTCAAACACATGCAGATTGGCCTGGCCCTTATACTGCAAACACACAATCACACAGAGAACAAGCAGGTAAGTGCACGCAGCAACAACTGCATCACATTTTATATTACAATAGATACGATATGTTTCAGTAATTCAGCTACTGGGGCTCCTATGACAGCAAGATGTTCATCTTCACTGGTTTCAATTGATATATACTTGTACTATAATGTCTTGTCTTCTTACAAAGCAGCAGAAATGAAGTCCTGGTCAAATTTTATCACTGTCGTGAATAAGACAAGGGGACAGAGAGCTCGTCAGGAGTAGCGGGGGGGAGTGTGAATTGAGCGTCAGTTTGTCAGAGCTCATCCCCTGCTCATAGTCTGACATTTGTCTGAATTACATAGGGGAATCATAGGACACAGCAAGGACAGATGGTGAAACCAGCCTGCCTTGGGGTAGAGTCTCCTCACACACAAATACACACACATGGGTCTGCTCATATGTGAAAAAAAATTACTCTCAGATGACTTGTGTGTCAAACCTTTGCTGTTTTGGAAGCCAAGTGTTTTTTTTGGGATCAAACTAAATTTTAAATTCTTTACAAAGCAAGACTTGACTACAATTTAATAATTTCCTCATAATGTCAGAGACACACAAGATGTTTATTATTATATCCCAGTCAGAAAGCACTGAATGGGAAAAACATACATAGAAGGTAGTGATGAAACGTCCCATGCAGATGCTTGGCTACACATTTGCACACACACTTTTGCACACATGTACAGTTCAGCTTAGTTTCAAACCTTAGGAGGGTGTTCTCAGCGATTTAATGACCTGCTAAGTCTAACTTTTCATACGGGATGATTAACAAGTTGTAGAGTACCAACACACATAAACGATTCCTAAATGCGTGACAGAAGACCCAGCAAGATGCCACTGTAATGCTGCCTCACATATTTAGTACATCACACAGAACTTGAGCAGGAAGCAAGCTCTCTTCAAATCACTATGAAATGGCGCAGTGAGGTTCCCTGGTGGGATCAAAGCTGAATCTGCTTTAACTATTTTAGTCAGAACTCATTTGATTTAGGTGGCTTTTCTGTGTGGAGTAGCTGCTAGCTGTGTAGTCAACAAGTGTGATCTGTCAGATCAATCAATCAGGAATTATAGGGTGACCTCATGACAAAAAAACACGCATAGGTAGCTGCAAATACTTTTGTCCTTTCATCACAGGGATTAGAAGGGCAAGACAAGAATTCCTTTCAAGGTAAACACCTTCCTGTCTGCTACTCGACATCCACGTCTACATTTAAAAGAGAGAGACGTTGACAGCGAGTGTCATGCACCTCCAGAAACACACAGGCATTCTAACAGATGGCCTGACCCGGAGTGGTCCTTTTCATTTCTCTCCTGGCTCTGCACAGTCAACTAAGTGCCCTGCACACTGACAGCAGCACAGCAATTACAGCTCATGCATTAACCATTAGATATTTTTGTTGTGCAAACATGTCAGTCTGAACAGTGGGACTCCCGATATTAGTTTTTAGATTTTTAAATGCACACACATTTTTACGTTATATGGTTTCTGGCAAATAAAAAGCAGAAAGGGAAAAAGATGGCTTTGCAGGTTCAACTGAATCAAGTAAGACAAAAGCTGGGAGTCAGAAAGATGAATAAGAATGTCTGATTTTTAAAAGGTAGTGGCAAAGAGAGAGGGGAGAGGCATAGCAAGGTTGGAGGGATTTAGCAGACAGGACTAGTCCCTGTGTAAATATGCCTTATGTAAAGCTTTTAACAGATTTCCTGTGGGTTTTCAAAGCAAACCTTTTTCGGCCTGGTCCCTTCCTCACACCTCCTCTTAGAAAATAGCAAAAAACCCGACTAGCTTTAAAAGTGTCTAATTATTCACACACGCATATCTCTGTGTAGCCCTGGAGAAGCTGCAGGCTGTGAAGTTGGATTTCTGTTGGAGGCGCTTGTGTATAATTGACTCTATTTTGTGGGGGGCAGTGCAGTGAGCGATCTGTCTGGGCTCAGGACTTAACACAGGATGTGGATGTGGGAAGAAGAAAGTTATATTTCCTTCACCCTCTCCAAGTTAAATTCACCCGTTATCCTTGACTCTGCTAAACCGCCCTTGCCTCACTCCTGTTACATCGTTTGGCTTTTTCCCCTATGAGTGCTGCTTCTGTCTCCCTTCTTTTCAGCCTTCAGTCACACATTTCCTAATGTTGTCTACTCCCTAACTACTCTTTCCTCTGACCTCTCTATTTCTGCATCCCGACCCTTCCATCTCTGTCTGTGTGCTGCTAAAGGCTGTCAATTTCTCCTCTCTCCGTCTTCACTTTCTGTGAGCTTAGCTGTCGGCTGTCAGTTCCCCTGTCTCTTGTTTTCATCTCCTTTGTGATTTCTTATTTTGGATCATGGGCTACAGTGATGCTCACATTTCTTGTCCTCTGTTCCTTAGACCAAAGGCAAGGACAGATGCCTGTGTTATCCACATGAACTATAGTCTGAAAGACTATTAGTTCACTACAGGTGTTGGCTTCAGTTAAAGAAAGAAGACTGAAGGTAGCTGCAGGAAAAAGTTCCGAATCAGACTAGCTCTTGTTGTTGATCACAGTTATTTTGAAGGTATATTTGGTCAAAGGTAATTTGTTTCACTTAGTTTGAGTAAAGTAGTTCTATTGTGTTGAGGCAGCAGTTACGGATACAATGACTATTTATTGAGCTCACTACCCAGGCAAAGGCACGGAGCAGTAGGACAAAGGAAAATTACTCCAGGTTTGGGCTACTGTACTGCTGCAACATGCACTAATCATTAGGGATGTCCTACTGATATCCAGTAACAAATACAATATATTCTATCATTATTTCAGATGTTTGATACAAGTTTCTCTTTTAGTGTCTTTTTTTACTCCAGTACAGCTGTCATCTGCTTAAAAAGTTGCAGAATATATGCAACATAAATTTGATTTTTGATTTCATTGTTCTTTCTTTGACTAGGTCTTTTCCCACAGCGGTTGCATTCTTGAAAGACTTTCATACCGTGAAACAATTTTCTGTAATATCAAAAGGGTAATAGCCTCATTTAAACACAATGCTGTAAAGTATGAAAATGATAAGATTCTTTGGTAGATGGTAGAAATGCTGCAGCAATGTATATCAGGAATAATGTTCTCTATATATTTCTAATTCATTATTAAGATTCTCAATAAATAATCTAACAGATGAGAAATACATGTAAAAATTGAGATTTCTTGTCATAATATTATAAAATCTGAATCTTTATTGTCATTGTAGCAATGACACAACAAAATGAAGGTGCAACTCTCCCAGTGCAAAAACACAGTCCCTCAAGTAAAGTAGGTCTAAAAACAACAAGGCACAAATGTTCACTCAATGTATTGCACTGGTCCCTGAGTCAGTGTTATTTTTTATGCCTTAAAGGTGTTATAAAATCTCCATAAACTGCAGTGTAGCATGTAGTATTTTAATACTTTCTCCTATATTATACTGTACATTAAGAAACCTCAGGACAAAACACTGACATTGTTTAGCTTAGGAAAAAAAACTCCACATCGCCATATATTATCAAATTATGCAGATTCTCTATGAACTAATATGACAGAACCTGGTCTTCTACAGTAGTCAGTCTGTGTCCCCTACAGCTGTCTGTCTTTGTCATCTTTATCTTCATCCACCTGTTCCTCATTGTCAGCACTCTCCAGAGGTTGACCCAACAACCACACTATATATAGCCACAAGCTACCACAGCAACAGAGCACCTGCACAGCTTTAACTGCCATTAAATGAGAGGGGAGGTGAGAGAGACGGAGGGAAGTCATTAATTCCATCTGTCAAAAACAAGGAACGAGGCAACAAATAAAGACAAAGAGAGATGAAATAGAGGAAACGACAGGTGCAAAGAAAAGAGCCAGAGAAACGCATTGGAAGACATTTAAAATAAGAGTGTGCAGTATATGTTTAGGCTGCGGACTTGCCGTCTCGCCTTCCTCAGACCACACATTTTCATACACAAACCCACATTTCCGTGAGCGTGTGAGTTCTCCACTGATACTCTAGTATCTCCTCTGTCTTACTCATCTGGTCGCACAAATCTAATTCTTTTCTCCCTCCCTCTACTCCAGGAGACTCTCTGCCTTTCATGAAATCTGGTGCAGCCTTCTGTGTTCCTGCTGGCAGCAAGGCACTGACAAATGGCTGCTCCGAGCACCCACTGATGAGTAATTGCACCAACTGACACTGTAAATTCCCTTTGAATAAGAAAAGTGCAACATGATGTTCCTGGCAACAGCACACAGTGTGTATTTACTGCACAGTACCACTGAACTTGCTGCCTCTGGGGCATATAAGATCGTACTATTATTATATCATGTCACTGTATTGACATTTTACGAAGATATTATGTAGAAATTTAAGTGTTGAATGAATGATCAAATGATACATATACACTCGGTGCTGGTGCTGGAAACATTCCTCAGATATTCTGGTCCATATTGACATCAAAGCATCACATGGTTGCTGCATATTTGTCGGCTGCGCATGCATGATGTAAATTGCCTGTTCCGGCACACGTTCTTCAAGATAAGAAGTGCTGAGATGCTCTTCTGCACACCTTGGTTTTCAGACCATTCTCTGTAAACGCGTAGTGGTTGTGCATGAAATTCCTAGTAGATCAGCAGTTTTTGAAATACTCAACAACCATATTTACAGTCACTTAAATCACCTTTCTCCACCATTCTGATGCTTGGTTTACTTCAGCAGATCATCTTGACTTTATTTACTTGCCTAAATGCACTGAGCTGCTGCAGTGATGACGTGGGAATGCTAATGCTTTGAACGCATGGTGACTTCCATTTTATCCAGAACATTTTAGATTTTCTCATATTTCTCTGGTGATTTATGAAAGTGAGATAAGTGGGTACGTCCAGCAGGAAAAAGTAGGTTTTCAAAGGTACAGAGGTTTGAAAGAAGAGATTATATGGGAAGAGATAATGAGAACTCATTACACACAGATGAGAGCAGCAAAAAATGGAAGACAAGGTTCATATGATCTAGATTCTAGCCTCATCAACTACTGTAATGAGGGTCTGTATAATCTGCCATCTGTCCTACAATTACATGTATCCTGTCATGTCAGGGATTTAACAGGAGGGGGATGGGTATAAGTGCAATGGATACATGAATTTGAGGTAAGTGAGACAGAGCACAAAGGATGAGACGAATATTTAATTGCTGATCAGTCACTCATCATCGTAATGAGAGGCAGGTGAAAGAAACCACATTTCTGCCACTAGTTTGTCTATTGGATTTGTTAGCATTTTGAAGCAGGAGAAAGAAAGGCGGAGCTGAAGTAACAGTGAGGATACACAAATATCACACATCTTCTGCATCCTCCAAAAGTCCAGTTACTCTCACAGAATATGGTGGTATCACAGAAGGGTCGAAGACAAGGGAAAGATCTGATTCCTCCACCTGTCTGGTCACTGCGTGTGTTTTTGCCATTTTACCATGTGCTGTGACAACCCGGTCTCCTAAAATTGACATTTCCATACAAAGAAACTGCAAGCGAAAAATATGTTTTCTGTAGGGAACATAATTGAATAAAGCAGTCGGATTACATTTTCTATAAACACAATGAGGATATGTTCACAAGTAACGCAAATGACAAGTCACAAATACGTCGATACCTAACATATCAATCCAATGTACACAGGCACCATACAGTGGTTTTATTCACCAAAATATACAGTATGCGATCTACAACATCCTGTTTTTGTTTTCTACAAAAATGTTCAGTCCATTCAGGTCTGTGACTCCACACAGTTGTTACAGTGTTTAGGGTTGGGTTTATACACTGGTTTAGGGTGAGGGTAAGACTGTGGGCTGGCTGGCTAACAGTCCCTCCACAAACAGTGGCTCTATAATAAACTGTAACCAAAAATATGACCTTCACTTATTTAAGGAATATCATAACTTACTTATTATATGATTGCTCCATCCAAACTATGCAGTTTAGTTGCAATGTAACACAATTTTTAGGAGACAATGTTGGTTGTGATGACTGCTCCTACCTGAGTCATGTGTCTATGCTGTGCCACAATATCTTCCTCACTTCCCTCTGGAGTGATAAATAATAGGCTGTCCAAATCTGCTGTACCAAAAGTACACACACAAAGACACACACAACCTTCATCCCCAGCTTTGTTTTTACAAAGAGCCAGAAGACATTTGAATCTGTCAACTAGGAATTTGTCATTCTCTATTTATCCTCTTTAAACCTTTTAAACCTCTGACCATTAAACGTCTTTATAATACATCTAGGATGTGATACATGTCAAATCTGTGCACTCTGGATTTAATGTGGAGCAAGAATATTTTAAGAAATCAGTAAAAGTGTCACTTTGTACTCGTCTTTCTGATCCTGACTAAATAAAATTGTCTATTATGCCTAAATTCTCTCTGGATCTACGTTATCTTTCAAATCAAATCAAATCAAATTTATTTATATAATACTTTAAAAACATCATCATGTTGACCAAAGTACTGATCTCTGTCCTTTATCCATGTCCTTGACATGCTGGTGTCCTTGACAGATAGCAGTATGTCAACTCCCCATGTCTATGATAATCCACAGTCACCTCTGGATGAGTTCAGTGGCCAGGAATCTAATAAAGTCCCCACTATTGACTATAAACAACCTGCAGAATCATGACTTTTTGGAACACAATTCCAAAAATATAGCTGAATATTTCCCGAAACAATATCAGCATCCTTTCTTTTTTGCTTGTCCGCAACAGCTGGTTTTTTGCGTGTGGTTTGTCTGAATGTTTGTGGATGCCCGTGTGACCTCTGCCAGTCTGTGACAGCTGGCATATGGCACCACTCTACATCCACCAGCCTGAATCTACGCTTCCGTCAGTGCCAGCTCAGTGGCCCCTCAGACCTCTGCCATCTTGGCTGTGCACCAGGAAAACAAGTTAGTTCTGGTAATTAGGACAGATAGCGAGTGAGGAAAGCAGAAGACTTGCTGCACTCCATGGATTCTGACAGACTTGGCTCAGGCTTCACATAAAAAAAGTCCGAGATAAGAGAGGAAGAGAATTTTTGAGAATGCAAGTTTATAGAGATTTATCAAATATTTGATAGACTTCTGATATATTTGCAGAAACTAAATAGCATGTTGCTTTATGAGTAGGCTGGAAGTGAGCCAAAGAAATAGCATGTTGACGTCTACAAGTGAGCTTTGATGCTAGTCACGCCTAATGCAAAATGTAGTTGGTTTAGATGTTTAAAACCTTTTTTTTCCCTTTTGAGGGTGCTTTCCTTTTCCAATCCAAACCATAAATAAGATATTATATTTGGTCAATTAAATCATGTATATGTTCTTGAGTGCAAAAGCATCCTGTGGTTTCAACAGTTTTTACATACATAATGATCAACGACAAAGCAAAGAAAAAAAAGTTTTCATGTTCATAATATCACTGTGATCAGACCGTGAAATGCATTTACATTTCTGCAATTAGTTTCATGGGAGAGATTCAAAAGCTTTGTCTGGCTGTACTTTAAGCTATGCCAAAATTATAATTTATATTCAGGCCCCTTAAGTCAATAGTCAAGGCAACTGGTGTTTCTATGCAATTATAAAAAAGAAATAATTCATATGAAACTTACGGTATGAAGCCAAAATTTTGTCCAGCAATTTACTATCATTGCTTGCTGCTCTACAAATTGATTAAGGCAACAGAAGGACGTGTGCTCATGAGTGCATTTTAGCATTATATAATACATGATTTGTGTTTGACATATTGTGTTGCTGAGAAATGACATAGTCCTTAACATTATCAGACACATACTGAGTACGGCACCCCTGTGGTGCCGCCCTGGGCAGAAAATTACATGTATAATGTTCTGCAGAGGCCACAAGGAGGCTGAGCAATGAATGACAGGCAATACTGTAAAAGATACAGCAGTATGTGGACAGTCAAACTGATCCAATTAAAACTGTTTTATGCAACATGCAACAGTTATTTTCTGTTTTACGTCCTATTTTTGTCTGTATAAAAAGTTAAAGTTAAAAGTTAGTTTACTGTTGTGCTCAGCAGACATAGTCAGAGTACAGGTAGAGTACAACTAATAAATCATATTTTTTTATGTTAGGCATGCAAAAACACACACATACAGACACACACACACACATCCTTTAATTAAACTCTGCTGAACAGGTTATCACAAACCCACTGTTTAATTGCTCTGTCTGCTGCTCCTTTTTGTTAGATAGGGTGTGTAAAGTACATCAGTAAGTGAGCTGAAAAATTAGGATGAATCACATCAACTTGTAATCTACTGGTCATAGGTGCTATTAAATATAACCTGCTAATGGTTTGGGATGAAATATTATCATTCTCACGCAGTCATTTATCATCATGCCCATAAGGAACATTTTGTTCTTTGGATAATAGCACGGAAAATGACTGGATCATTATTAGACTGCAAACACTAGCTGAGAGAAAATGTGAGGAAGACATCTGCAGCTAAATTGTATTTCACAAAAAGAAAAGACTCAATTTCAAAATTAAAGATGAAGTGCTATTATTAAATCCATTTCCACAAAGTTAATCATTATGACATTTTTGTTTGTGCGTGAGTCATTTAGCTTATGAATCACACAGCAAAGCACCTGCGGATCTCAAAATAACAATCCTTATGTTTGTATGAAAGACGGAAAACAGGATGAGAAAGAGGAAAGAAAAATTTGGAAAGGAAAACATTTTTATTACTTCTGGTTTCCATGGTAATTTCTTGTGGTGCTGGCTGAGGAACTTCCGGATATGGGTATGGTCTCTGCCATTGGCTCCTCCTGTGATCGGCTCGTCATCCTTTGAGAAAAAAAAAAAAGATTAAAAAGAATACATGTATTCATCTTTAGAAACACTGATGACAGGAAAAAATAAAGGAGTGATCCATGCATGACATGAATCGTTTATCCATCCATCACTAGAGTAACATGACTCTGTAAGCTACATAACTGATGATAAAATCAACTACTTTAGCAATATTAGACAACATAAGCTATGCAGTACACACAGCTGAGAACACCACACATCACCCAGGGACACGTGTGTGCGAATCATGAAAGTCGTTATTTCCCCCGGATGTCTATCAAAACCCTTTGCAATCTCTTCTTCAGTATTCAGTCCTAATCCAGCATTTGACTCGCCAAACCCCTAATCTCAAACATACTTATACCATCCACCCTGCCAGCCAAGATCTCCACTCCAGGGAGTCTGAACTCGGCCTGATCTAGAATTTAACCCAGTGCGCCGGCCAGAGCAATGCAGGATAGTTTCCCCGTGCCCTGCTCAGAGGCATGTTAATGTTAATGTTGAGCTGTGCTGGGCAGGACAGAGCAGAGGAGAGCGCAAGTTCTCGGCCAGCTGTGAGGAGATACAAAAGGTTGTAAGAGGCTGCTGGGCTCCCAGAGGAGGAACCGATTCACAGAGCTGTTAAATGAGCGGCAGAGCGTTCTCCATTTAGCAGGGATGTCATAGAGAGGCATCCCTCCTCTGAGACGAGCTGGAGAGGTTTTCAGCACCCCTGAAATTAGGGGATTTTGTTGAAGGCACCAGTGTTTGCAAAAGAATCTGGGGGAAAAAAAGACATTTTTAGAGTGGAAGAGGCAAAGAGCTGTTGGATGCCAAGCCTCTGATTACTTTTTTAACTTCCAAGGGAGAGAGATGAAGGAGGGCAGGGAAGGTAATGATGAAGAAATGTGACAGCAGGCTCCCCTCCTGTCTGCCACTGGAGTAGCGTAAAGCTCCTGATGTACCCAAAGGCTCACAAACACACTGTATTTGTGTGACACACAAACACTCACACATACATTCACGGTGAAGGACATAACATTAATATTGCATCAGCTGGTGTCTTTCATGAAACAAAGACAGCAGAGGAATAAAGGACTCGGTGACCGGTAACAGTGGGGAACTAGATATCAACACCTGCAGCAAAATGTTTTTGACACATTTGAAAAAAAGCCTAGATAATCCAGCAGCCTACAGGTTTGTCTGTTGAATACAGTTTATAACAGACATAACACTGCATCGCATTTTGACACATATCATGAAGCTCATGGTGAAGTTTGCACAAAACTATCTAAAATGGAGCTAAATATCTTCATGAAGTTTTAGTTCAGCTAGTCCTGTTTTTTTTTACGTTCAGATCGTTACAGCAGTTTTCTCATTAACACTTTGCACTTAGAGCGTTTTTTTTTTTTTTTTATGTTTGAGGTGTTGTTTTTCTTGCCATAAACCCTGCAAAATTAGTTGTTGCTACGCACTTACACTGTAGTAAAACTGAAACCTTGGACTGTCTCTGTGACATCGTTTGCGAGTCGTGAGCAAAGCAGGAGCCAAGAGCTTTTTGTTCTTGCCTGTGAAAGACAGCTACCTCGTCAGCTAATCAGCTTTCACTATTAGAACAGGTGTGATGGCTGTTTGAATAAAGATGAAATTTTATCCATGTGGCTAGAGGATGCTGTCATCTGCAGTTACTAATTGAAACGAGTAGTTAAGCAATTCGAGGCGGTGTTTTAGAAATAATCTTGTCAGCCCTAAAACACTAAACTCAAAACCACCAGTCAAGTTAGGACTGTAACTCACACAGACACCACTTTCCTAAAGTGCTGCCTCAGCTCAACCCAACTCGAAGTCCTGCTTGTCGATGCAATACTAAAAGGTAAAGTTAAACTTATTGACCTAAGGTTCCACTACATCCTTCATCAGCTGTATGTCTTTCTCTTCTATAGCGTGTATTGACTTTACACTTGGGCAAGATGTTGTCATTACTTCCAGTGCCCTAGAAATACTCGTAACACTTTACGTGACTCATTATTTAAGAGTTACAATCTCTAACTCAAAGCAGATCTCCATTGTCCTGGCACTGGGCCCGGACCTGTTCTATCACATTTCACTGATAATTAAAGTTGATGCTAAAGGGCCTGTCAGGTGGCTTTATGTATTAAACATCTAAGCAAAACAGGGAATATCAATCACACTGATGAGACTGCCTATTCATCATATGTTTGTACTGATATTTACCTTGTTGACTTTCACTCAAACAGAATGACAGATGGTTTATAACAATGTGGGTTATTTGCTATGGGAGCAATGCATCACCCACAGAAAGGGTGAAGGAGAGTAGCAATTAATTACATCTAAACTAAACCGTTTCATGTATGAACACGCACAGCAGAGTTGTTTATCTAAAAAGGATTGATTGATTAGAAAGTAGCCCCCTGATCAGTGAGTCACTAATATCCAGCAGATTTGTCACTGTAGTGGGTGTGAGCCTCCTGGTTGTTTCCTTCCCGACTCCCACGTTCACACGGCACAACTCAGATGGATGACCTTGCTGATCCTGAGCCCAGCAAAACAGTTGAAGACAGTGTCCTAGAATACCAATGAGCTTAATTAATCCTCCTTATTAAAAACAAACAAGGGTAAGTCTGCAGGGAAGAGGGAGACTTTGTGTAAGAGAGAGAGGAAAGTGGGAGTTAGGGCAGAGCAGGAATCTGGTGATAATTTCACAAATCTCTTCAGCCCCCCACCCACCATGATAACCCCTGTGAATGAGCTCAGCTTCGTTAGCTCCCAAAAGACGACACAAATCAAACTTTCATCTTCAGCAACCTGCAATAGGTGAGTTAAACACTAAAGTGGTAATATCACATTATACTCTCCATTTTTCCTTCATGTTAATCTCTACTGATAAATACAGAACGCTAATTAGACATACCAACATAATAATAATATATTGCTTCCCATTATTCATCCTATAGTCTTGCTGAGTAAACAGTGGGTTCTGGCGACTGGAGGTTCATTGTTCTCACATTAAAATGTTGTACAGGCAAAGATGCGCAGATGACATTTACAGCAGCAAAGACTAAAGACAATGAATCACCACCAAAAAGAAAAGTCTCCCTGCTCACAACTGTTCCCATAGTGTTTCTAAATTAGAGCATGATTTTCATACTCCAAACAGACATTCAGACACATCATATCGTGCATCAGACAGTGTCGGATAAATGTGACCGTACATCACCCTGAAGATGACAAGATCGCACCTGTTGTGATGCATAAACTGACAGAGCTTGACAGAGAAAAGTAGTTGAAAAGAATGAAAGGTTGAAATGAATGGAGAGAGTAATGTGTATTAAAGTAAGAAAATGTGGCAGACGGGAGACAGAGAATAAGCAACATAACAAAATGAACAAAGAGAAAAGAAAAAGTGACCAGTGGAGCAATAAAGAGGAAAAAAAGCACCACTGAGAGATTGGTAGCACACAGTGCTTTGTGCTAGTGTTGTCCTCCCAAATCCTTCTGGCACAGAGAAAGTCTGAAGCGACTGCGGCCTGCCAGAATCCGTTACTGTCCTCTCTTTACTTAACAGACCGCTGTCTGCTTGGTTTCAGAGCAGTACCACACAGCTCTGTGAAGTATTACACACTCTCTGCAGCTCTGTATGTGACGCAAGTGCAGCTGCAATGTCGGATTTTTACTTCACAACTTTTATACACTGGATTCACAGTTGATGTGGAAAAAAAAAGTAAGACCTTAATACACAAAAGGAAATGCAGCTTAGCTGAGATGTAGTGAGGAGTGACTTTAATGTGATACTGGAGCTTTCAAATAATTTCTAATAATTGTCTAAACTATATATCGTGATCGAGGTAAAGAAAAAAATATCAAAGAGAAAAGAAGAATTAATCTAAAAGGAATATTTATCCATGGATCTTTTAATGACAAAGTCAACACCGCAGGGAACCATGAGGTAACCTGTGATTTTCAAAATGCTTTGCAGATTACTGAGAGATTGAAGGCGGATTTTTTTAAACTTTTTTTTTTAACTTAGTTCCTACCTTACACAACCAATTATGGCATGTCAAGACAGGGAGGCAGGAATTAATTGAACTACTTTCACAAGACTCTAATGGGGATTAATGTGAGTCCTCGGACACTACATGGGATCAGAAGTGCTAAAAAACGCAAGGTGATTATTAGAGATGTGACTACCTACCAATACACAAAGGAGCCCATTGTTTTGAAAAGCTGGGAAAGCAGCCTGATGAAAGCTGAACACTCTGATATATATATCAAATCAGCAAACACTGCTAGAAACTGAAATTCAGATTTTGCCATATGTTGCTGTGGATTCTCTAGGTGTTGTCTAATAAACTGTACAGGGAAAGGTTGAATAAATCTGCACCCAGATCTAACAATCAGCCATTCTAGTGCATTTCTGAAGGAATTTGGTTCCCCAATACCTTTACGTCCAAATCCCTATCCGTTTTAACAAAGTAGCTAGCACTGCTGAATAGAAATCAGCCCAAGTGCATTCAGTTAAAACTATTGCAGAACAAATCCCAGCCAAGAGAAGGAAGGAGTGCAACTATTTTTGTCATGCCGCTTGCATTATTCATGTAAGAAATTACATGCCGGTCAATGGAACAACAGCAGAAAGGCTGAGTGAGAAAGAGAGAGAGAAAAAAGGAACATAAATAAGGGATGGCTGCAGTCGATAATAGGAGTGATAGAGTCAGTGGCTCCAATTCATTCATTGGAAGATTAATGGTGCAGGGATGAGTACAGCAGGGAGACAATAAGACACAAAGGAGAAGAAGAAGGGGAGAGATTGACAGATGATAAGAAGAAAAACTGCAGTCAAGCTAGAAAAGACAGAGGACGCGCATCTATTATTTTATTAACAAAGTACTGATTTTATTTTGACAATGTTTGTGCACACCTGAGTATGTTCTAGCATATAGAAATCTAGGGCCTGCTTGAATTGTAGGTGTATACATACATACTTGATTTAGGTCAGTGACGAGGTGTTAGGATTTCTATCATGCTCGAGTCTACGTCAATATGACAGACATCTAAAGACAAAGGCGGTGAGGAGTAGTGCAATCTCTCTCGGGATCAATAGCGGTCTGAAGAGTTTTATCTCTGTTGTCACTTTTGTGCACTCATGCCTCACGTTCTCTAATTCAAAATCAAAATTGACTGTTTCACCAAATATATTTATCACTTCAACACGCTTCATGCAAAGAACACACTTATTATAAACTGTAACATGAAAAAAACTATATGAAAAGATTTGGCTGACTGATTGAGAACAGGATTTAAATGAGGCTGAATGGTGGACAGAAAGCAGGCAAAGTTTAAACCCTCTCATGCCTTGCAATTTTTGGACTGTAATTAAACCTGTCTCAGAGGTAATTCGGTACAGCCTTAACAAAAACTAATCTATAGAAAGGCAGCGAAAGGTTGCTTTAATCATTATAAATGGAATGTAAGTAGAGCTAGAACAAGATACAGGTTAAATTAGTGGAAAAGCAACATCTGAGCTGGAAACCAGCCTTATGCGATGCTCTCTCTCTTTGTTGCACTGCATTTTTTACTCTCTGAGCAAGGAAATGCATTAGTCTGTACCTTTTCTACCGCACTCGCATTTGGAGGAGAAAGAGGAATAAAGAACAGGCCCATCATCCATATTATGCCTGGGTTTTCTGTCCAGGCTGATTATTACTGATGGGGTGTGATATGGGGCAGCTGGCAAACAGAATAGGCAAACATTCAACTGCCAATCATCCCCGACCTGTTTGGTGCTCAATTTGACCTAATCAACACCGAGCCCGCTGCAGTGAAAGTGAGGCGGGCAGAGACAGAGATGGATACACAAACTGACAAACAGACTGGCCGTGCTTTAAGAAGAATGACAAGAATGTTCAACAGCAATGGTGGATTTTCTTGTGTGTAGCATTTTCAAATGCTTATCTTAAACCCGAGTTGATGCAGCAGTAGCCACTGTTAAATTGTGGCTGGTCCGTGTTGGGGGCTTGGGTGATCAATCATAGGTCCATAAAATATTATAAGTGGCTGGAAGTTGTTTTTTTGAATGACATGTCATATAATGGTGACACCCTGCTATTGAATGAATGGTAGTTAAAAGGCCTTTGGCTGGAGGAAGCAATTCTAACTGTATAGAAAACAAATATGTGGATGATTAAAGGTTATTTTCACTGCTATAAACGTTTTTTTTTAATATAAAGCTTTGTCAGCATTGTTCACAATGTATGCTGAGACTACAGCACTCCTAAAGGTTTAGAAAAACTTTTTTCAAAAAGAACCACATGATATCAGGAGCTTTGTTCAGACAAATGATGAAAAAATTGATTCTGTTTTTCAGAAAACTTGCCTTCAACACCAATAATGGAGAGAAAGCCATACAGTTCTGTTAACGAGTGAATAATATAAAGTGAATTAGAGCAGTGTATCTGCAGTTTTGTGTGCAACAACATAAAAAATTAAGTATGGCATTGTGGGGTCACATTTTGAGAACATCTGGTGAGTGTTCGCTTGTTTTGCATTACAGAATTCATCTGTTTGAAAATGCAAATGTGCAAGATAACCAGCAGATTTGGATGAAAAGTAGAGACCAATCTGAACTTGTCTGCTCGTATGAATTAATGTGCACATTGTTTGAGCTGCACGCAGAGTATTGCTTCAGCAATTAATGTCATTTTCTTACTGCTGGCACTGAATGAAAGGTGTAGAAGAGTAGAAGAGGTCTTGTCTGACTAAACTTACACTAAAAGAACATTTCTGTATTGCTTTCTCAGTGCATACCTGTAACTACAGTTTGTCTCTGTTGAGAGTTTTGAGAATTTGTGCATCACACTGTAAACACATGACACCGAAAATCTTAGCACAATTCACAGCGAAACTCTCAGCACAGATTCCTGGTACTAGAAAATCAAAGCTTCCCACTCTGCACTTAAAAGTTCCCCTGACCTAAAACCAAGATGTAGCACACACGCGGCTCTACATGTATCTAGTTAGTGAAAGGAAATATATTAAAATGCTAAAATCAATTATGAATGAAAGGAGGGTTTAATAATGTTCTGGCCCTTTATAAACTCTACCACAATTAAAAATGAAGGATTTTACAGTCGGCCGTTCCACAGCCCACACTGACTGACTGATACACTATCTACTGTATACACAGTTTAAATCCAATAACACATTTAAAAAATACTCACACATTTCCTTCCTGGTCATATTCCATGTCAACACAATGATAATGGCACAGATGGGAATGAAATACATGGGCAGAAGAACTCAAAGCTCTAAAGTTATGATTAACTAAAATAGAGTACACACCAATACTACTGAGGTAATATTTTTTGGTGACTGTTAAAGTGTTCCTTATACAGTTCAGCACACGCATGCACACACAGCTAAATACCTCATTATAATAAAAACTTAGTCCAGGGGAACTTGCTGAGATCAATAAGCTAATAGCAAGACCCTTAGGATGTGGCTGGCTTAAGTTAAGACAACATAGAAAGAAGATCCCAAACTGCTTCACTGCAAAAACTGCTTTTCTTACATAGTATTTTTGTCTTGATTCCAGTCCAAATCTCTAAAAATTCTTAAATCAAGATGCATTAATTATGCAAAATTATCTTGTTTTTTGTTTGAATTAAGATAATTTTTCTTACCCCACTGGCAGATAATTTTGCTTTTTTTAAGCAACAACTCACTTAATTTTGATTTATTTCCCCAGAAAACATGACATAATATCTTAAGGCCCTTTACTACTTTAGTAAATGCATCTTGATTCAAGAATTTTTAGAGATTTGGACTGGAATCAAGACAAAAATACTAAGTAAGAAAAGCAGTTTTTGCAGTGTTTTATTGAGATTGTGCAAAGACTAGATATGTATACAATCACTGCTAAACAAATACAGTGATAGGCCTATAGGTCTATGTCCTGCTCCTGTGCAAATGTGTACAAAATAAACTCACCTCCCCGTTCTAACAGAAGCTATTTATACATGTAGACAGAAAAAAAGAAAAAAAGAAGAGGTGTATCCAATAACAGCAACAATATCTCAGTTTCATTTGGTTTTCCTATAAACGAGGCCAGTGAGCCGGCATGCACAGTTGGCAGTGCTGTTCAATGGCACACCAGAATCTAAATAAAATTGATCCATTAGTTGCACCTGTGTGTGACAGGCCAAAACGTCTGCTGTGAAAAAGGACTGCAGGTGAGCTGTGCAAGTGGTGTGGTTCTGGTATCATTTGGGAGTGCAAGGGGGAAAGTGGCTGGCACCGTGCTGCGGTTTCAGCTGTTGTCAACTGACAATTACCGCTCGTGGCTATTTTTTCTCCCCCGCAGTGAGCAACAAGCTAACAATACTTTTTCGAGAGCAAAAGTAAGTGTATCCACAATCACACAAGCAGTTACATCAGAAATGTGCAATGTGCGTTGCAGCACCTTTCACATGCAGTATCTCTGATGCATGGCCTTGGTTTCTTGCTGCTTGCCCGATTTCTGGATGTCTGCTGACCAGCACTCCTGGCCTCTCCGTCTTACTTTAGTATTTTTCACCCTCCTTCCTTCACTGTTGCATTTTTTCCTGCTTGTCTACAGAAAAATCTGTAAAATTAATCTAACTTTTCCTCCTTTAAGAGATCGCAAAATGAAAGCTTCAGACAAAACCACTGCGTCCCAGACTAGATGTATGATGGATCACTTATTATGCAAGCTCTTTAAGTGCTCTTAGGAATGTTTGCCAAGCGCTCCATTTCTAGTCTTCTTAGAGCTGGTAAAACCACAACCTAACTAGGATTAATGGAAGCACACTAAGTAAGTATCCATCACAACAAGCTTAGCTTTCTCATCCCAGGACAAGACTAAAGCAAACGTATTCTGGAGCCAAAGGAAAACAGAGACTTAAGTGAAACACCTCAACAACACAAGAAAAGAGTTAGAATTTAGAAAAATACAACAAAAAATACAACCTGCCATGAAATTAAGCATAGATGTTTAAAAAGGTTTTCCATTTATTTGAATTGGCTTCATTTTAATAATTTGAATTTAAGAAGCCGCCCAGTGAGAGACAGGAGGACGTGAGAGGAGCTAACAGCCACAGCAGTATTCATCTTCTGTGTTCTGAATTTTCCCATGAGCATTGATAAAGTAGTAAACAAACATTGCCTCATGTAAATAAACACAGAAATGTGTCAGCTAAGTCTGATGCACCTGGGGATGACTTTTACTGTTTGTTTTGTATGATTTCACTTTCACCTTTTCATCCTCAGCCATTTTCTTTAGCTTCCTTTAAATTGTTTCTGTCGGCTATTGGGCCAGGGAACATTTGGTTAAATTTTTTCCCTCAGAGAAAGATAAAGCTCTGCCGCTCTGCACACATGCATTGAGTTCACACATATACGTAAATGAAGGTGACTGGCATGTTTGACCTTTCTGATGTAAGCATTTTAAATCACTCCCTCTTTTCTTGTTTAGAGATTGCCCATCTCTCCGGTTGATCTGGTCTCAGCTACGCTTGAGCCACATTTTCTCCTCTGTTCCCTTCACTTGCATCTTTGTTGCTCCATGTTGCCTAACATCCCTCATCCAAGACAGACAAAGAGTAATTAAAATTACACCTGCTGCCTTTTGTTTAATGTCCCTGTCAGCCTACTTCTGCCTTGGAACCTTTTCACAGCAACGTGCTGCTTTCATTTGGCCCAACAGCTCTTTCACATTGCTAAGTCACGCTGCAAACTGCAGAACTGAGGTCACACCTGTGCAATTCTATTCCACAAAATTACAACCTGACAGAAAACCTATTGTAGGTAAGTGTTTTGTTTTTCACAGCACTCAAATTCCTTGACATTTTTGTCTTCTCTGGGTTACAGGTTCAAAAACTTGAGCCAAGCTTGAAATGAAAACTTCAACCAAACCAAGAATGGAAACGTCAAAATAGTTTCTGGTACTGACAGTGGGAACACTGTGTAACTTTTCTAATGGTATATATGGTATATTTAATAATGACAATCTGGTTGGTGAAAGGATGGCTACTGTCTTTTCTATCATGCCAGCTTCACCCGTCAGGTTTCACATGGATCCTGTGTTGTGTGAATAATTTTCTTCGTATTGAAAAAAACACACTACAGAGAAAAATGGCACAATTTTAAACATCATCAGATATAAACAGTACCTTTGTCACCTGTGCACCATTTTGACATTTGGCCTCACTTCCACATTTTCATAATTTTGTCTCTAACTCCTCTGACATCAGCTTTATTTTAGCAGCCACAGAGCAAAGCCACTACTAACTTGGTAGCCTGGGTATTTAAAGCTATCTGTGCATGTTAGTGGAGATGGATGGCAGCAAGAAAGGTGCAATGAATCTTCATCACGGCCCATCACTGTCTCTAATTCACACATACCCACAGTTCCAAACTGCTCCTTAGTCTTCAGGCTCTGTATGTGTATCTTAGACCTTACTCTTGCTCAGTTCCTTCACCTACCCTCCCTTATGTTTTCTATCCACTGATCAATCCATCCACCTGTCCATCCGTCCAATCTCTGGACACCTGGAAAGAGGTGGAAAGATAATTTATAGCTCATTCCAGGACACTGTGTTCTCCTCTATTTAGAGAACGCCCACATTGTTCTGGAGCCTCCAACGATTTCAACCAAGTGCGTGGGTCGTAATTTCATCTACCTGCAGGCATCTTCTCAGATCAGAGATGACATGTACTGTACCAACATATACCACCACCTGTAATTCTGTCTTCGGAGTCTCCAGGACACCCACACACTTTATGATAACCCTCTGCAGTACTCCACACGAAGATACAATACCTGTAATGTACTCTAGCATTTTTACAAACATACTTTGGTCTTCAGTAGACTGGTCATATTATTCCATTATTGTCTTCCCTTGTTTCACTTACTCCAAAACATAGTTGGCAGAGCATGAGATTATTGCATCTTGAACTTTTATTGCATTATTACAGTTGCCTGTGCCTGAGGAGGACATTGATTGGTGGTGACACAGTGCTTGCTCAGGGTCAGCTCTTTCAATCTCATTCTGTCTGTCTGTCTGTCCGTCTGTCTGTCTGTCTGTCTGTGTGTCTCATCATCTCCTCTTCTGTTACTGTGCCCATCGCATCCACATTCATTTGTGTCCGCCAGTCTGTCTGATCCTCGCTACCTCTCTCTCTCTCGCTCCTTCTCTGTCTTCCTGCCTACACATAGCCATACAATTCTGGGGATAGTATAATGGGTCATTTAACATGTATATTATGTAGTCTCACTTTTATGGCTGTAGATAGACGTAATACAAATTCAACCAAACCCGGTAAAACATTTTCTGCAACCTTACATGGCGAAAATGCAGCTTTCCACATGAGTTTCCACAACGTACATTTCCACAACACTCAGGTAAAATGATCCAATCAAAGGACACTTGTGTTTTTTTTGTGGTATGACTAGTGACTCCACAGTGAAGGTTGTGAGATGAATGGAAAAGATGGAGGATTGCCAATGGCCTGCTGTTTTAGTGCTTATTAACCACTGCATCTGTATGAAAAGTGCACTCTCACTGTGTCATAGTTTTTAACTGCCATAGATATCTGACTTGCAAATCATTCATTATAGTTCATTTCAAACCACCTTCATTACAGTACGTGTTTGCTTCCATTTTATCCATTTAGGCATTTATTCTGCAAATAAAACACAACCCTCTTAAATCACTCACTTGTGTTTGCATGAATTACAGCAACATAAAGTCGCTGTGACCCTTAAGAGAGACTTACTCTAAATAATACATTGTCTTTCCTTATTATATAGATTTAAAGGTACCTGTGTGAGATGCTCCAAGCAGTCAGGAATGCATATATGATTTTATGTAAAAAGAAAAGCTAAATTGGATTCTTTACGGCAACTTTCCAACTTTTGGCAAAAAAAATTTAAAACAGATGTGAGATGGTGGAGACATGTCAAGTCCGCAGGCGGAGACGGGTTCTAAATACTTTCAGAGAGAACAATTAACATTTGCCAAATTGTCCACCATCTGGTGAAGATTTGTACATTCTCTTCTGTGTGGATTTAACCAGCTGGTAACATTTAGGAAAAGGGCTTCTTTGTCATCTGTACCTAAAATATCAAGTATCTGTCAGTGTCATGTCTTCCCCTTGCCCTTGTGTGTCTGTTTTTCCATGTCTTTCTGCTCCTCCCTCACCTTAGCCA
>JAUYWH010000024.1:8022076-8096463 GCA_034779795.1 Ctenopoma multispine | reverse complement strand
CCTGCCCCCCCCCCCCCCCCCCCCGGCTAGCGTCCCCTCATGACCCTTATCTCTTCAAGCACATTTCCTAAAGCCTTCACTTAAATCAATTTTGAAGACGACTGCATTTTATGGAATAAGATATATCATTTTCGTCTCTTAGCCGGTCCCCGGGGATGTTCGACAGTCGCACAGCCATTTTGTAGCAATTTGGGTTCTGACTGTGTTCGGTACTTAAACTCCTGCTGCCACTGTTTGTGTGTGGCCGAGTACAGGATGTATGCTATACGGTGTATTGGATTGGTAGTATTGGTAGATTTTCTGACAGATCTGTACTGTAAGTGAGATGATGACCACATATGCGGGTCAGAAAGGAGTTTGACTGTGATATATGTCTGATTAGATGTCTGACCAAAATCAGCATCGATATCTAAAATCAGTCCATTTCCAAATCAAGGTAGAAAACATAAAATAATAATAAAATAAACTCTATTATTAATATTGGTTCTAAATTGTCTAATTATTGTGAATTTCTTCCGCATACAGCAGCTTCTTCCATAAAACCGAGCTGTGTAATGATCCTCCACTGACTTAGGCCACTTTTAATATTAAATATTAAACAAAGCCAAACACGCAGTGAACATTGAATTACTGTATCTGTCAGCCTTCACAGTTTGATTCTTCAGCACCTCAGGTTTCAAAGATTTTTGAGCAAGATTTCAGGCAAGATAACTATTCAATGAAGACAGAGTGGTAAATTCTGGGCAACTAAGGTTGAAAACGTAATACGAATGAAAACCCTTTCCCAAGGCCAAATAATGAGTGGTGAAGCTTAAGAGATTTGTGAGTCTTTTTACTTTACTAGAGCAGACAAAAAACTTATTTATATATGAAAAAATAAAAATAACAGCACAGTGTCCACAGTGTTTTTGACTCTTTAGTGTAGACACACCCAGAGACATAGTCCTTTCTAAATCTGTTTTATAAATCTGAACCTGTCTTGTAGAGGCCTGACAACCAAAAATAAGCAGCTGTGAATAAAGATAACATTTCCTGTCTGTAGCAGGTCCTTAACCCCAATTATCCCTTACAAGCATAAATTAGCAAGATCTTTTTCTTTGTAATCCATCTTAGCAGACATTCAGGTCGGGCTACAGGTGCAGATTTGGAGAAGTGGGTTTTCAAAGTAATCACATCTGTTTATCGCAATTCATGTTTAACAGTCTAACTTTCTGGATACATTTTGACAGTATTCCCCATTCGGACCACTTGCTGGAAACAACAGGGGCTTATCGTTTCGACACACACTTGGAGCTAATGTGCTCTGCATGTGCTGCGCTACTTGGAAATTAGCGTTTGGTCCTAAAAAATCTGTACTTCATCCTAAAATCCACCCACTGTAAGGAAAACTAAGGAGCTAAAGTGTCAGATTATCTCAGTGGTTTACTGCTGCGTGTACCAAGTGCTAATGATCTCTGGCAGTGGTCCAATCTCTGTCTCATGCTCTGCTGTTGGATATTTCTCTGTTTAATTTCACATCTTTCAGCATGAAAATGTTTAGAGATATAAATGCTTGAAGAGGATGTTAAATCGCATGATGTATTCACAGTGTATTTTGAGATGTGACCTCCAAAAGCAACATTATTAAAATTCACAGTGCAACTGCAGTGGGTGGGCTAAGCTGCAGACGGGTATCAGTAAAAAAAAAAAACATAAAATCTGATCACAGATGCCGTCCCTTTAATGTTGCCCCTGCTAGATTAGCCCATTTCATTAACATCTTTACCTGGATCCAGATTATTTTGCTTCATCCCTAATCTCTTTCTCATTATGGAGCTAGATGATTGTTTTGGAACACTAATCTGTGGCTGCACACCAAACAGAGCCCAAAGTGTTGCGATGATAATTAAGATTCAGACTGTGGCTGTGAGGGCCTTGATGAGCTTTTACACACACGAACACACACACACCTAAACGTCATTGTTCCTTATTCAGATGACTATGGGTGGGATAGGTTAAATGTGTTTAGACATGGACATTAATATTCAGAATAATGAGACAGAAAAGAAGAAAAAAAACAAAAAAAAAGAAAAACTCACTGCTGCCTCATCCTCTCTGCTGTCACTGGTGTCCTCACTCTTGTGGTGGCCGGCTGAGGAGCGGGTGTCCCTCTTACGGCTGGCGTCCGTCCCCTCCGTCTGTCTCTCTCCATCTGGGCCAAGGTGAAAACACGGACACTGCTCAGAAAGCCAGCAAGCACCATGTCACTGTCACCATCATCCTCATCTCCATTTTAATCATCATCACTAAAAGCATCATTGTCACTCTGATTTCTGTCATTATTAACATAATTATAGTTAGTGAATATCTTCATTACCATCATCATCATCATGGTCAACAATAATTTGAAGCTATCACTTCTCAGCCTCAATACTGTAATGAAAACCAGATAAAAGTTTCCACAGAAAAGAAGATTAGGTGGAAAAAAATGTAATTGGAATTGACGAAAAGAGACAAGAGTGAGAGGTATAAAAACCAGTCCAAAGAGAAAATGTGACAATACTGTGCAGACGTGAGGAATGTGAGGAGGAAGTACAAAAGGAAAAAAAAAAAGTAAGAGATGGACAAATGGAGAGACATAAAGAATAGCTTTTCTTGCTGTGAAGTGGAGCTGTTAGGATGCTGCCATGCTACCGATGGATTATGGGAGTTGTGCTGCACAATGATGACAGTTGCCTGCCAGAGAGAACTGGCTGGGAAAGGAACAACCAGAATTTAAATCCACTCATTACGTGTGTGTGTGTGTGTGTGTGTGTGTGTGTGTGTGTGTGTGTGTGTGTGTGTGTGTGTGTGTATCTGTTACAAAGCATATGGTCAGAACTGCCAACCCTCCGTGCTGCCATCAAAACGAGCACATATATACACACATACAATTTCAAGAACGGCCCAATTTAATACGAGGCGGTGTCAGGATATTCAACATTTTATAAGAGTCTGGTTATTTGGAGTTACAAGGTCTGAATGGATACTCATACGGTAACTACCTATACGAGGAGTTCATATAAAAAAAGTAATCTATACCCTATTAACTCAATCTCTTTTTCTATGTATTGCCCGGTGTTCGATCCCATTTGGCTGATAAGGTTCACAAATGCACAACATTGCTACAGCTCAGATGGGCTGCCATAAACTTTGGCACCTGTGCCATTGACTCCCTCGTAAAAAGATGGAGGAGGGTGGGACATTGTGGTGTCCCCAAATGCATTACAGTGAGAGTGGTTCATTACTGTCTGCTGAGCATGGCTGGCTGTAGTGTACGCACATAGCCAAACACACAGGCATGCACATACCCAGCCATATACACACACACACACACACACACACACACAAGGGGATAGATTGTGATTAAAAGACAGAATGGGGAGAATGGTTGGCTATAAAACATAATGAAAGCTAATGGTTTTCCAATATGTCCCCTTAACAATGAGTCTGAGTGGGCAGAATTGGATAAGGGAGGGGTGTTTGCTGGGGCTGAGCTACAGAGAAATTGAGGCGGCCAAGGAGAAAAGACACACACAGGTATTTATGAGCATGTATCTCATACAACTTGTTTTGTATTTCATGGACATCTCTAGCAAACATAAACCATGTAGATCTGTTTTCCTCCAAATTGCCAAAAAAGTTCACAAATGTGTTCTCATCTTAACTGTTTCTCAATCTTCCTCTTTAATTTGGAATACTGTATTTCATACTTTCTGAGTCTTTACCACTGAGGACAAAGTGCACTGCAAAGGTCAGTCCGAATCAGAAATAAATGCAGTTTACAGCCAATCGAGGATGCCGAAGCTTTCATACTGTAAGTGTCATTTCCATGTCAAACAAGGCCGATTAAGCCAAAGGAATCGTGGTGGGAAAGCTGTCAGCCCACAGAACACCTCAACATGGAAAGGCTACTGTAAGTGCCTCTGGGGTCTATCAAGGCGCCTGTAGATCAAAGCGCAAACACCAAGGAGTAACTGTAGTGAGTTTCTTTTATTTCAAACCTGACTTTACTGCCATTGTTAAGCCAACAGCAGGATGAGTTTTTGATCTTAAAACATCTTTTGAGGAAAGTTGTACATTTAATTTTAGCACCAGCACGTGTTGCTTAGCGAATCGTCAGGATGCCGTTACATTTGTTACGAGTAGATCATATACCACAAAACATACTCAAACATAGAATATAACATTTGTAAATACAATATCAAAAATTACATCAACTCAGCCCAATGGAAAATAAAGAACAAGTTCATTTCTCTGTGCCTTACGATTTCTCTTTCGCCTCATTATGCTGTCTATTTTTATTTTTCCTCTGTATGCACATTGCATGACTCACTGCATGAGTCAACTGGAAGCACATCTCTCCTTAACCGTTTATCTGAGACTATTATGAGCAGGCAATGCACCAGGGAGCAAGGTGAGACTCCTCTTTGCCTGGCCTCATTTGTTAAGTGATCACCTTAAATATGAATGAGCATGTCAAACATAAAAACCTCATATCAATCCTCCTTGGAAATAAAATGAATGACACACCCCAAAATGGATGCAGCAAACCAACCAGTGCTACATCTCTTGCTGAAATGAACTGTTCGAGATAACACTCTTACCATAAACATGTTAATAATAAATTATTTTAATGTTTATCATTAAATATTAAACATTATCATTATCATATCAAGGATGACATCCAAGATTTCAAAACAACAGAAAATCTCTACATATGCATCATAGGCTGATGGCAATGCAATGTGATTTGCCTTGTTTGAAATGTATGTCCTGACATTTACATAACGCCTAACATAAAGAAAGGGAAGAGCAGAAAACCACCTATAAAAATATCAACCCCCTGTCAGAAAGCGGTCGACCAACATGGAATACTTCCACAAATAAGTCATTTTTAAATAATGTTTCCTTTTTAGGCCCTTTTGAAGTCTAAAGAGAATAATTTTTGACTTTTTGTGAGAAAAGCACAACACGTTTCACTGTACTCTAAGCAGAGTTGTACATAAAACTCCCTTATTAAGCAAAGTCTAATTTCTACTGCTATTTATATCATTCCAGTTACTTTCAAATCACCAGTGCACCGTTTGCAGAGAGCCTGTTTATATGAATCAATGTTTTAAATAAAAAAAAAAAAAACATCAACTGCTATATTATTTTAATAAATTATTCAACAATTCCAAAATAATGGGATAACAAGAACTGAAGTTTCAATTGCAATTGAATCCTTGGTATGTGTGTTGTTGTCTGTGAAACAGGAGCAAAAATGAACAGTTGCAGACATAGGGTGAAAAGAGGTACTGCATAAAAATTTCTTATAAGAAAAATCATATTTCAGTTTTCATAAATGTAAATGTGAATAATCCAAAACTATTTCTGAAGAGCCCAGGAGTAAAAATAGAAATGATTCATAATATGGTCTCTTGCTATTCTTAAAAGTTACATATGACTGTGTGAGTTCTGACTAAACATATATATGAAGTATGAACACTGTCGTAGAAAGCTTGTCAAATAGAAGCCTGTTGTGATTCAGTGAGAATGAGTCATAAATACTGATCCCTGCTGTAATGAAGGGGATGTTTGATGAACAAATCAGACAGTGCTGCAGTGGTGAATCAGCCAAAAAACATGAAGGTTGGGTCATTTTATCCTACACTGGGACCGGTAATTTCATAAGTAACCACCATTACATTTCTATCAAGTTAAAAAGGCTTAACAGAACATGATGCACTGCAGGATGGGCATTTACGCACAAACACAGACCACGATGAAGCGGGCAGCAGCCGCGGAACGGAACAGAAGACTCACTTCTGCAAGTCGAAGTCCCTGGACTGTGATGGTACTTCCTCAATCCTCCATGCCAGTTTTAATGAAGTATTGAAAAGCCAACTGGCAGGTTAATGGAAGCCAATCGACTACGAGCTCCGCCACCAGCAGTAGACCAGGCAGAATACTAATCATTTAACAGCCTCCTCTCTTATGTTCTCCCTAATCTGTTATGTGTTAAAACGGCAGCACTATTTACGGTGCAGATAAAGCAATGGAGAGCAAATTCTGTAACCTCCAGAGGACACAGATAGGGACTGATTTTTGTAGCGTTTTGTAGATTAAGTCTGTGACAGAGTATATTAAAAACCACAATAAACAAGGGTCTTATCCAAGGTTGATGTGAATGTAATCTGTAGATAGGGACAGGGATTGGGAGAAACTTTCTCCCAGGCTCTTCTACTTTTGAGTAGTAGTAAGAAATACAGTGAGTTCACCTTGCCAGGATGCTCCTTTAAAACTAATGATATTCTAAACTCTGTAGCTTTCAGTGAACTGCAGCCGTCAGACCTCTCATCTCTGCCGTGCGTGTGCCAATTTATATGTATACGTGTATTTCAGGGTGTTTATGCACACGGGCATACAATATATGTATACGCGTGCGAGAGGGTTGCGTGTCTGTGTCTCGTTTTATCTTTGAACAAGACTGACAACAACTACTGGGTTCACTGCGAGGCGTTGCTCCACCGTATGTTAAGTGATAGACAGAATGGTGATACGGCAGAATGCTAATCACAGAATCAAAGAAGTGAGCGCGGCCACGATAGCAGCATCGAAGGGCAGTTTGAAGGGAAAAGTGAACGTTGAACAAGAGATAAATAAAAGTGACGCGCTTAAGTAGGACAGTTTTAGTTTGAACACGACAAAGCCTAGTCATATCACATTAACTAATAATAATCTGTTTTGCAGCCCTTAGGATCTGTTCCGTGTTAATAGCCCCTCTGGTAAACAGGGGGAAATAATAGTAGGCAGTCACACACAGTGGTTAGAGAACAATGGCAACAGTCATTAGCACAATTTATTCGCCAGTGTCACTTTATGTCAAGAACAGTTCATACATGGGCTCCGTTGAGAAGGTGCTATGAAGCACATTTGAAATTCAACTTTAGTGGACGAGTAGCAACAGAAAACAAACATTTAATTCATCTTGAATCAACAACACATTTATTTTCATAATCAAGTATGATCATATCATCAGAAGGTTCCTGAAGATAAAGCATCAACAGCATCTTGCAGCTCCAGCAGTTTTGTGATAAATCCTCACATTCATCCCATAGACACTATTGGATTGTGACATGGAGTGTGTACAAGCACTGGAGCACACTCACACAGTCATGTTACTACAAACATTTTGAGAATAAAATGAGGCTAGCTGTGGAGGTATCCTTGTTAGAGGTAACCATGAGAAAAAGGTTAGTGTTCAGCAACAAGGCTTTAGAACAGTCTGACATTCAAATGAGGCTCAACAGCTTGTATCAAGGGGCCTAATTTGTGCAAGAAAATACTCCCACACAGTTACCACTAGCTGGGTCCTTTGACACACGGCTGGACTGATGGATGACTTCATTCTTACTCTGTTTATTTCAAATTCTCAGTCTGCTATTGGCATGTCACAATACCATTCAAGATTTATTGGTATTGTTAAGCAATTCCATAGCTTGATCTTTTTTTTTTTTTTATTATTATTATTATATGATCACTAAAGCCTTGTCATCTGACAAAAGCATGGTCTGACACAGGCGTCTCCTGTTGGAGCCACATCGTGAGATGTTGCGTACTTGTGGCTCTCCTGTTAGCTTGAACAAATGTAGCCACCTGCCCCTGACCTTTCTGCCAAGGTGTTTTTGCCTGCTTGACTGCAGCTGATGGCATATTTTTCTTCCTTTTCTCAATCACACTGAAATCCCAGGCGGTCTGCCGTTTCTGACATGTTGGAACAACAACCTCGGGGAATGCAACAAGCTTCCCTGCATCAAAGTTGCTTTTCTAATGCCCGTCCTTACACATAATTTAACCTCCTAACATAAAGATTTACTGTTCAGGAGCAGGCTGTTTGCGCCAATAAGCACGTTAACCTAATACAATTATAACCAAATTCCATAAATAAAGGATAAGTAGAAAATTACAAGCAACTTTGCACAAGAACTACATTTAGACAGGTTTTTAAAAAAAAGTTTTTTAAAGTTTAAAAGAAAGAACACACAAGTTACAGGAAGAGTGTACAGGAGCATCATGCTCTATGTAAATTATTGACAGAATGGATGTCCTCTACGCAGTGAGTACACCGTGAATACATCTCACTGACGTATACTGTACTTCCCCTTGAGCTTGCACCAGCATTATGTGATGACATTAAATACACCCCTCTCCTCCATTGAGAAACAAGATTAAAATTGCATAGGATAACAAAACAAGAGGCTGCAGCTTTTAAGACCATAGGAGTTGAGGAACGACGGGGAGATTAAGTGAGGAGGGTGCAAAAGTGAAGAATGTAAGAGGGTACAGGAGAGGAGATTTCATTTGAAGTCAAGCAGGGGACACTATAAGAGGAAGCTGAGTGGGACGCAAGGACAAGTGCTTGACGCAAGGACAAGACCCGCCCCACCATCAAGCTCCCGTGCATCCCATGCATTTTCAATATGCTCCACTACGTTTACAAGCAGAGAGTTTATAAACTTTTACAAGCCTCGTGGCTTTTTGTTCTACAATCAGGCATGGCATTAAAAGATATGACACAAGGCAATGGAGGATATCACACTGATGGGCCAGTATAGTTTCTTAATGACTCTTTTAGGCCTAACAGACTATGCATACATGGGCAGGGTGACGTGGCAGGGGGCAGCATAAGCGTAGTAGGCTTTACTGGGGCTGTGCTGGCCAAATGGAGCTAGCTAATTATAGCAAATAAACTGCACTGATCTGTGCCATTAGCCAGTCAGTAATGAAGCAGAGTGGAGGGCTGCTGTGACACTGATGAATAGGTCTGGCTCTGAGTGTTGCACTCCCTGGCCTTTAGTTCAGCTCTAACAACGCATCCTTCTGAGAAAAGCGAGAGTGCATTAAGACAAGAGGCATAACAAGGCTTTGGAAATGAGATAAACAGAGACAAAGGGACTGTGACAGAGTGGAGCAAGGACAGACAGAGAGAACTTGAAGGGAAAGCAGAATGAAAGAGGATGTACATTTGTGACAACGTGTGCTTCTAGGCCTGTGGGTGTGTAGGGCAGAGAGAGATTGCAGAGATGCTTAATGTGCTTAAATATGGGACAGGGGCAGAAAGGTCCACTCTCTCTTTCGTTTCTATGTTTCTATCCTCTCACAAAGCCCCCGTAATGTTTTGCACTGCACTGATAGCTCAGTAAAGATGCCACTTAAGAAGAATTTCAAATAACGAAAAAACAAAATGCCTTGTATAGAGACACACTTAAAATCACAGACCCAGGGTACAGTGCGCTCAAAGATTAATAAACAGCCTGAAAGAAAATAGAATGACCTTATTGCAGTGTTGGGCTACACACGCACTCGCAAACCCACGCACTCATGCAAAAGATGCACAAACACACTCTTAGAGGGTACAGTACAGATACAGAATCAGGAAAACATTTGCATTTCAGAGTAGATGAGTTTGACTATCTAGACCAACAGGGATCAGTGTGAGGTCTGCTGCATTCAGAATGAGAGGCAGTGTGGGAACAGCTGCTCATGTTCATAACATCTATAGTTTTATGTCTATAAATACAAAAGATAATCTTTGACCTTCCATTAATGGGTAAATGTGAAGAGTTCCATTAAGTATTCAGTAGATTAGATTCACAATAAATAAAAAACTGTATGAAAGCCAGGAAGTGCCTACAACTTATGTCAAGACTTTCTGTGCCCTGTTGAGGTTAATATCCAACTTTTATTTATTTTCATTTCACTGAAACACAAATATTATCTTTTTAAACTCGCCTCCCTATTGGCGGCTAAACAGAGCCCAGGAGGCAATAGCCTAAACTCATGTTGTGTCTGCAAGACAGCAAGCAATGTGCATGTTATACACTGTGTAGTAAATGTATTGTCTGATTTCTCTGATAAATGCTGGGCATTTTCCATCTTTGATAAAAACTGTTCTCTATCCTTGACTGAACAAGAGATAGATCTTTCCACAGACTAGTTACCTGGCCACTCAGGTCATATTGGACAAAGAGTAAAAAAAAAGCTGATATAATTTTGCCAATCTCTAGTTGGTATATGGCCAAAAGCTACAGAGAAACACAGAATGATCTCTCTGCATCCTGTCAGCCCACTCGCCCTGCACACCTCTAAAGGGCTGTCTGCCTCTGCCCATCTCCCCCTGCCGGTTAGTGCCTAAGGCCTCTGTGAACTCCACTGTCTTTTTAGAGGCCTATACTTTCTGCTTTGGCCCTTTCCTGGGTTGTCATGGAGACAAGATGGCAAAAAAGAAAACATTTCCATCTCCTTCAATGACACAAAGTAGAGAGACAGAAACAAGCAAGAGAGAAAGAGATAGTTAGATAGAAGGAAGACAAATAAAAGTGACCAGAGTAGATGAACTGTCCCAACAAATGCAAATAACTCTCTAGATCCCTCAATGTCTCTGCACACTGTATGTGCATTAGTGCAGAATCTCCCATAAAAGTTAAAGGTGACATGAGCTGCCCCTGTTAGCTGGTGTGCAGATATGCACACGCATACATGCACGTGCACAGACACACACACACACACACAGCAATAATCCCCACAGCTGCCAGTGACACCCAGAGGCAGCTGTTCCAATCACAGCAGAGGAGATAAGAGGCTACTCTGAGCTGCTGCAGAACCACAACTGTCACAGCTGATGTGTCACCGGGGAAGGAATTAGAGTGAGCATGCAAGGGTCGTACGCCTCCTTGAGCCCCCTCGCTCATTAGCATACATTTGTAAACAAAGAAACAGGGGCAGCTACGGCCTTGGCACTAGGCTAAATCGCTGTCATGCTGCTAGCAATAGTCAAAGCCAAACAGAGCATCTAAATGAGGTGAGCGCACTAGAGGAGACCTTTCTGTGATAATTCATCCATCTTCTGTGCTCCTGACATCTCAGCTGCTGTGCTGGGAGACAATGAGAGAGGACTCTGGGGTGTCTGCACTAGGCCCGGATCCAAAAAAACCACATACTAGATAAACTTGAGAGTCCCGGGCTTCAAGTCTCACGGCACTGAGCTACACAAGCTAGATACAAAGAAAAAAATTACACTTTTCCTGAGGAAAGCAGTAAGAAAAAGAGACATACAGGTGTCACAAAAGGAAAGAAAAAGGAGGAAAAAATTAAGTTTTGCTACACCTCACTAAAATACAAATGATATTTCAGAAACCTCAAAACACTTAAACGACCCCTAAATAACCTTACTGTTTAGCCCCGCTCCCGTTTTCGTCTCCCTCATACACAGCACTCTCATTTTCCCTTTCTCCTCTCACCACCTCTTTGTTGCACCTTAATCACTCTCTATAGCCATCTGATATGTTGGCAGCAATTAATACTAAAATATGGTACCTGTGTAGGACCCCGGTGTGGCCATTATCCTCCACAGAGTATCTGGTTATCACCGTCCCTAAGAGTCATTACTTTTCTTCATGCCTGTGTGCTCAGAAAAAAAGAGATACAGAAGGAAGGATGGTGGAGGAGGGAGGACAGATATAATGGAGAGAACATGAGCCAAAAGATGAAAAAAGGTTTAAAAAAATGAAAGAGTAGTGATGGTGAGCAGTTACACCAATAGAATAAAAGAAGACAGGAGGAGGGAATGGAGGCCAAGAGGAAGGGAGAAGAAGGAGGACGACAGAAACAATAATAGGCTTGTCTTATCACTGTACAGTGATAAATTCTCTTCTTGTCTGGGATTTGCTGCCCCAGCTGGGGCCAGGACTGATGACAAACCACCTCTACCCAGGACTATGGCCCTGGCTATTTATGATCAAGGAATTTATAAGAGCTGACCAGGGAGCCAGCTGGGCCTCAATTCGTCTTGAGTTGGTGTTGTCACTCCTGGGTACCAGTGACAATCTCAGATGGGCCCACTTTGTCACTTCTTATCTCCCCCCCTCCTTTGCCTACCACAGTTATTTCATCACATCATCCTCTGGTTACTGGTGATAATTCAGTATTGTTAACAATTCTTCAACTGACAACCAGCCACATGTGACAACCGCCAGCATAATTCAGTTTAAAGTGAGGGTAGTTTTTCAGTGGATAAATTCAATTACAGTATTAGTTACCTAATTAATCTTTTCTCTTCTTTTATTCTTAAAATAGGCAATGAACTGAAACCTCATTAGAGAAGAATCTAGTTACTGGTGCTGAAGAGGGAAATGCCTAGTCAGCGACTCTGACTTACCTAATAATTGCTAACAATACGTTACCTAATTCTTTTTAGGTTCAAGATGCAAATTTAACACTACTGCTACTGTGGAGAGTGTGAAACAAAAAACACAGCTGTTCAGATACGTAAACAGAATTATATAAAAGCAGAGAAAACAAAAGCATGAAATTGTAATGCAATCCCGCTTCCACATCAGCCGACCCACCATCCGTTCACTTGCTTATCCTGCTACAAAAATCATCTGCAGCCTGCTGACCCTGACTCGGTCACGTAGAACGGAGAGACCCAGTAAGCAGAGCGCCTGGCTCGGCCTATCTATTAATGCATGCAAGCTCCTGCGATTGTTTGCATTTTGTTTCTTGTGTCTGTTAACCCAATTAAATATTCTTGCTTGGTGTAAATTATTCATGGATGTTTCTCTTTCATATCCTCCAGCAGAGGCTGGTCATGCAGCAAATATAACAACACAATCCACTGGTCGACGTCTCTGTTGATAGTTTGGAAATGAAAAGGAAGGTGAGAAAGCAGTGTCAGGGTTGAGACTAATCAACCACATAAAGAGAGAATGAGGAGTTCTGCAGTGTCATCTGAGTCCTGTTCACATTTATTTGAGGTTTAATATGGCTACGTCTTATATCTGAGCAAATAATCAACTTCTACACTTTACTAAGACTTCATTGTAAGGCTGTTTCCAGGAGAGCTATCACCATTCACATAAGAATAACCATTATGGATAAGGATGAGACATTTACCCATGGTGTTCACCATAGGAATAAAAAACCTCCATTAAGATGCACACCTGGAAATGATGAATATGCAAAACAAAACTGTGTACACTTGCGTTTGTTGTTAAGTTGCCTACTTATTTTGAAAACTGTTTTTTCGACACACCTTCTGTGATATACTCTATTTAGCATATTGTACACATCAAATTCCTAATGTAAAACAATCATCAAAGACATCAAACAAGATGAGACTTTCAAGTCAAAAAATCTATTAGAAGATAAATAAAAATAACGCTGCATCTTGGTACATACTGTACATAACTGGGAGAGCAGTCTGACAGCTTTGCTTCCATTTTTAAGGAATCATCAGTGGATATGACACTAGTAGGGTAAGTAGAGGGTGCAATCAGAATGACTTTTATGTGCTTAGCTGAGCAGATACCCAACCTGCTCAGTGTTTAGGCAAAGAAATGTATGCATTTACCCACTATTTCACAAAGCTTAATGTGTCCAAGCATGGTGTGAGAATATCTCAGGTCTCTGTGTCACTTCTTGACAAAATCCTTAACTCAAACAAGCAGAAACACCACCTGATACATTGAGTAACCTCTGACTGACATATGTAAGATAACAAACTGACTTGAATGACATACTTACCCTTTTCCTGCAGTCATTCATTCATTTATATTTAATGTTATTTACTATAATTTATACCTGTTTCAGTATGTTTCATGTGTCAAACATGTTAATTACTTCATTGACCAGAAGTGCCTTCTTATTCCCATATTTCACAGGAAAGAGAACAAAAAAAAGACAGGACAGGGATGTAGCTGCCATGTTTTTTTTCCATCAGTAACTGATACATAATGTGTTATGACCCATATCTGAACTCGTGTCACTATGTAACCATTCATTAGCCACTGAGTGATACTTGATAGGAAACTATGCAAACACAGAAACTGTTGCTTTCACATTCTTAAGGCAAATTAACAGGTGGAAAGCTAACAACTAATACTGGGCAAAGATATGAATTAGCTTCCACTATCCTCTTGCAATCATCTCCGTGGGCAACCAGTCACTGGGTAGGAGGATTTAAAGATGAAAACATCGCCTTGGGTGACCATGTTGACCTCCGCTTTCACTGGAAGCAAAGAAGAATATTTCACTCTGCTGACAGAAAATTGTTCTGTGTGAAAGCTTAAAGCTTAAAGATACTAAAAATATAATTCTGTGGATGATATAATAGATAATTTATAGAATAACATTAAATTAATAAGGGAATTATATCATCAATATCAGCTATCCTAAATAATTCATTCTAAATTAATTTAAAGATATAATCAAAAACAAGGGTAACTACGGTTTCAAGAGAACTTTGACACATTTCTAACCGCAGCTTCTCTTGCTCAGTGGCATAAAGTCATAGGCCAATACCGTCTTGCAAGTAAGACTTGCGATCAGTCAGTGATCTGACACAGTTTAATAGGTATTACACTGTCTTTAGGGCTCGCCAGTATCCAATTAAGCTATTGGCCTATTTGAGGCAGGTTTCTGAGGAGTGATCAGTGTATGCCAAAAGGGTAGGAAATCTGTTCAGTCCTGCTGCAGAAAGAAAGAGAAAGGCCGTCACTGCTACAGACAAAAGCCTCTCGTGATTTATATGGACTCAGTGAAAGTGTGCGTAAGTAGATAAGAATGACAGGAGGAAACTGATGGAAACACGGACGGTACGCTGTACGGACGTACAGCAAACACAGAGTAGAAGTACAGAGCTGAATTGTTTAAGAACAATTAAACTTAACAAACACAGTATACAGTACAGTGTACAAGAAAGGAACTGTTAGAGGGACTGAGGATGTGGGTAAAAGACAAGGCCAAAGAGAGACAGTGGGAGGCATGAGCAGAGATAAATGTAAGAGACAAAAGAAGTAGGAAGAAGCTGAAGGGGCAAGACAGGAAAAGAGATGAGAAGACGGTGGCAAAAGTACTGAAATAAGACAGAGGGTGACCTTAATTAGCCACACACCAGAATGTGTACACGCATGCGCACACATACACATTTACTCACTTCAAAATACTCACAAACTTGTGGGTGTGTATTTGCACAGCACTACTCTCTGTTTCATTATGGACCCATTTCCCCCACCTAATACCAGGACAGGAGCAGGTGATAAGGAAAGTACACACTCTACTCTGTCCACAACATCTCATTTGAGCAGAGGAAATTGGAAAGAAGAGCAGAAAGGAGGAGGGCACAGAGAGGTGAGCAGGACAGCAGATGAAGGGTAAATGGACTGGATGGTGGGGAGAGGGACAGCAGAGGCTGAATGAATCTTTACCAGAGTAGTGATAAGCCACATCCAGCTTACGCAAACGCAAAGGTGTGAGTTTGTGATTGGGGGATGAGTGGAGAGTATAGGTGAGGGGAAAGGGAAAAGGAAGAGTGGGCGGTGTGGGAGACAGAAGTAAGAGGACATGCTGAGGGCTGCAGAAGAGCAGAAAGGCTAATTCTCCTCTACTTCTTTTGATATTTCTCAGCAGCAGGATGTAAAATGTGCTGTGGGAAGAACCTCATAGCTAAAAGAAAGAGGATTTGTTAGTGAAAGCAATCATGTAGGGGTAAGAGAGGGTCAGAAGTGACACAAAAAAGAAATGGATGCAACATAGACTCCAGCTAAACTACTTAAGTCTGAACTGAGGTTCAAAGGAAACAAAAACAAGTAGTAGTGACGCATGCAAAGCGGCAAAAATGCACACAGTGCTTACTGCTCAGGCCAACAGGCCAGCAACGCTTACACTTGCTAGTACTGAGGGTCAAGAAAGCACTGCAGAGGGGGTGACAATATTACTCACAATATAAAATCAAATGACTCAGGGCTGTGTCAGGGGATATGAGTAACACCAAAAGCCAGCCAGGAGCGAGAGCAATGTCTGTATTAAGGGATCACAAAAATGAAGAGAGGAGGGATAAAATCTTACTCACTACAGCATCTCTAGCCATAAGGAACTCGGCCCAATTTGTATTCATCCGTGCAAACAGGGGCAAACAAGTGAGGAGGATAGCAAACACACATGCATACACTGCAGGCTCCTCGCTCTGGGCATGCAAACACATATCAACGATATGCAGGGCTGAGTAGGACAAGCATGCAAACAAAGGCAAAGAAGTGTGTTAAAAGTGCACTTGGTGTGATATCATTACTGATATAGCTTTCTATTCCTCATTAGTTGCTGAAGTTCAAAAGAAAACAGTATAAATTTAATGTTCTGTTGCCTACAAATAACTGTGAAAAACATTTTATAAAATCGTGTGCTCTGTATATGAATTCCTAACGAGACTGTGTGTCTGCAATTCCATTTCCATCCTTAACCGCCTCTACCCATCTGTTCCCACTCTGCACAGCATCCATCACGAGGCCTAATGGCAGACCGATACTGTCAAATGCTCACTTCTCAGGATGAATGGAGCACCTTCTCACCACACCTGACCATGCCAGCACTTGACACAAGAAACCAGGTCAGCTTCTCAGAAGAGAAATTCATGCACACTCACTGGGACGGACGCAAACAAACCGATTCGCACACAACTGTGCACACACGTGTGCGTGTGGGCGCACCTGCGTATTCATTTATAACCCACTGCATGCCTGAGATGAAAGGAGGGCATGAGGCAATCGCTAAATCTAAAATCAAATTCAAAGGGAAAGCGATTACTCCTGGTAATTTTCTGTTCATGCATGACTAACCCTCTGGTCAGACTCCCACCCTTCTGCATTTCCTTCAGTAAAAAAAAAAAGAGCAGGTGGAAAAAAAGATAACATCTTACTGAGGCGCCCTTAGACAATCAGGGAGAGGAGATTCACTCTTATTATCAGGAAGCTCTACAACATGATTACCGGCTGAAGCTGCCAATTACACTGAAGCAGTGATTGTCATGATTCGTTGATTCCCTGTGTATTTTCTCAGCCAGCTGAAAAGACAAACAACTGGCCAGATGCTCTCAGCCAACTGAAAATGGTTGATTAGAGAGGCAGAGGAAAGGAGGGATTTCACGTGAAATGCTAGGTCAAATAAGTTGTCTATTTCTTCAAACATACACAGAATTAGAGAGGCAGATATGCTGGTCTCCTGTGCAATGTCAGGGGCTACTTGGAGGATTCAGCTCAGTTCACTGTTTTGTGTTCAATTTAGGCACAATTACAACCAGAGAAAGAGATGCAGCTGTTTGTTCTTGCACAGCTAAAGTGCATAAAATCTACTGTAACCAGTGACGAGACAGACCAGACCAGTGGTCTAGAAGGAAGGAAAAGAAATGCTTATTTTAAATGAAGCAAAAATCCAGACAGCATGTAGGACACGGCTGGCTGGCAGGCAGACAGACAATCTCAGGGAACCATGTTGCTATTCACAAACATGCACAAAAGGGGCTTTGGAGTGAGCCCTTGGAGGTTAGGTCTAATCCTGCTTCAACTCTCACGATGCCACTCAGACCTATTGTTCAGTCATGAAAAGCACAGCCAATCTCCATAAACTGATTTGGAAGTGAACAAGGGTCAGCATTGTGTGTTTGCATCTGTGTGGGCATAAAGGCAACGCAAGAAGACTAAAAGGTAATGAAAGTTGTGTTTTATTGTCTAATATCTCTAGTAGACAAAAAAAAATGTATTTACCTATAATTAACGCTCCTGGTAGAGTAGATAATGTATGTACAGGAGGCCCTTAATTAAAACGCTGCTCTATAAAAATCAGCACGTCAAAACTTGAAATGATGAATTTACAGCTGTTCTTTATTGGCATTTCAAGTAACTACGTTAATGCAAAACCTCACAGAAAACTGTGACTGTGCAGGTCAACTCATCCAAAATGCCTCAATCAGTCAAAAAAATATTTAATGTGTGTTTAAGGATTCTGAAACCCAAGCCTTATTTTGTTTGAAGTAGCTTTGTTTGGGTGGATAAAAAAGATGGATCCATCCATTATCTAAACCACTTATACTGTTAAAGCTTTCACTGGGGTACGGTCTAGACAGGTCGACAGTCTACCTCAGGCTTGACATATAAAGACATGCAGAGAAAGAGCACTGAGCATTGGGCATTGAGCCTGAGCATCTTCTATTATTTTGGCACTGCAGTGGGTATTGTGAGTTACTAGAGTACAATTTGAAATCACTGGTGTGGATATAACACTTCTAATATCTAATGGCGTCTTAAAGTTTATCCACATTAGGTTGGACATGGCCTTAGAAAACTCAGTTTATAGAAGGTGAATAACAATTGATGGCTCTGGGGCATCTCTTTTCTCTCAGTAAAGTACAAAGAGCTGCTATCAGCTGGCATGACAATAAGTTTGGCACATTTGTGATAAAAGTTGAAAAAAAAAAAGAAAAAGAGAGACAGAATCAAGCTCCTGAGGCCTCAAGTCTAGACTCCATACCCGGTAACTTGGTAATCATATTGTCAGTGTTTCATTGTGTGTGTGTGAGTGTGTGTGTGTTGGTTCCAGCAGTTCAAATTTAAATGTGTGTCTTTGTGTCTGTAGCCACGTTTCTGCAGCTCCAACTTGAAGCCAAGGTTTCCATTCCCCACATTAGAAGCTGTACCACTGCTTCATTGCCTTCCTTTCAAGATTACAGATTACAGCCACTAAGTCCAGAGCTTCTCTGATTTCTTGTCTCTTTGCCACCTTGGGTCAAAGTTAAGTAATTGGCTTGGCACGAACTGTTCACCTACACAGAGTTAAAGGGTGACACTAAACGGGCAACCGTTCAACATACCGTAATGTCACAGTGAATCTATGCACATCAGCATATTTTAAGTATGCACTTTAATGCACTTATGGGGTAACTGATAGCACTGCTTAAAAAAATCTGGATGATCTATGTCTTAAACATCACATTTCTTTGCATCAGGAGAATCGGCCAAGTGTGTCTCTGGTGGGCAGGATTTCATTAAACGCCTGGCTCCCATCTGAATTGCTGCTGATCTGAGTTCAAAGCCATCGATTTGCAAGCCACCTCCGCAGAAAACGGAGAAAGAAAAAAAAATGCCACATGCAGAAACAAGTCGCCATTGATTCCCTGATGGCATGAAAGAAACATTGGCACGTATAGTGTGACACAAGGACAGTTAGCTCCTTCCTCTCATGATGGGGGTTACTAATCAACTTGACAAGCCAGCAAAGCAGCAGCAGCAGAATCACACAACGCTGCCTTCTCATCATGCATGTACAAAAGGTTGGGGATGCTCCGGTGCCAGAACTCACCTCGTTTTGTATCTACCCAGCATTAGTTGATTATGATTCAAACCATGATAGTGGTCCAGGCAAAGCAATAAATGTACAAAATGCTTTATGTATATGTGGTTTCTCTATGTTCTCCAGAGCCATACCTTTTAAAAAAATGCCAGATGTGTAAAATGTTGTGCAGTATTTAACCAATCAGCAATGTTCACCGCTGTAAGCCAAACCAATAGTTTGTGAACATTTAGAGAACCAGAAGTGGCCCCAGAACCAAATTTAGACTTGGTACCGCTGCTATTCCTGCTCCCTGGGAAAGGTTTCTGTGGCCTTATCTGTGATCTAAACATGACATGTCATTAAAGTGAGGATGGCACTGCTGAGGTCCTCCAAGAGCAAGGCACAGAATTCATACCAACACCAGGTCTGCAGTTCTACCTTTTACAATAAACAAAAAACACAACTTCTCTACAACATTTGTTATTAACAAACACTCTGTGCTCCTGCTGGATCATTAACCTACATCATACTCAACATTAAACATCAGCTGGTCGATTTGCCACACTGGACACCCCCCACTGTGTGCTTGTCAATGAGTCAGCGTGTTAATAAACACATACTGGAACTGTCCTCATGGCAGAAATATCGACTGGTCAGCATTTACATACTATGCAGTGTGATTATCAAACAGGATTTTCCAGTTTCTACAGCTTCTCTTTCAATGACCTTTTAACAATGAAATATATGCAGGCCATGGCAAAGTTATGACATATCACATCCAGACTAAAGACGTCACACATATAACAAGGAACAAATTGTCATTGTCTTATTTTGCTCCCTGTGGTTTTCAGTTTCATCAGTTTCCTACCACTGGCCATGATGTGTTTCTGTGCCACCCGATGTGTTCGTGTGTGTGTGTTGGTTGGGGGCGTGGGTTGGATGTGGGGGGTGACAGCAAGGGGCCACAGAGGGCAAACCCAGCAGGGAAATCAGTGCTCTCTCTCTCTCTCTCTCTTTGTGTGATTCAATATCACGCTTGTGTACCCATGAATGGATGCCAAGACATTCGAGTTCAGAGCCAAGAAACGAGCCACAGCCACGTAGGGCTTTAGCAAGGAGCAGACGGGTTGGGGGTGAGCTGCAGCGCTTACAAACACACATGCTCAGACACACACACACACACACACACACACATTATATGAACTGAGGAAAAAAGAAATATTGGAATTATAAGATAAAATCCCTCAAAAACAAATATAGTCTGGACCAGAACTCCAATAAGAATTGAGCTGACTTTAAGAAATAATTAAATGGCAGAAAGCCCGTAAACAAAATCCTCATGCCGTTCCATGTGGCGGGCGCGTAAAGAATCGAGAGGACAGTCTACGCCGCTTTTTTCTCTAAAAAGTTCAGATAAGGAAACTGCAATAGCTAGGACATCACCTGAAGAAAAAAAACAGTTTTTAAACCCGCAGTTTATTCTACATTCAGAGCAGCCTACTGAACAAAATCTCTAACCCTTCTGCTCACACTCACTGACAGTCCACACGTCACTGCGCATATCCCTCTGTGCTTCTGATGCTCTCGGCTTGGCAAGCGGGTAGGAAAGAGGAATTGTGAATTATGAAATTGGATTATGAGTTCAGGAATTCACTGAGCCCCATATTGTCTGTCAGATGCTCCAGAGAATATTGTGAGGGGAGAATATATTATCTTGGAAAAATGAAATAAGGCAGCTAGTGAATTGACATGCTGGTAAAATATAATAAGTCCCTGGTTTATGAAGTGGTAAAGAAAGAGATATTTTGCAAAACCAAAGAACAGAACCTTAGCAACAGTTGCCTAGCAGACCTTACAAATCCATTAAAAGAAAATACTGAATGTAGAACAGGTATATTTATATAGACAGATGGGTGTCTATCCTCTGCCCCCCCCCCCCTTCTTTTCTATTTAAAAGTCCAGAAGTCTCAGAAACTCATCAAATCCAACCATATGCTTTTGAAAAGAAACTTGCGTGCGAATACTTGTCATGAGTACGAGTGTGCCAAGACTGGGTGCATTGTTGTGTCTGCGAGCAGCCTGCTACACTGGTTAATTGGTAGTAAAAAGCAGTCGCAAAGCATAACGAGAGAAATCTCCTCTTTCTTTTGCCGAGAGGACTGTCTACGCCTCTTTTGCCGCTTGCATTGTAGTCGTCACTGATGTTGTTTGTGCCTTTGATGTATATTCATGTAACCAGAAAAGGAATTGTGTAGAAAGGCATACAAAAAATATGGTGATTAAATAACACTTTTTAACCCCCCGAAACACACGCACCCACATCAGCACACAGCAGTCTAGTTATGCGATTTCTCACATGTGCTACACAATGCTGATGTCTTAACTCCCAGATGGGCATCGGAGAAATATTAGTAACTGCACGACTGCATGTGTTTGTGTGCATCCATACAGCATCTGCACAGCGCTACATGCTATGTGTGTCGGTCTGGCCCTCAAGCTTTCTGACACCCCAATCAGCTTAACTCTCAATTAGTGAATCAGAGTCACTTAAAGAGGAAACGCCACAGGGAATGCTGGGAGAGGTGAAACAGCAAACGAAAGACATTTTAAAAGAAAAGTGCTAGAGGGCGAGGGGAAAGAGAGAGGAGGAAGCATCAGAAAACTAGCTGATGGCATTTTTCACATTTCAGAGTCTGTATGTGCTGACCAACACAAAAATCAGCTGCTATTTTATGTACAGGCTTTGAAAGAAATCAACCTGTTAATGTTTTTCCATTCTATACATATATGCCACAATGACAGCTATGGCCCTATTTAGTTGTTCTCACACAGATATCTGGTCAAACTACACAGTGTGACAAGAAGATCATACAGAAAAAAAACCCCATCATCTTTGTGGTCCAAAATGCTGTAACCAGAGCTTTCTGCTTTGCAGATCTCTCTTTCAGCTGTCACTTTTATCAAATGGAAAAATGCGCTACAGTGGTTTGTTTCACCAGAATATTAAGGGTTTTACTCTGAGGGGAGGGGAAAGCAGAAAGGATAAATGAAAAATTTCCAGGGTCTGGAACAGCTTGTCAGACAACCCAGGTTTATGTCCATATTACTGCTTCCCATTCTCTAGAGGTGAAATATTACATCGAGGTTGAGTACTCACTGTCATTCCAAATGCTTTGTTGTCAACTGCAAGGCAACTGTGTAGGAAAGGCAGAGACTGCTCTGGCTACACAGAGCTGTTTAAGATTCAGGGAGAGTGGTAGGTTAAATAGGCTCAACCTCTGACTGTTAATCGGTCACAAGCAGGTCCGTCTGCATCCAAGCATTAATCAGCTATAAAACACTTTGGGTGGAAAAGAGACCCCTTGTGACAAACACTCCTAGTTTTGCTCCCTAATGGTGACCTTTTCAAGTTTCTCTCATTGAAGCTCCTGAAATGGTCAAAATCTATGCTGTCTTCACCACTGCTATAGAGCAAAGGAAAAGAAAACCGTCTTTCCTTTTTGGTCACTTTGCAAAATGAAGGTACTGACTCCCTGAGGTAGCAGAACGTGAACAGCCTCAATCCAATAGACTCCACAGAAAGACTCCAGGACAAACTGACATGATGCCTTTAACAACTTTGGCTTGTGAGTTTACCACTTGGATTAAGTGAATGTTTCACTCTGATGTAGACCCCATGCTCTGTATTCTAGTTTAGCCTCATAGCTCCTGGGCTGCAAGAACTATTTCCTCAAAGAGAGAGTAACTCCCTTCCTGCTGCTCGGCAAGAAAAAAAAACATGCACAGGTTTGCTAGTTGCCTAAAAAGCAATGTAACTTAAACATCTATGAGTGCATTTAAAATCTCTCTGTTTATCTAACTATTGTATGTCCATTTACTACTCATGCATTCACAAGTCAGGTGCCTAGCCATAATCTGCAGTTTTGTGGTCTTCTACGTAAAATTACTTATTAGTTTCACTCGTAATAATGTTCACATCACATTACTCTTGTTGTTAACTGTTTTAAGTCTAGCAACCTCGAAATATATGCACATTTTCTAATAGTTGTGTGCGTCATTTTGTCAACAGGGATACTCCTTGTTTAACATTTTGGATTATCTGTGGGACATTTAAATCTCACTGGGGAAAGGCTGTGCTCTGCTTTGACCTGAATAAAGTGCTAAAGTTGCAGAGGTTCTGCGGGCTTGTCTGAGCTAACAGGATGAGGTTGTGAGGCCAGACTCCCAGAGATGGTCAGTCAAGTACAAACAACCACACAGCATTGTTGGACCAGCAGCAGAGTGATGATAGCCATTTTTTAGCTTGACTTTTAAACTAATGTCCACTTCATTCATCTTCTGAGAGCCGGGGATGCTGTGTGGGTGTGGTGGAGTCCAATCTTTTGCATGTGGATGTGCAACTGCGTGTGTGTGTCTCTGTGTCTCAACAGGGATGTGGTGTCAAACTCAGCTGACTCACATGTAGCTGTGTGAGTCAACTTGCTGACAGGAAAATGTTGCAGTGGAAAGCTGATACAGGCTTCAGGTAGTTTCACTGTCATTTAGATAATGACTTGAGCACACTGCATCTGTACAAATGCACATGCACGGCACCCCACCGCAACGTATCTTTTCTTGTGTGTTCAGTAGGTTTCACATTTTCTGCATAATGTTAACACATCCTACTACCTGTGTCTCACAGCATTAACTGTGATATAAAAAGCTCTGTTTTATGGCAGCGAAACAACTGTTGAAAAGCAATAAAGCCTCAGTGTGATGTGGCTTAAAAGGTCTGTAAGTTTTTAAAATATGCACAGTCCACATTAAGCCCCTTTTAAAACAAATCTCTTTTGGCAACTGGAGTCTGATGATATTCGCCTTCCTCTATTTGTCATGCCACCTCCACAGCTCTTGCACCTATTTTCCTCGCAGCTGGAACTCTGGGGGCAAATCTGAATGCTTCCAGAGTCAGGTTCCCTACAGCATAAATAGGAGGCATGCAAGTAAATTCAACTCACAAGTGTGTGTGTGTGTGTGTGTGTGTTTGTATGCGTGTGTATGTACCCCACAGGTGCCAACTCACACAACCCCGGAAGGAATAGAATCTAGGCAGCGAAATAGGAATCCCTTGTAGCATGTGAATGAGCAGAGGGTGGATGAATGAGGGAAAGGAATAGAGCAGAGGACTTGTGTGTGTCTGTGCCCATGTGTTGAGAGTAAGTGGTTACCAGCAGGGATAATATCCAACCCAGAAGGACAGCAGCCTGCAGCAGGACGCAGGTGCTACATTCCACAGACACATCACACACAGGCAATATAGTGAGTGTAGCACAGACAGTGAGATGCAGTGGTGGTGGCTGTGGTGAGGGGGTGGGAGCATCAGGAGAGAGATCTGCCTGTCTTGGCATGCTGTAATGATGGAAGGACACCACCTGCAGAAAGGCCAAACCACACTCCAACTCTAAACCAGAGAGTGGAAAATACACACTTTGGCAAACAGAAATACACACAGATGTCACTGTGGAACTCAGAAGCAAAACAGCAATTAGTGTGTCATTTTAAGAACGTTTTCCCTATCAATAACTATTTTTATTGCACAGAAATGTCAACTGACGTTAACTGTTATCGATTGTGTTGTTGTTGAGCAATAATAATTAGAGAAAAGTGGCGTGTTGCGACACACTGTCCACAGATATTCTAGTCTTAGAAATAAGAGCTGCTTTAGACAGACATTTGTGGTGCAGGCTAACCCCTGAAATCCTGCAAGAACACAAACTATCAAGGAATGGAAACACTTTTTTCACAATGTGTCAAACTACATTAACACGTCATCACATGTACCACTACATACCCTCACGTTCCTGTCCCACACATTGCAATTCTGACGCAGTGCAGCAAAATAGCTCATAAGACGAGATACTTAGCTAAACACGGGAACATGAAGCCGTTCATGTGTCCATGTTAACAAAAAGTGTGGAAATGCTTGACTTCATATCCGTATGAAGTTACTTGTTCAAGTGGACACAGCTCTGGCAAAAAAATAAAAAAATAAAATTTTAATAATGTATATTTGAAGTTACATTAACTTAACCCACTTGAGTGTCACTTGCACATGAGTGAGCGTATATCAATTTGATGAGAGAAATGAGAAGAATCTACTCCAGCCTGTGACGACTTGATTTGTACAGGAAGAACTCAGGCTTAAAAAGCAAGGACTTTTTGTTGATTGGATTTTTTTTTTTTATTCAGAACACCAGCGAGTGTTAAGGGCACTCAAAGAAAAACAAATTACTCTTCTATACGTCCACATCGCGCGCGTGTGTGTACTTCACCCTGCAAATGTGTGGGATGAAAGCAGATTAGTATGAAGAGGCAATATAATCTGCGTTCCTTCAATACTAAGTGAAAATTAGAGTAAAATAGGGAGAGAAGGTCTATACTGTGTTATCACATTGAACTGACCCTGTTTGTAGAAGTGCTGTGCCACACGATCAGCTTCTCCGTCACTAACTTCAGCTTTTTAAGTGGCTAGGTAGGAAACTGCCTAGCCACTGCTGTAAAGAAAAAGTAATCTATTTTTCTTCCATCATTTACCTTTAGGCACACACACACATACACACACACACACAAAGACAGAGCTGCAAAACTACAAACATTTTAACACGATAGAAATCACCATACCATGCTCGGAAATTAGTTTTCAGGAGACGCTTTCCCTGCACTTATCACTGATACTGACTATGGAAGAGGTGTTTATACCAACGTACAGTCGGCAGTACTTTTAACAAAGATGAAGATCTGAAATGAAGGCATTTCTGCATGTGTGACAACAAACATTAACTTGGTAGGCAAATGAACTGTTAATGTAATGGCTACTTAAACTGGCACTTGGTATCACGAAAAATGAGTGAGTTACATGGGCACGCTTTGTTGGCTTGATTCAATCTAATCAACAACGAGAATGATTTTGAGATAGTAGTAGAAATAGTTTTAAATGCACATGCATTTCATTCAGCACTTTTTTTTATGTGCATGTTATTTATTTGTTGAAGAGAACACAGCCGGACTTGAACTTAAAACTTGAACATCAGCATGTAGTATAGTGTGCCAATTCATAAAAAAACAACAACACACAAGTATAAAATGTGTCCACATATGTTTCCATATTTGAATCTGCCATACGCACTTTACATGCATTACATTAGTTAAAAATCTTGATCCAATAAAAGAAAGTATGGAAGTCTAACACAATCAGATGGTCAGAAAACGTGCTAGACCTATGTATGATATCCTTTAGCTCATTGCCAGTCCTCCTAACCCCTCAAGCAATGTAAACACACCTCATTTTCACCAGCAGGGCAAGTAGCAATGGTATGTCTGACAGTGAGATAATAAGAGTTGAATCATTTAGCTTTGCTGAGGAAGGTCAAATGTAGCCAGATGAAAAGCTAAACATTTTATTTATTGATGTAAAAATGAATGTAAGACAGACGTGTATTTTATGGAGGAAAGAAGAAGCTGAGAAGCAAGAAAAGAACAAATATATCCAACTGCACAGGAAGAAAATGGAAGATCAGAGGAGGACAATGTGAAAAGAATGTGGTGACATTAGACATACAATGGTCTCTCTGTCAGATGAGCTATTAAGAATGGCTTCTCTGTGCCATCACATAAACGAAGACATGGAACAACGTAAATAGATGAAAAGCAATGTTTCACACACTTTGTTTCTCACCCTGTTTACCCTGTTAGTAAAATTGAAAAAATATTTTTAGATTAATAGCTTCTTGTACAGTTTGTTTGTAGCTGGCATTTTATATGCTTTTATTTTACAGCCTCCAAGTTTAGTTTTTACTTCTGTCACTGTCAACCAACTGGCTGGTTGTCAAGCTCATCAGAAAACTAATATTTATCCCATGACAGAGAAAAAGCTCTACTGTGAGAAGTGTTACATAAAAAAATATGAATTTACTATATCTAAAAGGTTACATTTTAGTGAGGATCTCATGGTCCAAGAAAAATGTCAAGTAGTAATAAATGATGGTGGGTAAATTATGATTCTAAAGACTGAGATTTTGATTATCTGTGTTGATCCTACTAGCTTGGATTTCAAGTCACTGTCACTTTATGTCCAGGAGGGAGAAATTTATGGCACTGCACTTGGCAGCAGCCATTGTAGTGTTGAAATAAGAGGATACTGCCTGATATAATCTACTGTACATGAGACAAAGCCAAAAGAGTCTAGAGATTTAAGAGTAGAGAAAATCAAGTGAGTTACAGAGGCACTTGTTAAAACCAAATCCGTACAATTTCGAAGCTTTCTGTCCAGAACTGTCGCACATTAAAATAATTTGATACATTATGATGTGGAAAATACAACAAAGGAGGACCTGAAACGTTGAACATCTTAAATCCTACATCTAGCAAGAAGAAGAAAATGTGCTTTCAAAACTGAAAAGAAAATTGTCTCCTCAGTTCCTAAATGCTCACAAAATGTGGTTAAAAAAAGATGTGATGCAACACAGAAACTATGCTCACTTTTTTTTTTAAACAAGTTGATGTCATCAAATTTAGAGTGAGCCTAATCAAAAAAACTAATTTCTCTGTTTCTGTTTAAATATAATCTCTGTAGCATGTTCAGTTAAATATATTACATTACAGTACAATTTACACTGTGTCCCAACTATTTTGGGATTGGGACTGCAGAAAGGTGGTGTCATGAGAATTACATAATCAAATTATTGTGGATTAATGAATAATATGCCAGTCCACTAGTTCCAACCATGGACACAGAGTGAATTTTCCTACACAGGCAAGAATGTAGCTCTATAAATGGTGATCATGGTGGTGTATTCTGGAAATGCCCCAAAACAAATTAATCCTGGGAAATAGTATGTGCAGTATGAGAAGGGCTATAAAGTAAAAGGCATATGGAAAGGGATAGGAAGGTATAATGGACCCATCAAGAAAAAACTGAATATCTAGTTAAAATATTCATAGTGACTTATGACAGGTTATAAATTTCAAATTGGACAAAGCTGCACACAGTCGTGGAATCTATTTGATGGAAAGATGAACAGATATCATGATAGAGTGGGAAATAGAGGGAAAAATAAAGCATTTTCTAAAAAGGAATAAACACGATTCAGTGACATTCACAACATACAAAAACAACACAAATAAAGTAAAAATTATTGTAGAAATAAAATATATGGCAAGCCTAAAAAAAGAACAAGAATATGCAAAGCATTTGTTAATTTGACTGAAATTTCAGTTTTCATAGGTTGCTTTATAACCTTCTTTTTTTTGCCTGAAACTCTTCCCCAGTGCAACAAAAAATGGTTATTTAATATAAATTTAAAAAAAGCAAGCTTTGAAAAATGATCTTGTAACTTAAAATCCAACAGCCACTTTCACTAATCAAAACAAGAGCCATGATTTTCAATCAGCCGCTTTAATGTGATTAAGACTCATTTGAGAGGGATAAACAGAAATCTGTGTATGATGCAGTAAATAGTCAAACACAGTGTTCAATTACTGCAAAGTTACGGAAAAGTTTAATTAGTGAAGATATGTTAAAATTCAGAGCACTCTTAGCAACTCAAAGCAAGTATACACATATACAAACACACACACACACACAGCGCCATAGTAACTTTTTTAAATATCTCTCCTCACGACTGGGCACAATAGAAAAAAAAGGGCACAGTGTTTGACAGTTCTCACAGGGTGACGCTTTACTCCCTCACAAAGCAGCTCACATAATAATCAAGCCAGAGAGCAGGTCTTTGAGACACAAAAACAAAAGCATGACAAAGTGCAGCACTTGTCCTCACTTTTTCTATTGCTCTCATCTTCCACCTCCTCTGATATCCCTACACTTCACAAAGACAAAATGAAAAAAACAATGGCGACAGTCAGATGTAAAAGACAAGATGGACTGTAAGATGGGATACAAAATGGCTGCTATGATACATAATAAGAGTAAAAAGGGTAAAATATGCTGATATATGTTAGCACAACTAAGAAAAAAGGTTTCACATTTGGATGCTGTCAGCAGGGGAGCCCCATCATACCTTCTGTGGAGCAGTGGGGGACTTTATCACTACCACTATAACATTCTTGTTTGTTTTATTATATCCTTTTATGTATATAGAAAGATGCAAAGTGTGTGGTTTAGTTAAATGGCAACCAGGCATGTTAGTGAAGGTCCTTAAATGCTGAAGTTAAGACAAGTAAAAAAAAAATCTTTTGCAAACTTTTTGAAAAAATGAATTCCTATCCTGCCTCGAGATCTGGTTCCATAAACATGTAAATAGACAAAAGTAAGCGATGTATTGTACAAATGTGGATGATAGTCATTTCAAAAGAAAGCAAGGGTGAAAGGAATTTCAACTGAAAACTACAGAGAGACATGTGCACAGGAACAGGTGAGTCACAGTCAATTTACTCTCTCATATCAAATCTATCCATTTTTGACTTATCAACAGAGCTGTAAAAATCCAGAAAGCAACCTCTCTTTCTCCAGCTTCTACTGTCTCTGAGGTTTATATGTCCCTCTCTCCTCTGAGCCTTTCTCTGCCTTTGTTGTGAGCCTTGAAGAGAGGTGACCTTTTCCATTAACCACCACTACAGTAAACTCATCCTGAACAGCAGGACACACACTCTTTGATGATTGATTAAAATCCTGCAAGGTCTGGATCACTTACAGTAAGGCAACACCAGAGCTGATACAGCCCAGCATTGCATAGAGACCCGGTGAAAGAAAATCCCTCTGCAGAGGGTGGGGAGTAAAAAAAGCGGATCCAATCCTGAGCGCTGAGAAACTGAATCCCATCCTGACAAGGATCATGATCGTCTACAGTCGATACTCCCACCTGACACCTGTCTCTGTGGCTCTCCCTCTGTTCTCTCTTGCTATCAGAGGGTAGTTTCCCATTTCTTAAAACCCAACACCAACTCACTCCGCTTCCTGATTCACACTCCCCTCCTTCTGTGTCTCCCAGGAGTGTCCTAGTAAATTGTCCAAATTGTGTGGGCTTTATGAGTCTCTACTGAGGAAATTGGTCTTAATTAAATCTTGATGGCACTGTTTAACAGTGTGACTGCTGTATCATTAGACACCCCTGCAGTATAAGCTGGCTACACCTGAGTGACTTTGCACTGCAAACTTCACCTCATATGTACACATCCAACTAGGCACCACAGCCCCATGTACAAACAGATTACACTGATTGTGCACCGTGAAGGGCTTTGTTTATTATGAGTTGCAGCCACATCCTCTCCTCACGCATCCTGCTGCATGTCCCACCTGTTGCGTGAGAAGGGTGTCCTTCTTCTGCCCTGTGCCTCCTCCCCAAATGCTCGTCGCCCGTTCACAGCAAGCGTGCCAACGGGAGGACAGTGCCATCATTCAGCTGCTTCCTCTTCTGCTCGACTAAACACTGGACCTAAAGTGCAGACAGCAGCGAGATTGGGGAGGCGCACACTCACAAACACATAGAATAACACACTCAAACACACAAACTACATCACACGTGAATTTCTGTCCATTTTTCACCAAACCTCTCACACAAATCTCCTGAGGTAAAGTTGTGGCTCTGGGCCAGAGCTCTCATCTGCATGGAGAAGTGCTGGTACCTTGATGTTGGCTTGTTAGGCAGGTCAACACAAATTTCATTAACCCAGAGGTTGACACACTCAGAACTTGTGTTTTTCCAGCCGCTTTTCTTAACCTTCGAACCAAGCGTCCCTTCCTCTTAATCACTCAATCCTGTATCCACATCTGTAAGTCTTTCATTAAATACTGTATTTAAAACATTAGAAAGAAATTGGCGAAGTGGGGACAAGAGTGCTACTGAACAAGAGATTAGCTGTACAGACAACTGTACCTCCGAATGAGCAAATATGACAACATACACAGTAACATGTAACCAAAAGCACAAGAACAGCGTGAAGTACTATTTCCCCTCGTCATTTTTATGATGTCGCCACCTCTACGAGGCGGCTCCTAAAGCATCTTAGGTACAACGAGGATACAGCGCGAGTCGTTAGTGGGATATCACTCATCCTTGCTGTGGAATGAGGGAGATGTCCCGATTCGTGATGAAGCCTGCGACAGCACCCATTCCAGCTCCACAGACACAAGCAAACAATGACTGTCTGACCGCCACATGTATATGCTTTTTATGACGTGTCCCTTGAATAAAATAAGATGCAATACAAAATAATGTTTCAGTGACAGCAAAGACAAGCACATAGATACAATATCTGGTTTTGCATTTAAGGATCATAGTTCTCATAAATCATAACTGTATCTGAAATGATATGTTAGTACAACATCAAACATATTTATGTTAAGCCAGTCAAACACTATGGCTCTAGAGAATATAACTCAGCACATTAGTACAGCTACAATTTCACAATTTGCTCCTTCAAAAATCTCTACTCATGTAAAGTTTTGTTCTATTTTCATCTGCTTAACAGAGCTCTTCCACTGTGATATAAAAGTCCAGCATTCCTAAATGGAAGCAATCTTTAAAAGCCTTACTGCCCAGCTGGGTTCACACATGTCCCCAGTTTAACGTGCCCAAACCACTTTATGATGTAGACTTGGTGACTGCGCCCATGCTGGGCTCAGTATTGGTATAAAGGCTTCTAAATTCGACTCTGTCTGAAAATCACCTCAGTTATACAACCCAGAAAGAGTTTTTTACTAAGCATAGGTTGTTTATGTCTTGTTTAAGTTTTCTTCTTCCTTCTTCCACTAACAAATGTCTAATTTCATCACAGATGCAACTGGGCAACAAGCACCTGCATTATTCACAAATATAAAAAGGTAATTGACATTTTTCATTGTGACATGAACAAATGATGCCGTGTACTCTTTAAGTGCTTACACAAACCAGCATGGTGTCTGTTTCCATTTTACTGCCAGAGTGGGTCTAGCCTAGGTAAAACTGACCGACCATAAGACCCACAAGAGCTAAAATTAGGGAAAGTGACATGGGAGGGCATGGTTACCATGACAGCAAGCCAGCCTGAGGGTGTTGCTGCTGAGATAAAATAACAACCCAAGTCCAGCTTGACACTGAACTGCAACTATACCCAAGAGTTTGAATGTAACTGTGTGCACGTGGCTCCTTAGGTCCAAACTTCCTTTGGAGGCATATCAATATAATACAACGACACTAACTCCACATGGATTTCTCTGTTGTTTTTTTAGTATCTCAGTGGATATTTAACGTATGCAAGCTTCTTCAAAACCTGTGAATGCAATGGTCTTGTTAAAATAAGCTCTGAAACATCCCACCAGCCCAACACCACATGCTCTGCTCCCATATGCTGTCTCCATGGGCAACCAAGCAGCCAATCTGTTGAGGCCCTTGAGACTTCCTCTCTCTGACTTCCTCCTTATCTATGATGATATAAGGTGTACATGTGTAGTAAATGCTATTTTGTATACATACATGCATACAGATGTTTGTGTGTGTGTGTGTGTGTGTGTGTGTTTGTAAAGTATATATAAAAAGAACATAGTATCAAGATATGTATGTGAATGAATGGGTGGGGGTGATGAAGGGCATCAAGCATGCATATGTGTGTGCCTCTACATGTGTAATCATAGTTAGTCAATAGAGGCCTGTATGCAGGCCAGCCTCCCCACCCCCTCTGTAGACCTGTTGATGCTGGAAAACAGGGGGGCTGTTGTGCAACTGGGTGGGCACATAAATGTGGCACTCATCTAATATGCACTGCGGCGCTGCCTGCCAACACACTTCCTCATTGAAATTCTGATTAAATAAGGCTGGTCTGGCCAGTGCGCAATCTGAAAACTATTTAATTATACCTTTTGGCTTTCCCCATCATCACAGTTACAACCAGCTACCTTGGCTTTTAAAAATATATAAATAAATGCCCTAAGAAACACCCACACATTCACAAAAGTCCCTTTGGTATGGCTCATTGTGGTCTAATTATATTTCTTTGACTGGCCTACTCATAAACAAGAGAGGAATGCAGAATATGTTAATCATAAAGACATTCATATACAAAGAAAAGAGACCCAGAGACATTGTTTGTACATTTTGTGAGGAAAGACCTCCTGACCTTTACTCTTTACTGTATATGTCTCATTGGATTGGAAGTGACTTCTACTTTGTGCCAAATTGTCGAATTTTAAGTTCCTTGCTTTGCAAAGCTTTTGTCCATCTGTGCCACTATCTCCCTCATTCTGCATCATTCTCTCCTGACTCCCTCCCTGTTTTCCATAAAATCACAAAAATATGAGTGTAGTGCCCATCACCATTCTAACAACAGCCTACTACGAAGCTCCATCCTGTACTGAATAATTTAGCGTCAGGAAATGATGGCCCATTTCAATACAGCTGTGGCTGACTTAGTGCCCTGAATGGTGACAATTCTGAGTCAAAATGACCTGAAGACACTTCTGTGTGATGGATGTCTTTTCATACAGACCACAATATGATATTAATGAGCACATGTGACTTCTGAATAATGAGGTGTCCGTCACCCTATTCAACGTATATAAACTTAAGTCAATCTTACAGTTTTTCATTATATTGACTGTCATGGCTAATTTAAATCCATCAGAATTAAGTCTTCTCAAATTTCCAGGCCTCTGTTGGCTCGTTTGTGTTGTCTGACCCTGTCAAACCACACACATAGAGACTGCGGTGAGCGGAATGAAGTTTGAAGCACCTGACAGGTCAGGCACACTGTAAAATCAACTGCTGTAAACTGTGTCCAACACGCTTTTTAAATCATTATTCACAATTACATACACGCAGCCTCAATGGGGCACTTTATGTCAAGATGTTTATATTTCTCTATAATTCTGCTGGTCATCTGCCAGTAAGACATTATCTAGTCGATGAAATACTAGCAGCAATCTGTCTGATACGTGTGCCTGCTCAAGGAGACGATTTGGCTCGGATAAATTTAATTTCCTCCAAAATAGGACAAGAGGGATGGAAATTTAACAAATTGTGATTTCATATTCAAATAAGGGAGGACTCGGGCCAAAAATGAAATTACATTATTTCTACCTGCCCCACCTCTGCGCTAAGAATCAACGAAGAATTCTTGTGTGGAGAGAATACTGCCAGCCTGATATGAATATTTACACACTTCACAGAGCCCCATTTTCAGTAATGGTTACATCTCACTTAGAAACCCTTGATGTGAGAGGGGACATGTTATTCATAAGAGGTTAAGTGAGCTGACCTGCTCAGAGGCCTGCTAAATGGAAGATAGTCAATTAGACACGCAGACCAGCACAGCATAAAAGCACCAGACGGCCACAGCAGACGAGTCACAAAGGCAGACTATTAACAGAATTCTGGAAATGAGGAACACGGCAAAATTGAAAATATCAGCATGGATCAAACGCTTTGATTTCTGGGAACGAAAGGGACAAGTTAGCACCAAATCAGCAGTGACAGCGCAGGAAGCAAAATCACAAAGGCTAAACAATGTGCAAAGCAATAACACCTAGTCAATCTCCTTCTGTAGGAGTGATCTTACATCAGCTTTAGTCCAATGTAAAACAATAGCCCTACAATAAATTTGTCCTTTATGAGACTTATAATGGACATTAAAGCAATGTAAGAGCAGTCTGTCACATGCACCCAGGCTACGCTTCACAGTGTGAAATTCATTGCAGGATCAGTGCTTCGGTTTGCATTTTTACCCTAAATACTCCAACGTCCCTCAGCTACAGTTAGTAAATGCAACAAGCCTCAGTGGCAGCTGTCAACCATCGTTTGATACAGAGCTCTCATCACCAGGAAAACGAGTCTGTTGTTGGGAAAACCCCACCGCTAAGATCAGAGACAATAAAATGATCCCTGTGTGACAAGTGTGTCAAGTGTATAAGTGTGTGCGTGGTGTACTCTCTTCAAGGACACCATAATCGCCGGATATCACTTTACACAGACAGCTGCAAGAGACAGAGTACAACATCAACCCATGTTAAATCAGTGGTAGGTGCTGGTGTGTTACATCATTCACCATCTTTTACCAGTATCATTTTCATTTTAATGGTTATTCTTGCACAACACTCTGTATCACCCGCTGGTTTTATCCGGCAATGTGTGTGCACAGTGGACGAACGCAATCCAGCCTTGGTAAGAAGAAGCAGCAGGTGGAGACCAACCCGCCCTGCTGCACTGTCCACCGCCTAAAATGTGTCCAAATGTGACTGGCACACCTGTGACCTCTGTGGCCACCTTCATGAACAGCCCTCTTGTTTATTAATGTTGAAGGCTCTCGACCTGGCCCAGAGACCGCAGCACTCAGCCTTGGAGAAGGAAACTATTGTTCATTTATGAGGCGCGCTGCCTCTCTGTGTTAAGTTTCTTCTTGTGACATATCGGGCCCTTTACCCATCGCACTACCCAGAGGAGAACAATCAGCATGTGACATCTGTAACACATCTAAACTGCCAACATTTTCGAAGAACTTATTGAGTGTGTCCTGTTTATGATGGCTTTAACTTACTGTATCTGACAACTAGCACTTACTTTTTGCTCTTCTCCGGCACACTCTGTTATTATGTCTACAGTGCTGACTTTACAGTGGCTTTAGCATGCTTTATGGGATTATCATCCTCCGTAATGTCGCTTTACTGTTCCTATAATATTACTGCAGGAGTTCACTTTACTCAGTGGTGACTTTACAGCGATGTTACACCAGTTTAAAGGTATTATCTCCTGAGGTGTCACTAGTATTCCTAAAGTAGATGTTAAATGTCTTTAGGGACTATTAGTTTTTATCCATCAGGGTAAAAGACTTTCAGGTATAATAGTAAATGAAGACTGCTCTCGGAAATACCTTTTCCGTAGTTGAAGTGGAGTTTGATGGTCTTGCCCTGGTTGATGTGCAGGTACGTGAACCACACGGCGGAGGTGAGCAGTACCAGCAGCAGCAGGAGTTTGAACTGCTTCCGGATCTTCTTCACGGGGAAGCGCAGCATCCTGACTCAAACATCCTCCGGTAAGTCGCCCGGTTGATAATTCAAAACGGGTCCGAGATGTGGTCGTTCGGACGCTGCTGTGTTTGGTTTCTGGCTGTGCTGACAGGCTACCTCTCCCGGTCACAGCGGCGGCATCTCGAGCAGCCTGCGAGTAAACAAATAAGGTTAACTACAGCCGTAAAGCGCATCTCGTTCCCCCGCATCCACGGGGCGACGACAACGTCAAACTCGTCGCATCCTCAGATCTGCGTCCAAACACCTCTGTGGCAGTCATTGTTTTACGAGTGCAGCCCGGCGGTTCGTCACTTTCCCTGTGAAACAGCGTGGCTCGTAAACGGGCGTCCCCGCTGGAGTTTCCTGGCGGCTGGGGCAGCAGGGAAAAAGGCTGCAGAGCTGCTAAGTGCAGTTAAGAGTGTGACCGAGGGAACAAAATAGCAGTCTGGTGATAATCTACACAAATCCCCTGAAGCTCAAGCCCTTGCTGACACCGTGACGCTGATTATTTCATCAACTATTCGAGGATCATCCCCGGTCATGGATTTAAAGCAAAGTATCAAAGAGCTAGAAGAGACTTTAGTTTGGAGAGGCATCTCCACAACACTGCAGCAAGGAACGCTTCCAGCAGACAAGACAAGAGTTTTCTTGCAGAGGAGATGGATGCTTTTTAATATTTTCAAATCAAATCAAAAGGCCTTCAGTGAAATATGACATGGGCTAATGCCGGTTAATTGTCTGGCGGAGTGGCAAATGTGCAGGTAACCTGATCAGGGAAAGGTTAAGGTGGCGATCAGCCAAAGGTCAGAGCACCGCGCTCCATCCATTGTTAAACACACGGAAACCGGCTTCCTATCGGGGGCAGCGCATTGAGATGGAGCGCGTTTTTATTGAAGTCCCGGGAGAGGAGGGGCGATCAGCTGTCATCCTCATACTCCACTGGCTTTGAAGCTCCACGACGAGTAAATAATAAAGCAAAGGGGGATGATGAATACAAATGCTCCATGCTGAGACAGGTTTCTGATAAATACTCAGGTGTGACCGTTCAGAGAACAGATGTCCATGTGCTCCGGTTGGTCCGTTGTCTCACGGCAGGTGCATTTTACCCAATTCTCCCAAAGTACCTGCGTTGTCCGAGTCCACCGTGCGTGCGAGAAAAAAAAAAAGATCACAATCAAATCATCAAAACTACCAAACGGGCAGGACTGGCGCTAGCAGCGATGGACTACCTTCTGTTGTTATTCTGTCATGAGCTTTTCCTCCCATTAAAACGCCGCAATAGCATCGTCCAACCCGCCTGTCACCGCGCACAGGGAGAAAAAAGCCAGCAGAGCTCCGGGAAAGATGTCGCGGAGAAACCAGCAACAAGGTGTGAAATAACCAGCAGAGAACATGGTTTTGTTTTGCCACCACGAAGCACGTAAGAATATCCCCTTTCACTGCACAGCTCAGTACGCCCATCAATTGAGCATCTTAACGGTGCAGAGCAACCTAACCTGGATGGTCGGGGAGTGACAAGTGTGCTGTCCAATTACAGCCCTGCGAAGGGTTCAGAGGAGGCGGGATGACAACGTTGGCCGTCACCGTTGCTTGGTACTAGTACGATCCATCATCCAATGGCTGGACACAGTGTGTGAAAGTTGTTAAGCGTTTCTGTTCTGCTCCTTCGTTGAATTCAAGAGCTAATGTTAATTTGATAACAGTTGATTTGACAACTCAGGAAATTAAAATACATTGGGTGTTGTTTATAGCATTCAGCTACTTGCTTATTAAAATGATATTTCTTTATTCATTTCTACAGGGAGCAACAACTCCTCACACTCTCTTCACATCAAACCTTTAAATGCCTCACTTGGAGTGCACCCTCTCTGAAATCACCATTTTTAAAGAGAATGTGACAACATTATGCTGTTTTTTTTATTATTATTATTTTAATTTGAAGGGTGAAATAAAATTCCCAACTTGATTGTCGCTCACTACACAGCTCCTTACAAAGTAATTACACATAATGAGGCTTAATGTGTGCTGTGTGTGGCGACACCCTGCACAGCCGCTCTCAACATGCGCGCTTGGCTGCCACCCTCTGGTCAAACATAAAAGAGCAGGGACTACATTAAGTGAGGCAATAGACTCTTTGGTGTTTGGGGACCAAGATTAATCCTGTTTAGGTCTTATGAAACAAAACTCATGTAAAGAAAAGGCGAGTTTATATGTCTTTATATTGTATGTCACCATCAACAAAATTATTTTGTATGCAACAAAAGGTTCTATATAAAAAGCATTTTAGTGTACACAGAGGTGAACTCAGGTTTATTTTGGGCCGTGATATGCTAGGAGTCACCATACTCAATATACTAATCACATTAACAGCTGCAAAAGTGACTAAATATACTAATAGTACCCCATATAAATAACAATTGATGTGCACTGCCACTGCCCACAAAAAATATTATTATTTATTATAGTGGATTGCCATGAGACATGAGACAATATTTTTCTGTCTCACTGTTAAGATTGAAATTTTAAAATAGCAGTATGAATAAGAGAAGAATAAATAAGAGAAAAAACACAAACAGAGATTAGTATATAGTGTGGCGTGTTGTATGGAGTTGATATTGAGAATAACAGAGCTGTGGATTTTCTTCCACACAACAGGAGACTGAGGAAGATGATAGTGATGCAAACACCCACATAGTGCCGAGAAGATGTCTAAGCAGGCTGATGAAGTGAAAATACTTGTGAGGATGAGCCGTATTCACAGAGATTTAAAGATGAAATACAAAGCTGGAACTTTCATATTAACCTCTTAACTTCCTGTCATTCACTTCAAGTTGACAAAGAACATTAAACGTGTTTATAACCAGTGTCTCTAAGCTGTACTGCAGCTACGGCAGGCTACTGATGCCATTATGAATCTAGATAAAGGATCAAAGGACAAAACCTGGCCTATAATAATATGACCTCAATTTAGTTTGTCCCAGCTGTGCCTTCTGAGTCGGTTGGACCACAAACCATAATCCTCTGTCCTCCGTGGATTAATAATGTAATCTTCAGAGCAAACACAGAGCGTAAATGAAATGCTTAGGTATTCATCTGGGCTGTATTGAAATGAGTACTTAGTGAATGACCTCAGCCAAACATTATTTATGCTAAAACAAAAACTTCACAGCATTCACCTTGCTTGAGCTATTGCAGGGAAAACTGAAGCTATTTCATCACACTGGGTTTGAAAGTCATTCGAAGTGTGTAATGAAATAGTTTCATGTACTGTTTTTTTTTTTTCTTTCATTCTCTCTCTTGGCTGCAGGGCATTATCATGGGCCTTTTGAGGTCCTGATTCTATTAATCTTTGTGTTTGATCATCTGACTTGTTTTTGTCAGTCAGAAGACAAAAACAAGTCTTTTTTTTTAGTCTGTCAGTGTACCTGACATTCTCTCTTTGTGCTATGTTATTTCTGTTTCATCTATAGGCAGGCAAACATCCAATGCACAGCAAGGGACCTGCATACTTTTAGTTCACTTTAAATGCAGATAGAAAGTTTCACACACTACATATGGTCCAATTTATTGGTGAGCAGCACCTTCGCTAAGGTGCAAATTGGCTAAGAGGAATGTTATAAAATATTTGAAGCATTTTCACGGTACACAAGTCTTCTTCAGTTTATAATTTAACTCATGCTGTTGTCCCTCTCCACACCCACTGTGCTTTTCGCACTTCCACGCCTGCGGAAACATCTGGCACCTAGGTCCCACCTTCCAGGGATCTCCATGCTTGGATGAATCCAAGAGGAAGCAGTGTGCAGTGGAATGATATGGACAGAGAGAGACACAGCGTGTTCAAAGTGGGGACTGTTAGAGGTAAAGGAACTGCTGTCTCCAGCGGTATTACACAGACCCTGCCCACAGGGAGAATGAATGCCCGGTTGGCTGTGACTGGTGTCAAAGAATAACACTGACGTTATGATACTATTGAACACAACTTAGGGGCTAGGCATCGCTAGGGACTTGTGAAATGTGTTGGTGTTTACATTTAAAGTATGCGAGATGAAACTGTCTTCTTTATCAGTGCTTCCATAGAATTTAATCTGATTCATGTGAATTTTAAAATTTCTCACTTATCTGATCTAACACCTACTTGTCATTGTCTAACTCTGCCTGTCCTCATATCCATCTACCTACATGTCCTTCAGTCGCTCACAAACTTCCCTCCTCAACCTCCTCCAGCCTTCTTAATTCCTGGGCAGCACAGCAGCTCTCGGCTTTGATGAGAGGTCTGAGCTAAAATGTCACAGGGATTAAGGGGTTGTTGCCTCCTGCATCCCGCCGGATCAGTTCTGACTGCCTCGTGTGCCTGAGCTTCCTCCTACCCAAACAGGTGCGGGGTGGCATTTCTTTCCGCTCCACTGTGCCCTATTGAATTTCATTCTGGGCCAATAACATTCCTCCATGTTTACAGATGAGTAAGAAGGAAAACATGGGCAAAGGTTAAAATAAAGGATAAGAGAAATGATGGGAAAGGAGGAGTATAGATGAAGAAAGACAAATTGAGGTCATGGGATTTTTGTAGGGGAATTTTGTTCTGTTTAAGCTTGGTGCAGTAGTCCTTACTGTATATTTCTCACTGGCAAAAATATGCAGACACACATTTAGTCTATAAATACCAATAAACATGTTTAAAAACTTTTAGTTGCATACATTTAAAGTTCGAAAAGTTAACTAATAATTTCGACTTCATTCAGCCTCAGACTCAGACTCCCACGCATATGCACCAAGACGGACACGTGCTGATCTGCAGCTGGTTCTTTCAAATACAGTTAGACAGATTTGAAAATTAGATGTCTCCAGAGAGACATCTAAGAGAGGGAGATCTCCAGTTCAGACTGAGCCTTTAACATCACATAGCTGGAGCTGCTGTCACATGGACCAGCTTTTTACAATGTTTTCTCCAACTGCATCAATAAAATGTTAGCATAACAACTCCACACTGACTCACTAGTCCACCTTAACCTTTGCAACTATCGGAACTGATCATGCTACGAATGATGATCGTGGTAATTAAAATAGCTCCTCTGTCAGTGTTATATTAGCTGTAACCATTTTAAATTGAAGAATCACGTCACATCATCCATGCCTCTTACTGAAAGCACAGACCGTATTCACCACGAAGAAGCTCAAACAATTGAAACCAAAATTACTTTTGGAGTCTGTCTTTCACCGATGCTGAATATCCATGCTTGGCCTCTTTCTCATATTCAGTGCTGACAGAACAAAACAGCAGATGCACAAAATAAAATTCAAACCAGCTCATTCATTACGTTTATGTGTTGTGAGTATGAATGTGCTTAGAGAAATCTAGGTCATTTCTCCATCATTAGTATGCCAGCCAGGTGTAGTGGAAAGAGGATTAGAGAGAAGTAATGCCAAAGGCACTCTCTATATCTATCTCCCCTGCTTTCTCTAGCTCTCTCTCTCAGATCAAACAATCACACTTAAGTGCTCCCTGCTGTCACCTCAAAGAGCTTATCCATGACAAGTAGTCTAAACTTGTAATAAAACATTCATGTATTACACAGCTATGAAGATGAGCTTGTTCCAAGACCATTAGACAAGGAATATGTTCTAAACTTTAATTTTGACATTGTGTGAGATCATAAAAGCGAGGGCCAGGACGATCAGGCAACAGGTCTCCTGTACCTGAATATTCGAAGTATCTCACCTGTGACTGCTGCTACATATAAACATACGTCTCCTACCAGAGAACATTTTTGTGATGGGTTAAAAGATCTGAATAAATCTAATTTCCAAATATATGCAGCAGATGTTTTCTTGTGGAAAAGCTGGAATAGCTCCTAATGAAGTTGGACAAAGTCACCATGAACAACAGCGAGCCACCATTTACTCTATGACTAAGTTGGCCAGCATCTGTTAGATAATAATATGACATCTGGTTGTGAATTTTAGTGTAATTGTGCAATATAACAATGTTTTTTTCAGAATTCCATAAATACTGTATGTCATTCGTGAACTAATAATAGATTAAAACTGACTGAGGTTATTTTGGTCACTGTTGGCAGCAAAAAATTATGAAAAAAAAAACTAATGCAGTATGAACTTAATAAGAAACAACTGTTTACTATTGGCCGTGTCACATTCAGAGTTAATCAGCAGTAATTTAAAAATGGTGATTCACAGAAATCTGTAAGCAGGTTAAGTAGTTCCATGTAAATATAGATTCTGCAATAACAGAACTAAATAAAAAAGTGGTAATACAAAGCTGTCTAGATAATTCAATGGTAAAAATACTGTATATTATTTTACAATTATCTCTCCAGATTTTGTAAAATAGCATCTATTAAATAATTAGATTAAAAAAAAAACTTATTTATTCTGATCCTGTCATCACTATACTTTAAATTAAACATTTCTTTAAAGTTACTAAGGATTATGTTATGAAGGAGTGTTGTAGCAATTGTAAAGGTATTGTTCTGCAGGTCTGCAAAAATATTCTTGATTCAACCAATAAAATATGCTCAGTGTGTGCAGTTTTTTTAAAACAAGTTTTCCTCAGAGGTAGCTAAATGGCCCAGGAACTTAACTCTATCTTCCTCCTCTGCTATAGAGTCCACTGAATGTTGGAAGCAAGGGACTGGGTAAAGAAGGGTTTCTTATAAAAGTATGAGTTTCTCATACACGAAACACATGCTATTCAATACACTTTAGCTAGTAAGTACGTCTATAGCATATTGTTTATTTCACTGGTTCGTTGTTTGTTTTTGCCGTTCTTGATCTTTCCTCACCATAATAAATTCTATATTTTATATTTTATATCACTTGTACAATTTGTAAATTCTGTTTTAATATATGTGAAATTTGTTGCATGTTGCATTTTTTTAATGATAGAATGAGACCGCTGACATTGATGGATAAAGACAGATGTGCCTCTCTGCTAGAAACTGTCCATCACCACATGCTCTTTGGAGGAACGTTAAAATTCAAAAATACTAGTCTGAGATGGCTCACAGTGGACCTTTAAACTAACTGACCTGTGGGAAACATTAACATGATGTGTTCGTCCAGCCCAGTGAAGACCCAGCAAACCAAGAACAGATCAGATCCTTATTTGTCCTGGAGACAGGACATAACAGGTGTTTATTCTCAATGCCCCAGCCTTGGCTCATCCGCCAAAAAGGAACAAAGAAAGCAGTGGAGACCCAATTGGCAGGAATCTCTGATAGAGGAGAAGTGTGTGCGGATTAAGGACATTATAAGAGGAGAAATCTGGGCTGAAAGCAGTTCAACCTGAAACCTGGGGCGCAGAATAAACCTGTGAGAAAGTAAAGGCTTTGCTGTAACAAGTAAGTTTGGTTTGATGTGTGTCTTGGTTTTTCTGAATTAATAGAGCGAAGTGGTGGGGGGTAAGAAGCCTATTGCAATTTACCATACTTGGATGCTGAGAAAGAGAGAGAGAGAGAGATCAAGGATGCTGAACAAAGGGGCAGGTAGGTAGGAAAGAAAAAGATATATTCTTGTGTTCCACTTGCAGTCAGACAGCAACCTGTTCAGCACTTTGTAGCTTCAAGTCACTTGCCACTACTTCAGACTGTAGAGTTACACCATCATAGAGTTTGCTGTGGCTTCTTAAAAACAACTTCCTTTGGTAGGTATCAAAGCCTACAGAACTAATTAGTTCACCAGCCCCAAAATGTAAGGTATTTTCTGCAGGAAGCAAAAATCACATAAATACTTATTGGATTTATATTTTTCATGTAGAGACCCTCTTGTGCTTAATTGTTTCTTTGGCATTTAAAGTGGCATTTGCATGCTAAAACAAGGCTGTCAAAAAAAACCTATTTTTATAACAGCTTGCAAAAATAGATTCTATTGTGCACACTAATCTTTATGTGATGCATTTTTAATATAATGGAGTGTGACTTGATCATACTTGGCACTGAACAGTATATTGGATCTAATCTTCCTTCTGGGTAAATTGTGCACAATCACACCACTACACAGTATATACACATGCAGGGAAAAGAGGAATCCAGATTCAAAATGAGAGAAGAGCACAGTTCCTCAGTAATACAAACACAATTCTTTATCTCACACAGCAGGTGTGTGGATTACCTTTTTAATTGGATCTTTGTGTGAGCCTGGCGAAGGCAAAGGACTGTTGTAGTCATTGCTGAAAGGAGGATGGTTGAGCAAGAAGAGGGCAGGGGCCTGAGCAGATAAGAAAACTGAATTTCAGTCACCTTTTTATGGTGTGTCTTTCTGGAAACACAACCCTAGTTACCACATAGGCAGAGTAAAGATGTGTGTTTATCCCTTCTACAGGGACGGGAACATTCAAAGAAACACTCAACAACATGCACGCACACAAACACCAGCCTGCTCTTAACCTGCTTTGGGCATTTATAGGATATTAGCCATTCAAGTTTGGAAATTAGGAGTATCCTCCTTTCGGGTTCCTCCTTTCTTTTGAAGGTAATACTGTATCAGAGGGCTGATAGTTTTTATACAAGATAAACAAGATTCAGTGGATTTATAATAAAATGAGCAGTGCTATTTCTGAAACATTTATTTCTATCACCAGCTAGGCATTGATCATCACCACTTCAGCTTCATCAGTATGGCGGCAACAGAGCACCTCCAGGCCACTGGGGGCAGAATGGAGCAGCTGGAACAGCACATGACGCAGATGACCTCCTCCTCCCACTCAGCCTCATCCACCTTTACATCCTCAAGCTCCACTAAGTTGAAAAAAAATTCTCAGGGCTTGTCAAAGACCACGGAAGGTATAAAATACCACAAAAGTCATGTTGTGTTCTTTCTAATATAACCTTTTTAATTTGGAGAATATGCATGAAGAATCATCCATCGGAGTTACCAGTATGGGAAAATGTAACATAATTATGAACATAATTCAAATAGTAGCTTTAACTGATGTTTCTAATCTGTCCCACTGTGCAAAACATTGTCTTTTTCTGCCTAAAACTTTTCCTCACAGGGGCTATTGTGGCTCCCTCTGTCTGAAATGGACTCAGGACCCTATTTAGGGTCCTCTTGTGCTGATGAGGTTCTGAGTACATTGGGGAATAAATTATGTCATGCTGCCATTTTAAGCTCATGGCCAAACACAGACTGGTAATAAAGCTAATAAACTATATTAGTGCAGCAAAAACTATTAAAGGTCATGATAATACAGTCTCTTTCGCACATGGCTACTGTGGTATAATTTGTCTGTTTTCACATTATGATTACAGAGCACTCTGGGGTTCAGCGCAAGACCTCAGCTGTGGTGGAGTCCTTCAGCCAGGTCCAGAAATCCCTCCAGATCCCAGAGGGAGAGTCAGTCCCAGATTTCGAGGAGAAGTTGCGCCCTATCACTGCCCAAGAGGGTAAAGTGAACTGATTTTTTTTTAATCTCATATACACTTTGAAAATTCAAGAAACAACCTTTGCTTCTTCTAATATCTCTCTTCACATCGCATCATAAACAACTGTGAGCCCCTGAGACTATAAGAGAACTATGTGCAAGCTAATTTTAGATTGTTGCACGTAGTTTGCCTAGAAACTCCAGATGACACGAGCAGAAGTTCCACTGGGAAGTAAATGTTTGCTGCAGTGTGTAAACTTTAGGAAACAATTTGTCTCTCTGGGTAAAAGTATTGTAAATCCACTCTGATATTGACAAGGACCTTACGAAGAACAAAGACACTGATAGAGTTTCTGCTATGTTTGTGACCTCCACAGAAGAAAACCGTCAGTGAAGCTGCTTCTGTTGAATACAAGTACCTGTTCTGCATAAACTGTTGGTGTTTGAGCCTTACAGTATTCACCCTGTGAATTATAGATTAAGAGACTTGTGGAATATTTCCTGTCACAGTATGCAGAACACTGCGGAGAAGCTATAGTATTAACATTCATGGGCTGACCTTAATCTCACTAGTCTCAGAAGGAAAAAAAAGGGAAAAAGGTGAGAGAGAGGCAGTCGATAAGAAGGATATTAAACTTTTTACTCTCCCAATATGATTTGAAAATCAGTTTCTTCGTTAAAGTTGTTCTGAGTAAGAAAACATGCATTAAAATGATCTGTCTGATCTCTCAATAATAGGTGACAAAGCAGTGTTTAAGGCCAAAGTGACAGGGAATCCCCAGCCCGGTGTTAGCTGGGAACGTGCCAGCGGGTTCCCGCTGTCTGAGGAGACTAAGTCTTTCTATGACAACATCAACCATCAGCATATACTCAAGGTTTGATAATAAAGCTGCTTAACTCATAGCGTTCCGTACTTAACTGAACTCAGAGGCAGTTTTTGCTTCTAAAGCAAGAGTAATACAGTAATATATCAAATGGTTTAATCATTGCTTTTGTCTCCAATGTGTTGTTTAATATCCATCACGTCTATACACAGATGCCATTATTTATTTTACCAAAATAAGTGTGTTACCCGGAGCCAGTATCCACACTTTAATGAGTTTCCCAAATTACAGTTCATACGGTGGTAAAAATACATTACACTTGTTTAGAAGGCAAGTGTGACCACAACAGACTGTTGCAGAGTGCAGTGACTCTGTTAAGCCAGGGGCTCTGCCATATTTGTGCTGTCAAATCAGACAGCACACCATGCATCATGAAGTAAAGTAGATAGAAAGAAAAAACTCTCTCTGATCCTTTTATCTATAACCACTCTGGAGTGGATTTAGCGCTTTCTCTGTACCAGCCGGGGAGCTTAAGTGAAGCTTAAATAGCTATTATAAAGTAATTAACTTGTGGGTGCTGACATATGCATCTCCCCTTGCCATCTGTTTCTCTGGTGAGGGATGACTGTTAAGTTGCGGGGGAAATTGTTTACTGTGTATTTCTGGCATGACACTGCCTCCTTTTGCTTCAAAATTGTACTGCAATGGGCTTTGCACTAGACCAGATTATGTAAAGACCATTTGAAATAGTAATGCATTTCCTCCACATCAGATCAAACACGTGTCCCTCAAGGATGCTGATGTCTACAAGTGCACAGCTTCCAACAAGCATGGAGAAGTCACTTACTCAGTATCACTCATTGTCGCAGAAAGTAAGTCTAAGCATTACGTATTATACGTCTGAACTTTTCCTGTTCTGATTCTTATTTGGAAGCTTTCCACTTAGTTTACATGCTGTTTTCACACAGTGCTTGAGATGAAAGTTGCTCTCATGTTGTTTCCAGATCCAGCACTGGACTTCAAAAAGATGCTGAAGAAACGGTAGGAGCATACGTCTTTTGTCTAATAAACACGACACTCCCAAAACCTGTCAAGGTGGGATGGAGCTCTCTCTGATCAAACTCCCAGATCCTTTTTTTTTTTTTTTGTATGCATCCAGAAATATCTACAGGACGAGATCTACGTAAATAGCTCCACTGTGCACCTGTGTTGCTGCGGGGGCAGAGGAGGATGCTTTTGAGCTGTCTTCACACATATGCATAGACTTTTAGACATATTGTCAAACAATGATCCTGGTATACACTAATATAAGTGCACATAAAGACAAATGCACACTTGTGTGTTCCTTCTTTCATGTGCAGCAGTGTAGAGAGGAGAAGAGAGAAGAAGAAGCCACCAACAGAGGAGGAGATGTTAAAGATCCTGGCTGGAGCTGACAAGAAGGACTATGAGAGGATCTGTGCCGAATATGGCTTCACCGACTTCAGAGGCATCCTCAAGAAGTTGAAGGAGATGAAGAAGAAAGAGGAGGTGGAGGTGGGCCTGTCACGCATAGAGCTTGTTTACGTACTACACCATCACATAAGGAAGAAAGGGTTTGGGAGATGATATGAGAAACAGCTTAAAATAAAGCAGAATGGTAAAGAAAATAAACTTTAATGTCAGCTGTGTCACAGCCGTGGCAACAAAGATTTGTTGTGTTGCAACACTCAAGTCAACTAATCTGAAGTTGGGAAAATGTCATATTGTCATTTTTGTGGTTTGCCAGATGGTGCGTGTGCTGAAGCCCCTGGAGGACATCACTGCCAAACCTGACACCAACGTTGTCTTTGACACCATCCTGGAGCTGAAGGATCCAAACAGCAGAATGCAGTGGTTTCTGGTAAACTCTGCCTGTCTGTTGTGTCAGTGTGTAGAAGTTTGTATATATATATATATATATATATATATGTGTGTGTGTGTATTTCTATTACATAAACTACTGGCGAGTTCTCCCCTTAATTATGCATTTTATTTACAATTCAGGGCGCGGAGTTGCTGCGCATCCAGTATTCTCTTGGGAAATATGAAGTGAAACAGATGGGAACCAAGCACATGCTGTGCATTTCTAGTGTGAGCCTTAGTGACATGGGCACCTACACTCTGCAGGTTGGAGACAAGAGACTGTCAGCTAGGCTCAACATTATAGGTAAGTGCAGTATGGGAGTCAAATCCCTCCCACGGCTTGAAAATCAGAGAGACAATGTTAACACTGAAATACTTCACACACTCTCAGTGTCCCTTTCACTGTTTTATAAATTCTTTTGCTTAGCAAAATGTACGCCATGGAGTGCTGTGTTAAGTTATATGGTTTGGACTTGTTAGACTGTCTAACAAACAGGCACATTTTTATGTAACCATAACAAGGTGTACCTTTGCAGATTACTTTGTTTTTGCTTTTTCCCTGTGAGTTTCCCATCCTATGCAGCTTTTTACACAGAGTCATGTTTATTGACGTGTTGAGTGTATACACCTTAAATGATATGATTGACTTTTTTAATCTCACTTTCAGATGAACCTCTGAAATTCCTGTCTGACTTCAAGCCAATGAAAGTGACAGAGCGCCAGACAGCTTTGTTTGAGATACGTCTTTCCAAGAAGACAGATGCACCACTCATTTGGAAGGTTTGTATTTGATTTAAAAAATGCTGCTCATTGATGTACTTAATTATATCATATAATATCCAGTCTCAGATGAGCTGTTGAGAGTTGGCTCTCTAGGAAAATGTCTTTGTCTTTTTGGCAGCTACAAGGTAGCTCGAATAAAAAGAACACACAAATGTACTGACAATACCAGGCAGATATGAACACCAGGGAAAAGCACAGTATTCAAACGTGGAACGTGGAAATTGTTTTTCCAGAAGTGTTTGTGCCTTTGCAGATAAAAGAAAAAGAAATAAAAAGAGACGAAAAGTTTGACGTGTCCCTGTCTGAGGATAGCCTGACCTACACCTTGAAGATTAAGGGTGTGAAAGTCACTGATACTGGAGACTACACCATCAGCATCGGAGATCTCACAGCCACTGTGCCACTTTTCATTGAGCGTAAGGATTTCATGGGTTTTACTATCATAAACAAACTTTTTATGTTATGTTTTGTTTTTTCCCATGTTTTGTTTTTTCCCAATAGAACAGTGTCTTGCTGTTTTAGTAGAACTAGCATTTCATAGCACAGTAGACAAACGTCCCCCTGCAGACTCAGTGGAGGCGAGCAGTTACTGCCTCTTTTACTCCACTGAGATTAGATGTGTCATTCCTTCATAACTATGGCAAATGACATCATCTTCCCTCTATCTTCCAAATGAAGATATATGAGTAGCATAATAAATCCTCCCTCCTAGTGCTGAGTTAAGAGTAATCCAACGAAATCCCTCCTCACAACAAACTCATTTATTACAGCTCAGTCTGAACAAGATGCTTTCTTGCCTAAGGTGTAAGCTGGGACATGTAAATATCTTCACAAGGACATGTGGCTGTCCTGTGGGGTTGCAAGAACAGACGTTAGTGTAAATTGCAGTTAATCATGAGTAAACTATCTTCCTTTTTTTTTAAATACAAATCTGTTAAAAACAGCATATGTGGAGGGTCTGAACATACGGTAAAGCAAAGAACAAACCTAATACTGTTACTGGACATGCAATTAAAGTATATTTACCAGTATATACATATATAAAGTATATATGATTTTTTTGTCTATTTTCATTTATTACCCAGGGATTCCCATCAACTTCACCAGTCACTTGAAGAATGTCCGTGTGCAGGAGAGGGGCAAGGCCCGTCTGGAGTGTGAGATGAGCTCCAAAGACGTGCACATTCGATGGCTGAAGGATGGGCGTGATATTACAGCGAGCTGTCGCTACATCTTCATGCATGAGGGAAAGAGGGCAGAGGTTATCCTCGAGGACTGTGAGCTGACAGACGAGGGAGAATACTCTGTCGTCTGCACTCAGGATAATGATGAACACAAATATGTCACTTCTGCCAATCTGATGGTGGATGGTAATGATATCTTTAGTTATTTTTAAGTGTCAGGTAGCTTGTTTAGGGTCTAACATTGGAACATAACAGGGCTTTATTAAAGTTTTTGTCTTTGTGCATTACCAGAGCGCTTTGCTTCAGTGAAGAGTGGTATGTCAGATGTTCAGTGTCCTACAGGCTCCACTGCAGAGCTATGTGTGGTTCTTGATGATGAGAAGGTGGACGGAGTGTGGCTGAAGGATGGAGTGGAGGTAAGAGATAACATGAAACAGGAACCCCTTAAATGCATCATCCATTTGTTGCCACAATCTTCACTTCTTCGTCTTCATTAGATTTCGGAGGTGAGTGGTGTTCAGGTGGTCAAACAGGGAGCTGTCCACAAGCTGATTCTATGTGGTGTAACTGAAACACATGAGGGCAAGTACACCTTCCGAACCAAGGGGGCTGAGAGTGAGGCTGTGCTCACTATTGCAGGTCAGTGTGCTGTGTTTGTATTTGATGTTTCAGTGTGTATTCACAGCTGGGACAGATGCTGATAGAGCAGCACGCTTGCTGCCGCTCTCATAGAATTAAACACAATGTAAATATTTAAATCTAGGCTATTTTTAGTGTTGGAGGTCAGCCTGCAGTCTTGTTTGTTTCTTATTCTACCAGTAGGTGGGGTTTTATTAAACTACCAAATCTATATCCAAAACAAATATAATAATAATAATACCATACATTTTTTTTAAATGAATGGTATTCTCATGTTTTTTTAAAATGTTTTTTTTAAATGTATCAAAAATCCATGGCCAACTATTGAAGTGTATATGAAAACTTTTCTCCAGACCCTCCGGAGATTGATTCTTCTGTGCTGGATTTGCTGGCGGCTCGACCTGTGACTGTGAAGGCAGGCCAGACAGCCATCATAAAGATTCCCTTCAGGGGCAAACCACTTCCCAAAGTCACCTGGCACAAGGATGGGGTGGAAGTCACAGAGGATGAGAGGACTAAGGTGGAGAGGGCAGCTGACAGCACCTCGCTGGTGCTCAGCAGGTGGGTGAGCAGAGTAAAATGAAACAGATTAGATAGACATAACTTAATATGTTGTCTCACTTTGCCTGTGTCCTAGATGTGTGCGAGAAGACAGTGGTGCTATTATGCTCCGTCTGAAGAGTGATTGTGGCACTGCCGCTGCCAACCTGCACCTCAATGTGATTGGTGGGTGATAACATATTTGGCAACAAAAGCTAAACTTGTTTTTTTTTTCATACAGATTTACATAAACATACTTAACCCTTGCTTTACTGCATTCCCTAGACCATCCAAAACCTCCTCAAGGGAAAGTAGAATTTCTTGAGCTATCGGCAAGATGCATCAAGATGAAGTGGAAGGCTCCCCGGGACAATGGGGGTAAGCAGGTGAGCAGCTTTGTGATTGAACGGCGTGTGGCAGGTAGGAAGCCCTGGACCAGAGTTGGCGAGGTGGAGAGCAGCACCACTGTTTTCACTGATGACAAAGTTGAGGAAGGTCAGGCGTACCTGTATCGCATCAGAGCTGTGAACGCAGAGGGAATGAGTGACGCTCTAGAGACAGAGGAGGTGCGCGCTGGAGACCCCATAGGTGAGAGTTCATTTAAACTATAAAATTATTATAATCAATGATGTCATCACAATCATCTCACAGATAATCCAGATGCAGGTGTAAAATAGATTTAGAGAGTGTGTTTTAACAGTTCAGAGGTGTTTCATTAAAAATGTAATTTTATTGTCAGTCAAATTTCTTTTAAAATTTCTTACCTTTTGGAACACTAATCCTATTTCAATCCACCTGCCCAGAACCTCCAGGCACAGCATCCCAACCTCAGGTGTCTAACATAACTAAGAACACCATGACAGTTAGCTGGACACCTCCAGCCCATGACGGAGGAGCCCCAGTTCTGGGCTATGTCCTGGAGAGAAGGAAGAAAGGCAGCAACATGTGGCTGCAGATCAATAAGGGGCTGCACACAGGTCAGACACCATGCAGTGTATCTGCCTTTTAGTCTAGTTGTCCAATTAGATTTGGTATAGTATTTTACTTTTTACTCAAACATTTCTTGCCGCTTAAGGCAGTTTTTACACATTTTGGTACAGACATTCTTCAGTGATGCGTGAAAAATGTCTTGACTTTAATTTCTTTATTGCACAAACTATATGCAATTTTCTTCAGTTGCATTTCACATTTTGTACATTTCACGTTCCCCTTATCATACAAGATACACAATTCATGGTGAGCGGACTGGTGGATGATGTGGAGTATGAATTCAGAGTCACCAGTGTAAACAGGGCTGGAGCAGGAAGTCCCAGCACCATTTCTAATGCGGTGGTGGCCAAAGACCCAATACGTGAGTCACTCACTGCCTGCGTGTTCTTTCCCTCTCTTCCTCTCTATATTAATAGTATCTAAAATATCCAAACATATTTAAAATATCTGGCTTTCTCTTTGTAGGAGCTCCTGGCCTGGTGAGGAACCTGTGTGTGTCTGACTCCACAAACTCATCCATTTCTCTGAAGTGGACACCTCCAGAACAGGGAGATGAACCGTCAGGCTACATCCTAGAGATCCGCCCAGAAGATGGAAAGGAGTGGGTAAAAGCCACCAAGATTCCCATTGCTGGTACTGCCTTCAATGTTGCAGGACTTCAGGAGAGGATGAAGTACCACTTCCGTATCCGGGCTGTCAATGAGGGTGGCGTGGGGGAGACCACTGAGCTGTCGGAGGGTGTATTGGCTTTGCCTCCGCCTGGTATTATGCATAAAATTTCTTGTAGTCTCGTTTTTGCCATTTTCTCCTCTTTCTTTAATTACATTTTAATTCCTATTTTATGTTACCATATTCAGTGGCACCAAGATTTGATTTCAAGGGGAAGCTGAAGAACCAGATGGTGGTGCGAGCTGGAACAGCACTTTGCCTTCACTTCAGCTTCACTGTAAGACTCAGATGATCAACTCAGAATTTGTTCATTTTTCTTTGAGCCTAGCATACACTTCACATACTGTTATACCTATAAAATCGAAATCTTACTTTTCCACAGGCTTCACCTCCTCCAGTAGTAAACTGGCACAAGGATGGTATCCTCACTACAGGCAGAGAGGTCATCACCAAGAGCAAGAATTACTCCCAGTTCCTCATTTCCTCCTCTCAGAGATCTGACTCAGGTGTCTACCGTGTCAACTTGAAAAATAACTATGGAGAGGCTCACTATGATGTGAATGTCAGGGTTACAGGTAAGCACTTGTCCTCACTTTGTCATTTATTCACTGTATTTAAAGATTAGTATCTTAAATCTGATATGGTGGCTTTGGACAAACTTCCAGATCCTTTAAGGAGAAATATAATTGATTGTAGTGTGTGTCTCTACTTGAAGCAAGCACCTCATCTCCATCCTCCTCTTTTCACCAGACTTTCCTCGACCCCCAAAGAACCTCCGCCTGGAAGAGGAGGTACCAGGCACAGCGACCCTGCAGTGGGATCACACCCCAGACCTGGCTGATGACGATGAGGGAGCACATTATGTGATCCTCAAACGAGACACTAGTACTACTTCCTGGTTCACTGTGGCTGAACGTGTCTTCAGCAGCAAGTACACTGTCACTGGGCTGCTTCCTGGGAGGAGGTATTACTTCAGGGTTTTTGCACAAAGTACAATTGGGGACAGCGAAGCCTTGGACTCAAAAGAACCTCTCATCATCGCCAAGGAAAAGGGTTAGTCTGCAGAAATCTGCGCCATTTCATTGAGAGGCATACAAAAACAGGCACTTATATGTACTTTCTTTTGTATTTGTGTCTGTTATCTATGTATTTATATATCCGTGACCAAGAGTGCATCAGCAACCTTCAGCTGAGGAAATGCGTCTCACCACCACGTCAGGTGAAGCCCACTTTCCTGCTGTTACTGAAGGACCATGCTGTTTACAAAGGACATGACTGCACCATGAGCTGTGCCTATCAGGGCATGCCAACTCCACAGGTGTTGAAACAGCTACTGAGATCCGTGTCATACAGCTGCTTGAAACATCAGTGTATTAATAATTAAAATATTTTAGTGCATCCTCTTTGCTGTAGTTATTATCCCCAAGGCCTTTAAATTAATAATAATGTTGACAATTCCTCTGCGTAGGCCTGCTGGTACAAAGGGGATGCAAAGATCTCTGATTCCCCTCGGTTCTGGCACAGCACAGCCAATGGTGTTTGCACCCTGGTCATCCCTACCTGTGGAGCCAAAGATGGTGGAGAATACACACTGGTGCTGGAGAACCCACTGGGGATGGCAAAATGCTCCTGCAACCTGGTGATATTTGGTAGGTTTTGAAAGAGAAAAGTCAGAGTAGAATGGTGAATTAACACAAAAGGCTAATCATACTTTCACGTCATGTCTTTCAGATAAGGATGACAAGGGTCTGTTGGACAGCCTGACCAACCAGGCAAACAAAGAGAAGCTCATTTTGTAACATGTTTGCATTGCCTGCCGTGCACTTCTGATAAGCCAGTGGCTTCATAAGCCACAGGTGCTGTTGCCACGTGCACTGCTTTCCTTGGTTTAGAATTGTGGGACATTAGAAACCAATAATCCAGATTTTGGTTGTTTTTAATGTATGATTTGTTCGATTTTTATTTGTTAAGATGCTGTTTTTCCGTCTTTCAACTTAACCTTTACTTTACTCACCTGACTCTAGGAATGCATCAAATGACCACAAGAGGTCAGACTCGCTCTCATCCTTCTGTAGAAATACAGCACCAGGTGCAGATTAATGTTTGGTGTATTGAGGGGATTTTCATTCATTAGTCAGCTCACCCTGCTAGTATAATTGTCTCTTTTCTAAGTCACAAATGCCTTTCTCTCTATAAATGGATTTTACTTTCATCTCATTCTTAACTCCACTTATTACACAGGGCTTGCTGTTTAAGGCCAGATGGCATGTTAGCCAAGCTTAATATTTTTTTTTATTTTAAACAAAATTTGTATAATATAATCATGTGCATCATACAAATATCCACTTTAGAATCAGTAACTTACATACAGAGTGATACAGATGAATGCACTAGTTTGAATCCAGTCTACGGCTTTTGCACTTTCCAATTTTCAATTTTCCTTCACTTTTTTCCACTGTGTATGATTGAAAAAATATCAAAATATTTCTCAAACATAAATAAAAATCATTTTATCTCCCTGTTCAGAGAATGCATTCAAAAAGCATTAGTGTGGTGTTTGCTCATGTTTGCTCTGTCATTCATTATTGGGTTTGAAATAACACCGTAAGATCAAGGTGCTGATTTCCAGCTCTGAGCGTATTATCATCCACTTAAGATGAGCTGTATAAGTGCTTCAGTATCCAGTATTCAGTTTTTGTTTGCAAATCTTATAGGGCCATGACAGTTTACAAGTCACTGATATCACAAGACACCAGACTTACATGTTTATAATCACTGCCCTGTTGCGTTGTCAGGCTGTTCATTTAAAATGGTTGAAATACAGATTCCATTTGAACTTTTGGACCCAAGACCTATACCTGTGTAGCCTTTTACTCTGAGTGGACTGCTGATGTTTGAGAAACTGAGTGTGGTCTGTTATGAAGCTGCCAAACAGAGGAAGGTTAAAACCCCTCTCTATCCTGACGTCACTATGCTGTCTCCCAGAAACTCTATTTCTATAGAGCCACCAAGGGACTGGTCGAGTCAGGTTGCCAGGTACAAATCAATTAAGCACTAACGGGCACTAAACTGACGTCAAGAACACTTTCCAGCTTTTCACTGCTCAGCTAAGGCACAATAAGGTGGAAGTAGGTTGGAGTGAAAGCCTGAATAGTCAGTCTAGGTACTCCGAAACTAAAGAATGCTGCATCTAAGAGGAACCAGATTCTCATGAATTTTCCCGACATTGTACTTCATTGCATTCGAATAACTAAACCTCAGCAATACGTGATAAAAACCTTCTTAAGTGTTCCCCAATTTGACTTGAGTGGGGCACACTTCTGTGGAAGTGTGTGTCACCAAGCCTGTTTTTAAAAAGGCCATTACAGAGATGCCTAAGAATTAGATGGTGAGACCTTGGCTGTGAATGAATGAGGTACATTTTGAGAGAACTGGAACCGTTCCTACAGGAATAAACTATGAGGTGCAGCGTGTGTGTGTGTGTGTGTGCATGTTTAAAAAATGAGAGGAAAGACTAGATATAGCAAGAAGACAGAAAAGGGAAGAGGGAGCACTTTGCTGGTAGCAGTGTGGATTGGGTTTCCACAGGGTTAAAGGCTGCTGAAAGCACATTTTCCACCAGACTATCGGACAATACAGCGCATGAAGTTACTAGAACAGAGCGCTCTGTTGTCCTCCAGTCCTTTCAGCTTTAAATGGCACTAGTTGTTGATTGCAAACAGCTTCTGTAGAAACACAAATCATTAAACTGTTACAAATACGAGCTGACACTTTGAATGTGACACCTCCGATTCTAGAAAATATTAAAAGAAAAGAGACCGAAGAATGTTAAGTTGAAGTTGCATTGCATTTGCATTTATTTCTCCAATAGATATTCACATTCATAGCAGTTTCACTACAGCAAAGGAAACTATTGAATTACTACAATGATTAAAGAAATAAAACATAAAGGTGAAAATCAAGGTTAAGTATATCAGAGAAAGAAAGAAATCATACAATACAAGTCAAATGCTGCATTGTAAAGGGCCTTTTAAAAAATCTAATGTTATTTGTGGAAAGCAAACCACACTATTCCCACAGTGAGGTGCCTTTCTACTAATAAAAATATAACACTTTTTAAAATATTTATACATAATGCCTTTTAAAGAAAACATTGCTCTCATGCATTGCTGTCTCATCTTCATGTGCTTAAACCACCGACATCCAAACAGGAACCTCTGTTTTATGTCTTAAAGGAAGAAATGGAGAGAGTAAAGGAAAGATATAGAACAACATACCATTTTGTACTGATTAAAACACTACGGTTGCTAGATCTATCTGACACTGTCTGGCCTCTGTCTGGATCAGTGCAGAAAAGTGCAGCACACAAGTGGATTCAGATTAATATTACAAAGAGATGATGGCATGTTGGAGGATATATATTAATGAAACGTGTTTGTAAAGTATGCACTTTTCAATCACTATGCTGATGTGGAGGATTCATCCATTCAACCTAGTTGTCATGCATGAGTAAAGATATACAAACTTTACAGCTCTATAGTGTGTTCTGAATGTCACTAGCTGCATGTCATGGGCAAAGTACATCAACAGCAAGAGTTTCAAATCAAATCTCGTGAGAAAATACAGCAAAAAGAGAGTGAAAAAACTAAATCAAAGAAAAGTGCAAAGTTATTCAGAGGGCCAAGTAAAACCATTGACCCTCTCTACCACAGCAGCTAGTGGATGTTACTGACAATGCAGGCTAAACTACACAGGACTCCCACAGATCTCTCAGGTCCCTTTTGTCTTCATGCACAAAGCTTGAGGTAAAGTGATGCTCCTGCTGGCCTGCCATCTCTGGGGCAGGTCAGGCTGACAGCTAACAGACTAGAAGGAAAGGGAGTCGTCCCCCATGTCTCATATTTCACCTCTTTACCTATTCTAGCTGCAGTTTCACTCAACAATAACCTCCACCATCAGGGTGGGGGATTGTTTGATATATCAGAGGCCTCTGATGCTAACAGGTTCCACACAGTTTTCCATTATGTTTTCAGCTTTGGTTTGGCTTTGTCCAGCTCGAATACTAACAGAAACAACAGAGGAGAAACAGTGAATATTTAAAACACATTTCTCCTATCAGGAATAATAGCTGTCAACTTTCAGACTCTATTTAGCATTTGTGTTTAGTTCTTGCTCCATCGGCACCACAACGTTCATTGTTCAGTGTCACTCTCGGAAAAGCAACTTCACCTTAAAAAGTCATGGAGAATCTCTAAAGTGTGGGTTAGCAAGCAAAAGTAATCTCAGAAATACTTCAAAGTAAAGCCTGTTTCCTGGCATGTAGCCATTAGACCACATTAGGAACAAAAGCCAAGAGGCTTTATGTGGCAGAGGACAAAGAAAGTAGCGCTTACATAAATTGCCCACCTAGTAAGGATGACTAAGAATGCTTGACTAAATCTCATCAGCTGCTTTTGGTTTCATGTTAACCAGCGTCTCTCCTTGTACTTAACTAAATGCTGATTTAAGACAATATAAATAGACAAGTGCATGTCTGCTAGCAAGCCTCTGTAGATTCAGCACAAAAGGTTCATATTAACTGCTGAACTTAATTGACTGAACACGTTCTATCAGTGGACCATGAGATGAGATAGGCGTTCTGCAGGGTAGGACTGCAAAGCTGGGAGTTGAAAACATGGAACAGAAAACAAGTGATCACACAGACATACTGACTGAACACTTCTGACTGACAAAGCAGAAATATTGCGCTGACAAGCGTGCTGACAGGCCGAGAAGAAGATTGAGGAAGTATCTGGAAAAGCAGCACTTAGCAATATCTACTTGAGTGTCTCTCTTGGTCAAACTAAGACTGTGCATTGCTGTTATTTGAAGAAGAAAAAAAAAAGAAGAAGAAAAACTTCATGAGTGTTAATACCATGGTCTGCCTGCAGATCTTTCATGGTGGCTGTTGTGCTGCATCAACATATTCTTACGTGTGTGCTTTTTGTGCGTATATAGGTGCATTACCGACAGCTCCAGGGTTCACTGACCCAGCAGAAGGAATCCGCAACATGGGTTTGTTTCGTTTCCAAGCCTATATGTTTTGTGTACTGCACAACATATCATCTTTAGGTGCATTTGGACTGAACAACTAAACAACTAAAGCTGTCCCTTTAGTTTTTTTTGTTAGTGATTATTAGCTAACATTCATTTCTAATAACACTGATTTTATTTCCAGTATATAAACTATTAGTGGGATTAATCGCAAAACCAGAGACACGTAATTTGTCAGTCAAAACAGATTGTTCAGCTGTGGAGATCTTCACAATTAAATGAAAATGAAACACAAAACTTAATAATTCAGGGGAGGCTATAAAATACATAAAGAGGTTACAGGTTTCTAGAGGTGATTTGTATGAAGATAAGTACAAGATAAGTAAGAGCCTTGTGAGAATGTATTAACAATTTACAGTAGTGTATTTACTCCATATAAAACTATGACGGTTCACAGCATTTCTGGCCTTGAGTTTTCTTTTTTTTACTGGTCATAAGTACACACACGTTCACTTAACAGCTAAAACAAAGGCAACCCCCCCCCCCACACACACACACACAAACACGCACACTCAAAACATGCATTTGCTGTATGTAGAGATCGAAAGGGTTACAGCATACTTCATAAATACTCTGTAATACACCTTATGCTAACTTAAAATGTTCGCAGGGATCACAGAGTGCAAAGCAAATGCAAGGTGAGAGGTGGAAATGTGAAAGAGATGAAAGACAAATCAGCCACCTTGTTGGGGATTATCTGCGATGGATTTAGCAGGATTAAAGCTGATGAGGTGTGCTGTCAGAGGGAAATACTGGGAATAATGGAATAACTGTTCCCTCATATGACAAGCCAGTTCCCTCATATCCCTTATTTTCAAACTGGGTTGTAAGTATGATTGTGTGTGTGTGCTGTTATAGGAGCGCGTGAATACCTTGTGAGGCGTAGCTACATGCACACACTGAGTTGATAAACAAATACATTTGAGCCCTTTCTTTTCAGTCTTCATAACATGGTCCCAGGCCAGTGACAGCATGGGTCAGTTGATATAGTCTAGCAATAGGAACCCCGTGGACTTTTCCCTAATAACTAAACCAGCAGGAACCGTAGGTGTCAGGTGTGTGAGCCTGTCGACATTTGCACCATTATTAAAAACTACTGGCAGGCAAAACACTGTACATCTGAAAGACTTCACACCTAAAGGAGAAGCAGGTGCACTGTACAGCATGTTACAGTGTGTACAATAGTCAGCTATGACTACGGATTTTATTGTGTTTTCTTTCTGAGAGCAGGACAGTGTCAATAAAATCTCAGCGAGAAGCATGAAGCTTCCTCAAACAACATTCGCCTCTTCTAATACCCACTAAAGCTACAATACACTGTGACTGCTGTAGTCACGCAACCTTCCCCCTACCTTTCCACCTCATTGCTTTATTTTTCTCTCCATCCATGTCATTCCTTGTACATCTAGTTAGTCAAGGAGATACTAATAGAAAAAACAATTCATCCAGAGAGACTGAGAGTGGGTTTGTTAAGGAGCTGAAATAGTGGAATACACAAAGGCAGTGTAGCTGTTGTAAATGAAATGGAAGAGACTGCAGATAATAAAACAGGTCTGGATATACTCCTCGCTTTAAGAATAGCACCCTTAATTCAGGGAAACATAGAACAACAGACAGTGAACAGGAAAAAAAAAATCCCCTTTTAACTCCAGGTCTTAGGCAACAAAACATAAGAGGTTAAAGGTTATTGGACCACAGAAAGCAAATGTGCTTGTCAGTGTGGTGAATAAAATGGGACTGTGTGGAAAACGAGGTAAGAGTATTAATCAAACACACACACACACACACACACACACACACACACACACACACACACACACACACACAAAAACACTTCTTGGAGGTCCTCAGTGACATGCTCCCCTTAAATTAAAAAATAATAGTTAAAAGTAAAGTAACACTCTCGATACAGTATATAGCAGGTTAATATTACTACACACCTATTACTGTCTCCATGGTAACTAGGGTTGAGAGACAGCCGTACTGAAAAAGTGGAGGCGGTAGGTAGTTTTAAGTAGTGACTTTTAAGACAATGATACCATGTCTTCATGATAAGAAGACAGGTGTGACACTACCATACTAGTGGGATAGTAGGGTGACAGTCATGCGAAGACTGTTGCGGACTAGTCGCCATGGTAATGATGGTGTGGGAGAGCCACACGGACATGAGGGATGAGGGGTGGGGATCTGGCAGTGAAATGTGTCCTTGACCACTGAGGGCCGGAGGGGGAGTGGATGTCACTTTTCCAGCTTCGTGGCCCGTCGCTGCAGACACCGTCTTACCTCATGTTCTCTTCCTGGCCACCTCCACATCTTGGCATTCAACAGCTGACAGCGCTATCAACATCTGGGCGGCATAGTAGGTGGCCATGATGATGGCGCGTGAATGGGGCACAGGGAAGCAGAACTTGTTGACGGCAATGGTGAGGTCAGAAACCATGAAGAGCACAGCGCCTAGGCAGGCAGACAGCTTGGTCCAGGTCCACAGGTCGTTGGCCAGCTGCAGCCCTGCAATGGCCCTCCAGCCCATGAAGCCGATCAGAGCGATGTAGACAGCAACCAGGTAGGTGAAGGGACCGGACAGGTAGGGATAGAGCAGGATGTAGCTCAGAGACGACACAGCAGTAATCACAAGGCCAGCGAACACATTAAGTGGCTTCATCCCAAAGGCAGATGAGTAGAGGATGTGGGTAATGGCAAACATCAGAAGGCCTGCAGGATATTATATACATATACAGGATCAAAATCTAAATCATACAAAGTTATTTCTAATTCAATATAAAATCATAAATGAAGCATGACACCTGACGAAATGACAACAACTTGCCTACTTCATAAGAAATTAAAGAAAAATGTAGGTTTAGTACAACTTGAGCTCTCGGCTTTAATTTTAGTTTTGACAATTGATTTTATTTGATATGATAACTTAATAGTCACCAAAGTCCTCTTGGCAATCTGGTAACATAGTAACTTTGCAACAACAGGCCATAACAATCCACTTCTTTAGTGATGTAAACGCCCTTGACCAAAACTAACACTTAACTGCACCTGTAAAATCTGTATGAAAGAAGACAGACCTGTAGATAAGATATCTGTAACTACACAGCTCACCGTGGACGAAGTAGCCCTGCTCCTGCCAGATGAGAAAGGCATCACCCAGAGCGGAAAAGATGAGGCCAGCCAAGATCTTACGGGCACTGGAATGAGCACCTAGGAAGCTGAAGCCATGTGCCAGTAAAAAGACCCAGAGGCAGAAGATGGGCAGACATTTGATCAGGGCACTGAACCAGGATGGGCTTGAGGTGGGCAGCCACAGCACAAAGTACACACATGTTGCCTTGAAGAATGGCACAAGCTTGGGGCCTTCACTCTTGACCTGAAAGCAGGTTAAATATTTACACTGTTAATTGAGTCATTTCACTTATTCATTGAATCAGAACAATATAATACTATTGTTAACACGATGTGTTAAAAGGGCATTTACATCAAGGCAAAGGCCACAAAGTGTGTTACAGGAATCAAAAGCAGTGAGCACTTAGCTGCAGTGTGAGATATAGTATATCACATCACTTTATGTAAAAAAGGAACATCACCAGCAAACTTGAAGGGCTTCTCTTTATTTAGGAGAGTGTTTTGAGAACAAGTTTGCTTTGTTGTGTTGGTACTAATTTACAGACACGCACATTTTCTGTGGCTGACGCGAAACTCTGCAGAAACAGCAAGTATAAAGGGGAAATGCAAAGGTTTCTATCCCATTCCTTTGACTTACAATAACCCCTTAATTTTTTTTCCTTCCTTTCTGTTTCTCTTTCTCATCTCCTCCATGTCTAGACCTTGTCTGAATCTCATATTCTTAAAAACTGTGTAATATATTCAACACTTTAGCCCAACTGTGTTTCCCATCATAGTTTTTCTGTCCAAATAGATGAGGCCAAACAGGGTCACAAGAAAACAAAAGACAATCAAAGCAAAATAAATCTGGGACGATCAAGTATGGTTCTGAGAAACACTTCCTGGCCTTAAGGTTGGCGGCCAAAGAGGGAGAAGAAAGGATAAGTTGACTTAGGAGGGAAATAAAGAGAGTGAGGGTTCATTCGAGCTGAGATCACTGGAGGAGAGTTTAGAAGACAGGGAGGGGACGGGATGAAGAAGGGATCGTGGTGCAACCAAAAAAAAGCTGAAAAAAGTACACAAGAGCTGCTATCTCGTGTCCTTGATGACTATTTTCCAGTAGCCGTTTTGTCACTCCTCCCTACAAAAAGTAAAATGATGCAAACAACAGCGATGCTCTCATTGCAATTTTCACAAAAGAATAAGTAAGTAGGGCAGAAGAAAGGAAGAAAGAGGAAGCGTGGGGAAGTGTAGCTCGAGGGGAGCTGGATTTAGAAGGGGGCAAGTGAGTTGGGGGAGAGGGAGGAGGTGAGACAGAGGGAAGAAAATATGGGGTCACTTTAGGTCATCTGTTATGGAGTGGGGTGGGTGGGTTGATTGCACAACTGTTTAATAAAATAACAGGCAAAATTACATTTCTGGACTAGGCACGATGTTTGAGTAACCTTAAACCTGCCCTGTTGTGCCTGATATGACCAACACACAGCAGGAAAACAATATGGAATTCACAAGCAAGTATCACAAACACACACACGATGCTAAGAAGTTCATTCTTATTTTCCTCTCAAGCAACATGCTTCTCTACTGTAATGCACTTCTTTACCACTTTCTACAGTCCTATGGAGAAGCCACACCGCACTCAAAATTGTACTTCAGACTCCTGACTAAAGAAAACACTGAGGACATATCACTCCCATCTCAGTTGAGCTAGTGTGTACTGACTCTCTGTATCATTAGCATGTGATTGTAGAGTACATGAAGTTCTGAAGTGACTTGGGACTGGCCAGAAACGCAGACGCCCTGCTGTTTTGTTTGCCTTCATGTTTACTTAGATCTTCCACTGTGGTTTGGAACATGTTCAGAACCAGAAATTTGGAAATTATGTTTTCATTGATGCTCCCAAACTGAGAAGTACCATTTCCATTTCTAAATACACTTGGTGGCTAAAAATTTGTAAAAATTAAACAAACCTGTGGCCATATACAATCATATTTGTGTAAATTTTATTATTTATCCTGCACAACTAGGGATAGTTTCAGTCTTATGTTGGAGTTTTCCATCAAAGTGTCAAATAGAGAACAGGTCTTCCGTCATCACTAAAGCCCAGTCTCTTATCAGTCAAGGTTGAATTGAACTAGTACTGTAGTTATGCAAAATTTTACAGAACAAAAAAACTTTAAGTTTAAGATTATCAGCCTCATCTAAGTAGCATTTTCACTTAAGTAAAACTTATCATGGGTCTATAATGTGAGTTAATGCACTCATCTTCTGTCCATTATGTACTTTTCCTGGCCTTCCTAAAACAAACGGAGACATAAATAAAAATTTAAGGAAGTCAGATTACAAAATGCATGTGTGTCTATCTACACCATTAGGCCAAATGGAGCGTAGGAGACAACCTTGGCAGTACTCCCAGACTATCCAATGTCATAACTCTGTTGTGACCAGGCCACTGGTGACAACTTAAGCCCAGCATACAAGAAACATCTTCCTGTTGTTCTGTTTGGATTCAAGGATGGTTGTAGGCATAATAATTACACAGATAATATCTATCTATTATTTAAGTATTGTGAAGAAACACTTTGCTTGAGATCTGCAGCTCAAGGCTCAACGTTATATATGCTCAAGGACCTGTAGTTCATTGTCATTTGTGTGGAAAGAGTGATCATCAGAGTCTAGTTTGAGGTTTGGAGGGTAAAGACAGATTCCTCAGAGGAAGGCGGGTAGTCTGAGATTCCTATAACCTTTGGTCCTATTTGAACTGTATCTAAGCCATAGTTCTCAGTTTCCCCTCCCATTGTTTTTCAAGTACTGCATCTACACAATAAAAGCAAGGCCAATAGAAAACTAAATAAGCAAAGAGTATAGCACATAGGAAACATCTGGTCTGGTTTTCTAAAAATGTTAAAATTACATGTGCCTCCATTTAGTTTTATGCTCGATTAAAATTAAACTTAATTGACAACATCAAGGGACAACACTGGGTGCTACAATATTGCTGTTTGGTCCTATCACATACAGCACCATTCCTGTTGTAGCGGCTGATATAAACATGCCTGCTTGAATTTACAAAGTGGTCTGTAGTAGATTTAATTGTTTAATTTCTCAGAGTCAGAGACACAGTTCTACCATACAATGTCCTGTGTCTGAGTGAGATTTTTGCATCACAGTGTCTTAATCGTAACCTACTCCACTCATCATCAAGTAGATAATGTGGCCATACAAAGGTCCTAACATGAACAAATATATTATATATTAAAGGCTGTTTTTAGTGCTGTTGCAGTTAATGGTTGATTGTATTTGCAGGGTCACTAACAAGCAACAGGTTTCTTGTGATGGAATAAACCACATGATCCAAAGACTTTTTTTTCTAAAGTAGTCCTATATCCAAAACTACAGTACCAGTGATTCTATTATTTTCAGAGGTCATTGTAGTTTACAAGCTAGGAATGATATAGTAGTACTTGAAAAATATCAAGTATGTTAAGTTATTTGGTAACAAAAATACTAAATGAATGATAAATCTTCTTAATTACTTACTAATTTGCACAATCTTGCAACTGGCCAATCGACCCGGAACTGATTTAAGCCAAAACTCATCTTCTGCAGTTCAGGAAGGAACACGCAGACAAAGGCACTGCACTGAAGCGTTGAATAACATCCAACCAGGGTAACATCTATTCAACCATGCTGGGTCATACTCTAGTCGACTGTCAGAAACATAATACACTGAAGCATATTAGAGACTTGTAAACTCTTGTGTACTCAATCTGGCAGGGGGGAACTGTAACATAAGTCTGGCCACAGTTGGATGGATGCACAGCTGCCATGTGAGTCATTTGACAATGGTATTTGTAACATTGCACAACACTGCTCCCTTCTATTTTACAGGTGTTCTCAGTCCAAGGATAACTTTAAGTTGCAGTCAGATAGTACAGTATAGCACAGTGCAATGAATGCAAAGCACAGCAGAATACCTTGTGCAACAAAATCAATGCTGGGCATAATGGAAATGATTCGGTATTGAGGCAACTAAGTGAATCTGAATGCAGTAAAAGGATTTATGCAGAGTCAACATCAGTTGAGCACTGAGCAGCATATTATACATCATCTGCGTAAAGACAAAAGTTGAAATATCTTACAAGAACTGCAGTCTGTTCTGTGTTGATGGAGAGTGTGGCACTGTTTATCAAAAACTACAAACAGCTGTATGTATGTAGAAATAATAACACAATTAAGGCAGCATCTAATGGGATAAAGTTACAGAAAAGTTATTTTAGGAGCAGATGTGAATGGTAAACTCCAAACACAGTCCAACAGTGTTTTAATCTCAGCATGTGCTTCTACATTCCCTTTCAATGCAATTTATAGAGGTTTAGCAACAGGGTCTGTGCAGTTTAATCATTACTAAAGTAAGCAGCTTTTAAAGCGAGCATTCTCCCACACAGACCCCTCTCACAGCAGTGACACACATCAGGATTTACCACAGGCCAAGTTACACCACACCATCCTTCATTTCCCCCACAAATGGGGTAACATTTCATAGCAGCATTGTCAAAGTAAGAGGATGCTGGGACTGTTTAAATTATTCATGCACCTGTCACATTTCTTTGCTCAAATGTTCGATTTCCTTTAGTGAAACTTGGTCCGTTTTAGAGTTAGTGGACACATTAAACAACAGAGTCTATGTAAAGCACAGCTATAGCAAAGGAGATGAAAGCCAGCTTGAGCGGTGGACCGCACGGCGCATGCGTCACTGGCGGGCACAGGGAAGAAAAAAAGACAAAAAAAGGTCGTCACGTGACAGGTTTTCTTTTTATCAGGCAATGCCTCTGGACATTTGTAGAAACGTCCTTTTGTACGTGAAATACCGAGAAGAAAGGCATGAGCAGTGGCTGTTACGACGTGCTACAAATATCAAGAAAACTGCTACAGTGAACATAAAAAAAGTTGCTCCTGCTTTTGTGTGTCCAGCACATACAGACGCACATTATGAAATAAAGACACAGTAAGATGTTAACAACAGCAGCGTGTGGTTGCAGTGCAGTGTCTCCGGACTAAAAATGATAGCAAACACGTTCTTATTTCCCGGTAATTAAACTGTCACCTAAATAGCATGTGCTGGCCTCCGAGGACAAAGTATAACATGCTATGTTATAAATAATGATGCAAATAAAACATGTAATGCTGAATTAGTGACCTATGCAGTCAATTACAGCCAAACAACAGCAGAAACATTCATACGGATGGACAGATTTATCTTCGGAAGTGTTATCATGTAGGTAAACACAGAAAATCGCTATTGTCCCTGTTAGCGTGTGAAACCTGTCAACGCTGGAAGCTGATACTCACGACTGTCACCGGAGAAACCATTTCTCCCTCTTCGTGTCGGTGATAAGGGGTTATAAATGATCTAAGTTTGGTGTATGTCCTCCTCTTTATACTGTACTGTGTAGGAGATGCCGATTGTTTTTCTCTTCGCTCCGGTGGGCGGCCCGACGTCCGGTAAGAGGTGAGAGGACAGACGTAACGGGGCAGGGCGTTTCATGCTAGCCAATAGGAGCGCATATTGTCCTGTCGGGGGCGGGCTAAAACGCCAGATGCTCCCTGATAGGAGGACCCGTTCACTGTTTACATATAGGAGCAGATGGCCTTTATTTACATTTTGCAGAAATGGAGCTTGTTGGTAACATCTGTGTGGACCTTTTTTTTTGATTGTGTGCCGACAAACTTGTTATAATAGGTCATATCAGATGTTAGAAAAAGCCCTCTAAACATTTATATACTAAGTTATGTTGTTTTATTACAATAAGAGGAGTGAGTTATAAATTAATACAAAGCATTATAATACAGATCGTATGTTTCCCCTCATGTTTGAGTTTAAATCCAGCCACACTGTTTTGAATATCCAAGTTCTCCCCACTTCTTGTCTTAAATTAAGTGAGAGATTGTGGGGGTGGGAATTACTTTTGAGCCAGGCTGGTGTGGATATCTTCCTACCCTTAATAAATGAAATCATCATTTGAAAACTGCATCTTTTGTTTACTCATTTTATCTTTGTGCATTATTAACACTTGCTTCCTGGGGCCCGTTTCAGAAAGCAGGTTTAGTGAAAACCCTGAGATGAGGGAAACTGTGGTTTTTCGGTCTCACAAAGCCAGTTCAGCGAAACTCTGGGTTGATTACCCAGTCCATGAGCCTAACCAGGGGCCCCTTTCAGAATGCAGGTTTAACAAACTCTAAATCAAAACCTGAACTCAAGGTTGGCCAACTCTCAGTTGTCAAACTCAGAGTTTTCGGTTTCAGAACAGGTGTTAAGAATTAGTTCAATCAACTCTGAGTCAAAGTTAACCTGAGTTACACTCGTGCATGAGGATCTAAAAAGCCCTCATCAGTGGAGCACAGATTACTCGATTCACCATGGCAACCAGTGGACAAAATGTTAGCTCCTATTACTTCTCCAGTAGAATTGGATCTTTCAATGACTGCATATGTAGAAAATGAGCATATTTTAAAAAGAAAAAGCAACACTGCAGCAGCAGCAAAAGAGAGAGAGCTTGTGTGGCAGAAAATTGCAGACCAAGTAAGTATTAATTAGAGGGAAAAAATAAATATATATTTGGTCTTGAATGTTCCACTCAATATAACATTTATATTCTATATGTTTTTTTAGCGCACAGGTGCAAAAAGGACATAGCAGCAACTAAAGATGAAATATAAAAACAGAGTACAGTACATACAGGTGAGGTATCATTTACATTTTATTTTTTACATTTGATTTACAAGCAATGGTAATGTTGTTTAGCCTGTTCTCATTAAACTGCATTCAGTGGTTACATTCTACATGTGATAGCTATATTTAAGTACTTAGGGAAATCCCCTAAACAAAGAAAAAGCCAAATCTTCAGCCATTCCATCACTGCCAGTATTTATTATATTGTTTATATGAAAGCCACGCCTCACTGCCTGTTATGTGCCTGTTATATGCATGTCTCAAAATTTGAACTTTGAGTTGCAAAGGCACTGGAATCGGCCCTTGAGCATCCCGATGGTCATCTCCACCCGGGCTCGTGTCTTGCAGTGAGCTAAGTTGCAGCGTTGCTGTGGGCGGGGCTCAGGGTCAGCAGCTAATTATTTTTCCCCCCCTTGAAGATCATACATTGCTAATCATGTATTCAGCATCACGTATGATCTTTAAGGGGGAGAAAAAATAATGAGCTGCAGCATCTGTATTGTAAATTTTATTTTATTTGGAAAGTTAAAAGCTATTATTTACACTTACCTGTACATTAAAGCTGTGGACAGATCCACATAATCTCCTTCACATTTCTGACAGGCCGACAGACGGTTATCTTGGACACATGCTCCGCATCACCGATATTATACAAAAACCTGCCTTTCACAAAAAAAAAATGAAGTGCAATACACAGAATTTGCTCGGTTCGGAGAGCATTTCCAACGATGGGTCATATGAGAGATGTGTGGACTGAGAATATTGCTTAAATAAATTATTGATAGTTGCGGAAACGCTCATACAGATAGGTTAGGTTCACGGACTGTGTTGCCCGGGTAACTCAGAGTTACGCTGAACTGGCTTTGTGAAACCGAAAAAAACAGAGTTTCCCTCATCTCAGGCTTAACTAACTCAGAGTTTTCACTAAACCCGCTTTCTGAAACGGGCCCCTGATCTGAATCATTTAAGTGTGACAAATCAGTGGGGGCAAATACTTTTTCACAGCACTGTATGTTTTTATATAAACAATTGTAGCCCGTCTACTCTATCTATAGGTAGAAAAGGGCCCTGAGTTCTTTGTTAAATTACTTATATACTTTAACTTTGATTTCTATATCATTAATTTTAGTCTTGAGTCACTCTAAGAATCTTATTTCTTAATTTTAAATTGAACACTGTTCAGTTGGACCACACATCAAACAACCCGCTATAATTACTCCTCAGTACCGGCTACACAGGCAATAATATGAGCTTTAACACACACAGTAAACAAACACAATAGATCAGAGTTGCAAAAAAAAAAAATTCCCCTTTTAATAAAGTAAATTAAACGAAATAAACATAACTGAGAAAGGCAGGACTTCACTTCTTTACCCACAGAAAATCTCCAATAATATTGCACAAAACCAATATAACAGAAATACACACACAAACACTCACAGTTGTGATGTTAATTGTCCTTTTTAAGTTCACCTCTCAATGTCCGTGAGCAGATTGATGGCTGCTGAGACCATACAAAGTTTTCTCCGTCTCCAGCGGAGCAACAGTCTAAATGAAGCGTTAGCTGCTGGGTTAGCTGCTGCTTTGGTCCCGTTGCTACTTTTCCCTCGTTGATCTAACGAGCGGCTCCTGGCGGATAAACACTATGAACCTCGGGTTGAGGTTCTCCGTCTGTCTGCACAGTTTATAAACTTACAGATTCTCCTTCCAACAATCTGCAACTTGACTCACAAGCTTTTCTCGGAGTTCCACCTTCATGCTAGCTCAATAGCATCATCTCCATTCTGCACAATTCATTTACTTTGGTAAGGCAGGTCTACATTTCACTGTGTATTGTTAAATTTTTGGTATTGTTACTCTCACTTCAGTAATAGACCTACATCATCTGGTATATCTCTTTTGCTATTTGGCTCTGACTTACAAAAAAGGCATTTAATCAACAAATAAATAAATGTTGAGTTGATGCGACAGGATCACATTTCTAGATTATTCCTAATAAGCGTAATATCCACATTGAGAGCGACACCATGTGGTCTTTCGCTTGTTCCTATGTGTTTTATGGGAGTTGGTAAACAAACATGTAGTGCATTACCGCCACCATCTGGAAGGGAGTGGAGGTGGGGATGGGGAATTTGAGTAACCTTTTGCCAATCGGCATTACAACATACAATCTTCTCTTTAGACATTAAAAGATAAAAATTTGGGGATATATATATCTAGAAAGCTGTATTGGGTGCTCACCCAAAGATCACACACATATAAAAATTTAATACTGATCTAAGCACATGTCGAAATGAGTTTTGGACTGACATTGCGTAAAGAAACCATTGGTCAAACAGCGGAAGTTGTCACACATAAAACCCACCTAGAATAAATCGTATTTAACGGAATTGAAACTACTGTGAACAAACATGAAACCACTTTTAACCTTTAATCACATATATATTCACTGATGACTTACTGATTAATCACACTATTTATATATGATGTTAAATATTCGGTTGTAAGATTTTTTAATTATTAAAATAATGCTGTCATTTTGTCATATGCGTAATATTTTCTATGGATGAAACATGTGTCATTTGACACATGCAATCAAGTATTTAAAGAAACGTACAATTTATGCAAAAATCCTTACGTTAGACATTATAACAAGTACAGTATTTAAGAAAAATAAATTTTCATAATAACGAATAATAACATCATATAATACTGAATGTTTGTATTGTTCTGCCCATAAGACTATAATTAAATTTAGATAACAAACATATGACACTTTGTGTATTTGCTGATTTTAAAATCACAAAGACGGAAGTACGCAACAGTGAGTCATCTCACTTCCGTAGAATAATCTCTGGACCCTTTAATTTTTTTCGGTGTTTCTTTACCAACACCCGGCGTGTGTTATCGCTAAGTTTTAGTGTTTTTTCTGTCTGAGGCTTTAACAACACGACTATTTTTGATGGATTTTGTTTTAGTTTTGTGTGTTGTATCAGTACAAGAGCAGCTTCGTCCTTTAAGCTTCTTGGTTGGTTGATAGTTAACGTATGGTTATCTAACTTCGCTAGCATGTGCTAACGCAAGCTGATGCAGTCTCATAGCTAAAGTAGCATTAACTGTTTAGTATACAGTTTGTTTTCCTGTGGCTGGTCTTTGAAAAATTTGCTTTCTATATAGCCATCAAAGTGTCGTTTTAGAAACTTAAATCTTTAGCGACCATTGCTGGTTTGTAAGCTAAACGCTAAGGGTAGCCTTAGCATTCCTAGTTGAGTTTTGTTTGGTTCGCTTCAAAAACACCAAGCTTGCATCACATACTCTTCAAATGATGGACTTTGACAATATATTGAACATCGCCTCACAAAACCAAGGCCTCAGCAGTGTACAGGTATGTTGACTGTCACACGCACTCAAGTTAGTCAGGCCAAACAGCAAAATGGGAATCTGTGGACAGTCTTGTCAGCTCACAAATGCCAGCTCATGTCACTGAGGCTCTGATGGTGTAGCTAGCTGCTAACTACAAACAAGCATGTTAGCCTATGAAGAATATAATCCCCCTATAACTAAGACATTGTTACAACAATTGTAAATAGGAACCGAAAAACTGTTTCATATTCAAATCTGTTCCTTTTACAACAGAAGAGATACAGTTTGCAAGCTGGACCACCCAAAAAGGACCCAAAGTCAAAAGGGGTAAATCCTGCTGCCGTGCAGGCACTATTGAAGAAGCAATGCCTTGATAGCAAAAAGAAAGGTAACCATAATGAAATAAAATTAAGGGACATAATTGGAATTTATAGACATATTATATACCACACAGAATCCTTTTACAGCAGCCATTTAACATACATTATCTTTTCTAGAATTGCAAATGAAGAAACAGAAGGACGAGCTACTTGCAAAGAGGGTTGAGTTGAAGTCGGACCGTAAAGCACGGGCTATGGCTTCCAGAACTAAGGACAATTTCAGAGGTTACAATGGCATTCCAGTGGTAGAGGTCCCTAAGAAGAGGAGATCCAAACAAGATATGCAGGACGATAAGTCAGATGATATGCAAGACTTTAGGAATAACTCAATTGACCCAGAGGATGATGAGGATAACTATGAGTATGAACAGACAGATTCAGAGACAGAACAGGAGCCACTGAGACCAGAGAAAACTGCAAATATTAGTGGGAGTAGAAGTAGTAGTAACAAGCATTCCTCTAAAATAACCACTGGGCCACCCAAGCCCGCTCCATCTCCCTTGAACTTTACAGACCTACTCAAACTAGCAGAGAAGAAGCAGTTTGAGCCAGTTGAGCTAAAAACAAAAGTAGCGAGAAAGGAAGAAAGACTGCGCACAGCTGATGAGATAAGGGAACTAGAGATGGAACGCAAGGCCAAGAGACAGGACAAGGACAAAGACCCAAAGGCAGAGAGAGAAAGAGACAGCAAGTCTCAGTTTAGCTCTAATTCCATTAGAAAAAACACTTCAGAGAAGGAGCAGAAAAACTGGAAACCACAAAAGAACTCATTTGAAAAGCTAAGTCTGCCTTGTGGGTCAGGAAAGAAGGTGCATGCAGCACTGGCAAGTGATAGAGGCCACTGTACTTCTAACTCCTCTCCTAGTGATAGAGATAGAGTTAGACCTAAGATGTCTCACGGTGATAGAGACAGATCCAAAACAAGCTTGTCAAGTACATCTGGTGCCATAAATAGTAGAATTCCTTCAAAAACTACATCTTCTCAGGTTTCAGCCAAACAAGTGGGACCAAAGCCCTCATCTAGCCACAAATCTAGCACCTCAAGTGACCTTAGCTTAAAAAAAGAAAGCCCATCATTACTTCAAGGAAGACCTTCAGGTATTCCTGGGACCAGGCCTCCTGGAACAGCTGTAACGGGTCAAAAATCACAACATGGGAGTTCCCAACAGATGAAGCCTGTTCAGGGAAAAGGAAAGGGAGAGCCACTAAGACATGGAATGAATTCAGCAGGTAAATTAAGTGGTAATTCAATGATAAGATCTTCATCTGGTGGCCCTACCAAGACAGGGAACCAGCCTCAGGCAAAGCCTGGAAGTACACTTGAGGCTAAGCCTCACGGTGTCCCACAGGCCAGGCCTGGTAGTAGTCGTCCACAGGGCTCTCTAGGAGTTGGTGGATTTCGACCTACGGGGGTTGGACCTGGTCGGACTGGTAGTGGAGGACCAGCACCTGGACGATCGAGTGGTAGCACTGGATCAGGGCCTGGAAGACCGCAGTGTACTGTAGTGTCTGAAACAATCTCCTCCAAGAATGTTGGAGGACTCAGACCAGGAGTTCCTCCTAGGCCGGGCATGCCCCAGAGACCTGGGGTGCCCCAGAGACCTGGGATGCCCCAGAGACCTGGGATGCCCCAGAGACCTGGGATGCCCCAGAGACCTGGGATGCCCCAGAGACCTGGGATGCCC
>JAUYWH010000024.1:7975510-8021976 GCA_034779795.1 Ctenopoma multispine | reverse complement strand
GCCACAGAGACCTGGGATGCCACAGAGACCTGGGATGCCACAGAGACCTGGGATGCCACAGAGACCTGGGATGCCACAGAGACCTGGGATGCCACAGAGACCTGGGATGCCACAGAGACCTGGGATGCCACCCCGACCTATGATGAACAGACCACCAGGTAAGATATAGAGAATAATGGTATATTATCCTCTCTAATTCAACACTTCGACACTATACTTGCATTTGTTCGTTTTCTGTAGTAGTAACCTTTTGGTATAAAGCATGTTTCAATAAAGCATGTTGTATGCACTTCACTAGAAGTGCATACAAATGACTCTACTGATAACGCTAATACCCATCGAATTAGGGATACAACAAATTGAAGAAAACGAATAACAAAAGCTTTTTTAACAAACATATGAACTTTTCTATGTCTGAATTTGGTTCATGCTCTTAATTAGTAAACCTTAAAAGATAGCATTTAACTTCTTGGTCAGACTTGTTGGGTACTACTGCAGTGTAAACATTTTGTTTCAGGTCACTGATACTATCACATAATATTGTATACATTTATTCCTATAAAGACACCTTATTGACTGAAACACAAAAAAGGTATAGAAAATCTACACATTTGTAGTATTCACAGGTAATATGTATGGTGGTGTCGGTATAAATTCATGGTATAATTATATGCATGATCAATTCACAACGCACACAGTCCATTACCAATATGTTACATGTAACATTGCAAAACCATGCATTGCAATGCAAGTTTTAACTTAAACATAAATGCATGTTTTTACAAGAAAAGGTAACAAATAGCTGCTGACATTTTGCACATTCTGAAACCACACAATTAGTTATACAGGGCGAAGAGTTTGTTTGCCAGACTGAATGAAGTATGTCAGCAAAACTCAGCAGCTTTTGTCATTAATTCTGGGTCAGAGAACAGCAACCTTTCTAGCACAGATATAACATACTTTCAGTGTCATTTACTGCTGTAAATGGACTTATTCTCAATTCACTAGCAAGGAGGTCCTTAATGTTTCTTAAAGGTACTGTGTAAAATGTGAAGGGTAGCGGCATCTTGGGGTGAGATTGCAGAATGTGACCCTCTGAGCACCCCACACGCTCAATAGAAAACACAAAGTCTGTGAGGTGTCATGTCTACTTCTGTAGCTGCATCAACTAGTAACATATTAGGTGATGAGGTTACATTAGATACCTATATAATTAGAAACTGGATTTATAAACCTATTTAGTACGTAAGACTATAGTTTCAGTGTAAGATAGCCAATATTAATGTGGGTCCGCTGTCACCAAATTCAAGCAAAATGATCCCCTTCCTAGAGCCAACGTTTAGTTTGTCTGTGACAGTGCAGCACCGTGGCCTCTGTGCGACCCTACGTAAATGTAAAAGGATTATTCTAAACTAAATAAAACGTAATGGTTAAGACAACATATTTAAAAATACTTTGTTCCATTTCTAAAAATAGATCTCATACTGCACCCTACATGTCGTCATGAAATGATTTTCTGTACTTATCACCTAGGTACAATGTTACCACCTATCACATCTGCCTACAAGAGGAAATACGAGGATGAGGAAGATGAGGATGACCCAGAGATGGACGATTTCATCGATGATGGAGATGATGAGCAAGAGGAAATTTCAAGGCACATTAAGGAAATCTTTGGCTATGATCGAAAGAGGTAAGGGCTGTTTCCATATATTCCAATTTATTATGTGTGATTTTTCTAATTCATATTCTATATAAACAAATTACGTTTGCATTTAACTTGACCAGATACAAAGATGAGAGTGACTATGCTCTTAAATTCATGGAGAGCAGCTGGAGAGATGTGCAAAAAGAAGAGGCCAGGAGGTAAGATGAAAATAAACTAAATAAAAAAGTCTAACTCTACATATATTTCAACTTATTTTTTCTAAAAGCTCCATTTATCTCTTGTTACCTAATGTTTTTTTTCCTGCATCCCTGTGTTACTTTAGCCTGAGATGTGCTGTGCAAGAAGATCTGGAGGAGGAGAAAAGAGAGCAAGAGGATCTCAAAAAGATAAATGCCAAGAGGAAAAGAAAGAACTGAGGCCCTTTTGCCACTAAGATAAATAAAAATCCCTGTGTTTCCTTAAACATGAAGCAATGGGTCTACCGTGTCCACCATGTCCACCCTGGCCTCTCTTGCTTGCTTTTTGCTTTTTAAGCTTAACATTGGCTAAAGAGGAAATTAAAGGGAGACTTTTAGTCCCATTTTTAGACAACCTACACATTCTGAAAGAAATATGTACAAATCATTTAAGCATTAGATTGTTTGGATATAATCTGTCAAGTTCTCAGCTTTTCATTGTTATATTATTTATTCACACTGTCAATGGTCCCAATTTCTAAAAGAAAGTGAACTGCAAAGAGAACTATAAATATAGAATAATTTTTTTTTTTAACTTAACAATGACATGCAATGTCAAGTGTTAATAACATGCTATTTTTGAGCAGAAGATGTTGCATATTTTTCCACACAAACTCTAACTGTAAAGGTGAACATGCAGGAAACATTGCCACTTGATGTGCCGTGTGTTTGTCTTAAAAAGATTTTGACAAAATATTACATAAAGATTTTTTATTTCATAGGATAGAGTTATGTCAATGTTTTCTCAGAATATGGCGAGCTTTCAAAAGTTGGACTACATAACAAATGTTACCTAAAAAAAATTCTTGCCATGCGATGTGTGAAATATTATTTAAAAGATTTTAAAGTAATTTTGAAAAGACGAGTTCAGCTGTTTCTTTTTGTTCCTCTCTGCCTGCCGTACGTGACGTACAGAGTGGGAGGGGTCGGCCGCTTCACTTAGCTACTCCTGAGAGTTTGCGGAAGTTTGTTTATACAGCTGAAGTGGAAGACTCCCATTAGTAAGGTGGTATCAGAAGGAAACGTGTGTTTTTTTGCCTGTAATTAAATAGATGGACCTCAGTTCCGAGAAAATACAGCGGATCCTCTCAAAGGTTTGTTATTTATCAGATGACTACTTTTCATTTAAGACAAATCCTTAAATGAAACCTGTTTACTTTGCTTTTAGCATAGCAGGCTAATTTATGTTAGCTGCTGTCAGCTTTCGTTAACTGGCTGAACCTGCTTTGTTACTTAACATATCATGGAGAAACATGGATAATACGGAAATATGATACAATTAAGAGAAACTGCTAATTCACACTTTTGTACTGAACTCAAGTGATACTGAGTTGATAGTTGATGAGTGCAGTAACAGTACGAATCATTTCATTTGACTGCTTCCCGAACCCCGTTTCATTAAATTATTGCCAAAGCTATTTGTAAAATTGTCATTTATAAACTCTCATCTTGTTCAGTTACTGCTGTCGAAGTGCTCATGCTCTGACATAAACCAATAGCAGTGACGTCCACATTATGCGATGTTAACAGAGCAGCTTATGTTAGTGTTATGTTACTTACTGGGCCTTGGTCGATTGATACGTCATAATTTGTAATGTTTATTTGACAGACCTTTAAAGGTTTAAACGATGGTAAAGAAACTGTATAGTGATTAGTTAAAAACAAGGCTCAAAGTTACATAGCAACGTGGTGTGGAACTAAATCAGCACAGCTGGTAATGATGTAGCAGATTTTAACCGATTTCAATCCACAACAACCCACTATAGTTTATAAGTTATATTTTAGTTAAGACTCTTCACCTGCAAAAAGTAACAGGTAACTTAAGCTGTCAAATAAGTGCAGTACAGTAAAAGTACAATATTTTACTGTAGTGAAGTAAAAGTAAGATAAAATGGACATATTCCAGTAAAGTTCAAACACTGCAACATCGTACTTTATTAAATGTACTAAAAATAATTTGGACATTTTCAATTAAGTGACTTGCTGAAAAAGGTACCTCAGCCTCAGAAGAATGCAGGATCAAATTGCAAGGAGGTAGCAATGGTTATTCATCTGCAACTTTGCTGAAAAGCATGTTGAATTGTCATTTTTGATTGTTCAAGTGGTTTTAAGGTCCTGAGACTCTTAACTGGTTGTTAGTTCTCAAAAATGTTCAAACAGTGAAATCATTTATTAACAAATGTATGCCCATGTTTAAACTTAAATAAATAGCTTAGCTTACGTTTTTGTTTTGAACCATTTTACTCCTAACCTCAGACGAGGCCATAATTTCAGGTCTGTGTTATTTAAATAAGTAAAAATTGGATCATTGCACCCCACTCTTCTCTACAATATTCATATACAATATGCAATATAACATTTCCTCTAACAATTTCTGATACAATACATACTGATACAATACATACAGACCCCAAACACCCCATCACTTTCTCAGTTTTGGCCTGGGTTGTAGCTATTGAAAATTAAATACTGATTTAAAAGATTAGCCGGACAAGTATACTCTGTGACTTCAAGCCAATATAAAACCTTAATTATAAAGTATTTTAATACTGAGGGAAGCACAACAAAATGCTTCCAGTCAAAATCCCCTTAAGAGAATATTTTGTGAAGAATGGTAGATCACCTCTTTACAGATCTATGATTGGCAGATGATGTACTGACTTGATCTGTTATTATAGTTTACTTAGTAGAACATTTCCCATTCTCCTTTGGCTTTAGATTAAAACACATACAATTAAAATGTAATTTTTTAACAAATTAGTCATATTAACAATACTTTTTTTTTTATATATACTGTACATTAATTACAGTCTGTCTTTTGTTCCCCTTGATATTAGTACAAATTCCGCGATGTCGCTATTGAGGAGCTGCAGAAGGTTCAGCGAATCTATTCTGAGATTAAACCATCTACGGGCACATACAGTGAGTGTTTCTTAAGAAATAAAACTCATTCATATTTTGCCCATCTCAACACTTGTCCTAGACGCATCCCATTCATATCTTGCTGAGCGCTTCCTGCTGCTATTCTCATTTTCAGCGTTCAGTGACAGCACCCAGAAAGATCTCCTGAAGTTAATTGGAAACGTCCCTGTCAAGTATGAAGGTAAGTCTGACGTCTGAAGCTAGAACTCTAAAAGCACAGTCTGGGTGAACAGGCTTTATAATCTGTCAGTATGCGGTCATGATGATGATGTCAGTGTCTCTATCTCATCCTAAGGCCGCTCCTATAACTTCCCTATTCAGCTGTGGCTGATGGATTCGTTCCCTTTCACTCCTCCTATATGTCTCCTGAGGCCTACTCCTAACATGGTCATCAGAGAGGGCAAGCATGTTGATGCCAAAGGACGCCTCTATCTGCCAGGGCTGCACAACTGGGATTATGTAGGTTTTATAATTAGAAACATTGTAAACTGCTGTAGGACACAGCTGTTTGGTGTTTTCATCTGTTTTACTGTTTTTTCAGCCAAAGTCATCCGTGACGGGTCTTTTGAGCGAGATGATTGCTAAGTTCGAAGATGATCCTCCACTGTCATCAAAGCCCACAGGAGAGAACAAAGATCCCCATGAGCTTCTGGCATTTGTCTCTAATCTCCAGATTAATGATGGTGCTTAGCTTTATATGCAGTTGTGTTGATCATCAATAATTATTTTACAATATTGTTGGCTCAACCCATTTGTATTCCAGGTGGAAATAGACATCAAGATCAACTGATCAACAAAGTGTCAGTTATTGGGGGAGGAGATTTAGGAATGGCTTCAGTGATGAGCATTTTGGCTAAGGTAAATCTACATTTTCTACCATTTTTCAGGTATTTTTACTGATATAATGAATTTAAAATAATAAATAAAATGTCAAGTTCTCATGTTCTAGTGCTGATGCTTTGGTTTCCCTCGTTCTTCATGTAGTGCAAACTGGATAAACTGGTTTTCATTGATGTCGCAGAAAGTTCCACCAAGGGCGGCAGTAGAGATCTTGAGATTTTCAGTCTGCCCAACGTTGAGGTTTCCAGAGGTGCGTCATTCTCTGCCTCGTCACACAGTAATGCTCAATGGCCCGTAGGCTGAATCATCACTGATGTCAGATTTCGAAATTGGCTAAATGTTGCTGAGCTTTGTGAAACTGCCGCTTTCTTGTCTTAATCTAGAGTAAAAAACTGATGACTCTCCTCTGTTAGATATGTCGGCATCTGCAGGCTCCAGGGTTGTTGTGGTGACTGCGAATGCCTGGAGCAGCGAGCAGTCGTATGTAAGCGTGGTTCAGACTAATGTGGACTTGTACCGAGGGATAATCCCAAACCTGGCACGTCTCAGCCCTAATGCCGTGATGCTGATTGCTTCACAACCAGGTCAGTGACCGTGTCGAAGACGTTACCTCTAAGGAGTAGACCACTCTGCATCTTACCAGTTTATATCATCAGTTCTGTTCCACCTCTTCTCCAATTCCAGTGGACATCATGACACATGTTGCCTGGAGGCAGAGCGGCTTACCACCGACAAGGGTGATAGGAGCAGGGTGTAACTTGGACTCAGAACGCCTTAGTCATGTTCTGGATATTGACCTAAACACCCCTAAACCGGCCTGGGTCATAGGAGAACTTTCAGACAACAAAGGTGATCCAGAAAGGGTTTTAATAAAATTTTAACATTTGTAAATTGTCTTGCATTAATTGTCATGTCGCATGTCTGACTGAACTATATTTCTGCAGGCTGCTCTTTCATTCATTACACACTTTTTTTTCTCTTCATTCCTCTCCTCCTCTCTTATTCTATGTATCTGTCCTTTTACATTGTTTTTGTTTTGAATTGTATTTGCATGAGACCAGTTGTGTATGGTGCAGATAACTGAGCTTATTAATGTTTTGTCTTGCAGTCGCTGTGATGAGTAACACTGGTATGAGCTCTGGTGCGCAGCCCGAGGTTGCCCCAGGATCTAATTCTACCAAACCACTGTTGGACAGGTACTAGCATAAATGATGATAAGCTACATATAAAGATTCAGATCGTGTATTTTGAAGACTTTGTGGGAAGAATTAACTAGATATAAAATTATGGACAGATGCTGTTGAAGGACATTTTGAGAATACGTTGAATTAAGAAATGTAACGCTACAGTTGCTCATGATTCAGTAATTTCCCATGGCTTTTGCATTCAACTTTCAAATTTAAAATTTTATCTTATTAACATTTTTGTGCTTTGCAGAGCATTTGAGATCATGAAGAATCAAGGCCAACGGTCTTGGTCTGTGGGTTTGTCCATTGCTGACATCACAAACAGTATCCTGACAGATAAAATGAAGGCCCACTCTGTCTCTACACTGGCTCAGGTAGCATTACAAAGAGTGTCTGTACCAAATTAATAGCATTTTATTCTCTTACAATCTTCACTGAGTTGTTTTTATTGATATTTCACTGTGTGAGATTCAAGTTTATCTCTGTTTTCTATTTGCTGAAGGGCTGGGGTGGAATAGGTGCAGAGGTGTTCCTCAGCCTGCCGTGCATCATGGGATCAAACGGTTCCATGCGCCTGGCGGGAGTGTCACTAGGACAGGAGGAAGACTCCAAACTCAGGAACAGTGTGACTTCCCTCTGTAACCTCATGAGTCAGCTCAGGATATGAAGGATATGCTTGTACTCAGTTTGTGGCTTAACTGACTAGTCTGAGTAGCTGCTGCTTACTGGCAGGATGTTCTCAAGTCAACCTGCCCTTAGCAGATGAACACTGCTGCTGCTAAAGTTTTGAAGTTACAGACAGCATTGCCATCTTGCATACGTATGAATCAGTGATAAAACAGAAATATCAGTGTACAGACTGTATTTAAAATTTACCAGGACTGTGAAGATACAAATTTAGTTTCATACAAAATTTGCAGTTTGACATGCTACATGAATGTATGATTAGATATTTTTTAAGCCACAAAGTCCTATGCAAAAGCATCTAAATGACAGTTATACATGTAGTTTTGAACTTTATTTTTGTCTAACAACTCGTGTTTAACTGGTCAAAAACTTCAACCAAAGATTTATGTGAAAGTGCAATAGTTATTTTTCTACTAATTCACGCCTTACTCCTTTAAAGAAAATCACAGTTTTGGCTATTAAAGTATGGTCAATGTTATATTCAGATCAGGGTGCTGGTATTGAGACAATGGAATGCCTCATTAATGATGTAAAGCTTTTATATTTTAATGTCTTTATTTACTGTCGTAATGCTGTTTACAACTTGTTCAAAGAAGCTTTTAAAAATGCCTTAATATTTAAATTTCCTTTGCACTTCTGTTTACTTTATGTAAAGACTCTACACTCCTATGACTTAAGATATGTACAGTAAGTAATGATTTTGTGGGTGTGCAATAAATATCTGAAACAAGATATGACTCGTCTCTGTGGGAAAGACAAGACAACAGACAATTATGGTTCTTCTCTTTATAAAGAGCTGTAGAAATTTACACAAACGTTGGTCTGAGCGCCTGTGTCATAAACCAGATCTATAAAAAAAAAAATAGTGTACAAGTCACATGACTTAAAACACTCCGGCAAGCCAAATATGCAGGTCAAGTTCTTGGGTATGAATCGCGGAAGCCAGACCAAAGTTTACTTTACTTTGCTTTACTTTGCTTTGCAGACGCTTTTATCCAAAGTGACTTACATGGAGCTAGTGATGTCTGGCTCAGAGACACACCTGGTAGGGGATGGGCTAAGAGTCAGGCTGGGATTTGAACATGCCATCCGCATCCCAGTCTGACGCTTAACCCATTGAGCTACCAGGCCACTCAAAGTTTGTGAACAACTAATTAAACATCTGTTAACATCTCTCTTAGAATGAAAACACTTTTTTTATCAGTAACCTGGAACTCCACTGAAAAACATTAGACAAAACATGTAATAATAAAGGTCAGTGTAAAAAACAAAACTGATGTTTAGACACAGTACATCTTGTTATATATGGTATAATTGAATGTAACAATATAAACATGTTTGACTTTTAGGTCCTTGTACAGTATATTATGGCTCAACATCCTTTTCTCAAGAACTTCCATCTGACAGTGAAGCAACTGCAATGGCTCTAAAACATGGCTGTGCATAACAATACATTTACTTACATGTAGCATTTGTTTACTTTTCTCCCTGGTCTGTGATCATCTAGAAATGTGTGCTAAGGATGTGTCATAGTTCTATTAAGTCTAGCTTACTATGTGCACTTTCACAGACAAGCATTATAGGTAGCATTTATATCATGGCCAGAACTAGTTTCGCCAAAATCATTTTATCACTGGATGTGTGCTAAAATGCAGTAACTTCAGTTTAAAGGCTGATCTGTGACACTTCTGACCACTAGAGGGCGCTACCCTTCTATGTCCACAGAATACCTCCTATTACCTGCCTCCAAAAAAAAAACAGAACCTGACTGGGCTCCATGTGGATTAAACTAGCTTCAGTATTTACACCACTGACATATTGCACCAAGTCGTCCTTGCTGGTGGTGCTGACAAGTTTGACGGTTTGTGGTCCTTTGTTGTCAAGTATTGATTTAAAAAAAAAAAAGCTACTGAAACGGTATTGCATATAGTAAGTTTCTCGTTACAGTTTAACATACTGTTAAGATATGTGAGCCTGCTCACAGTTTATCAAAAATACAGTATTGGGATAAATGTATAGGCTTCAGGTGCTTTAGTAGGATAAACTAGTTCTGCCCCCTCGTAAGCCCTTGTTTTACAGTTGTTAGACCTAAAACAAACAGCAGTTTTAGTTGCCCTTAAAAAGGTTAACTGCCCTTTTAAAAAAAGTATCACAGAAGTCTGTACATCAGAGAGAAAAGTCCATTCACACACACACACACACACACACACACACACACACTGAATAACTACTGGCCTTTTACCACTTGAATGGCTTAGAAAACAAGCTTTACCAAAGAGTCCAGAGCATTTTGAAATCATCAGCAACATTTGGATGATACTTAGAAGCTTCAAAAAGTCACTGATTTGGGCAGCTGCTGTCCACATGGAGGCATCCTGCAAAAGTTGGGGCTGGATTGGACTATGGGCACCCCTATTGCTGACTGTCCTGAGGGCCTGGAGTTGCCTGGAGGAGACCCAGTGTACAGTAATGGTGCTGGGAAGGCAGAATGGTCTCTGGGGCCCCTGGAGATAGGTTTGGGGTAACCGGGTGAGGTGGGTCTTTGTGTGTCTGAAGAGTTGGCATTGCTACACTTGAAGGGAGTGAGTCTATCGGCAAAAGTAGGCGGAGGAGAGGGGATGATAGAGTCCTCGACCCAGCTGTCTCCTCCTTCATACTCTGGCTCCTGAGGCAAACTAGGGAGAGTGCACAGTGAAGAAGGTATAGGAGAAGGGGAAGGAGGAATGAAAACAAGAGGTGGAGGCAGAGGGTAGAGAGTAGGGTCATACTCTCTGTCAGTCGTATATGGTGAGTTTCTGTGCATTCTGGTAATTTCCTCAGGAGTGGATCCCAGCAGCCTCTCCAGATAGCGGTCCTCCTCATCAGACATGTTGTCATACTGGGAGGTGTTGGAAGGCCGTCTGTCTCCCATGGACACCGGGACAGAGAGAGAGACTGGGAACTTGGTTGGCTTTGGGGGAGGTTTGGGAGAGGATGAGGATAGAGTGAGGGAACAAGAAGGGGAAGGCTTGGAGGGAGGACATGTTTTCTGTGTGAGGGCAGGAGATGTGGCTGGTTTTGGACAAAGCTTCATGTGAGTGACAAGTGGGGAGGCTGCACGGGGGGAAGGAGAACGACGCCGGGTCTCAGGACAAGCCCTTATTCCTTGGTATTCACTGTCCTGAGGTCTTTGGTCATCCTGGTCTGGGTAAAAGAAAGGTGGAGGTGGCAAATCTGGCAGGTCCATGATCTCCTCCTCGGACATAGTAATACTATTGAATGCAGGCGCTTCATATGGTGGAGGCCAGTCCACAGGCTCCTCTTGTATCTCTGGGTCACCAGGCTGTATCTCCTGTGTTCCCCGATCTTCCAGTGATTCCTTCACATCTCTGTCCAAATCTACTACAGCAGGGGGTTTGTTTGCTTTTGGAGGTAATGGAGGAGGCCTTACAGGGGAAGGTGTAATTTGCGTGTGGACTACAACCGAATCTGGTGAAGGCAAGGGTGGTGTTTTTTCCCTGGAGAGGTTTCTCAAGTCCTGGGGGTCAGCAGGAGAAGGGGTCTGGTGTAAGGTGATGCTGTCTGCTTGCTGGGCCTCTGTATTGGACTGGCTATGGTGTTGCAGATTTGTTTTGACCTCAGGGGGAGAGGCAGGCTGTAGCGGAAGTAGGAGAACTGGTCTCTCTTGACCCAGAGGTTTCTTTGGCAGCTCATCTGACTTGGCTAAATAAGGAAATGAACAATAAGGAATACATCAACAAAAGACAAATGGATAGTTAAAGATTTAACAGACACAAATGATAATGCAGTTTTATACTGAAAAAAGGAATTGAAAGAATACAAGAATATAACTAAACCTGGAGGAGGTTGGTCCAGCTTTTTACTACGAAGCTCAGACATAGCAACCTGCAACTGTTCAATCACCACATCATCAGGCAAGAGGAAAGAAGCAACCAGCTCCTCTTGGAGGAACTCCCTTAGGTCCTCTAACTGAAGCTTCTGCATGCGCTCTGATTGGACACACACAATAAAGACACAAACGTGAGGCAATGTAACTAATCCACTGAGTAACACAAATCTGTGACGTAAATATAAGGTAATTCCTGCAACATAGTAAACCAAGAATAATGAATTTGATTTTTAAAAACACCACCAAAAGAGGTCTATTTTGCAAGATTTTAACCCTGAGAATGAGCTGAGGAAACGGCTGAGCAAGCATCCAATGAAAACTCAGCTTTTGAATCCTCTCCACAGCAACAGACCAGCTGCATTATGTAAGCCATCCAGTTAGCAGGCAGCCAAGCAAGAGGCAGCGTGCGATGTAATCCACACAGTAACACTCACTGGTACAGCAACTGTGGCTGTATCTAGGCATGAAGCTGGTTTGACTCATTTAGCACAGCACGGAAGACAGCAGGATCAGCATCATACTCACTCTTGTGTAACTTGAGGGTTGTGTAAGCCATGGCAGATAGCATCTTCTCGCCCTCCAACATGTAGATGTCCCACAAACGCAGGGTAAGAGTGAAAGGGGTCTGTTATATAAGACACACAGCAACAGAGAGTCAGTCTTGATAGATATATACAAAAACAGAACCACAACTGTGGTGCATGTCCAAAAGGAAAGTCAGAAATCGCACTGATATACTGATACTAATATCTGAGTCTAAATTCTGAATACATCTGGTACTAGATACAAACATGGAAGATTTGTAGATGGAACATTCATGCAGTTCATATTTTGTAAATGCTGACAAAATGTAAGAAATTACTCACTCGTTCAATGAAACACTGCAGAAACCATTTGGTGGTGTAAATCCCTGTTGTCATCTGCTCCTTGTCCTGTGGGGCAGGAATGAATGAGAAATAGTTTCTATGAGAATTCATGACTCCTAATCTGTTCTCTGTTATAAATGTTTTTGGCTCTTAGACTCTGAACATGTGTCCTTTATCAACATAAATTAATCAGACAATGAGAAATGCCCTGAATGAAACAGCTGCAGCACCAGCCATTACTGTATTTTAACTGTAGCGTCGTGCATCCTGCTTGAATAAAAAGCATCACTCATACAGATGTACCATAACTCACCAGGTGTTTTTTCAGCTTAGGCAGCATTTTGGAGAGGATCAGCTCATGGTGGGTCTGGAAACGCAGCAACTTGGGAAATCCTGGGATGAAGAACCCTAGCACAGAGAAAAAAACAAACATAAATAGTGTGCGGTGATGGACATAGAGACATATTATTAAACAATCAAAAAGGATTCCCTTTCATAAAATATTTCCTCAAGGCATGTCCCATATACAGCATTTTAATTTAAAAAAGTATAATTAGCTTCTTTCTATCAGCCACTCCTTCCTCTGACTAACCGTGCATGGCATGCTTGCTGTTGGTGAGAAGCTGGGACAGAGCCCAGAAGGCATCTTCCTCATTCAGGTACATGAGCAAGATGGCAGCAATCTGACTCATTCCCTGGCAGTAGCTCACCTCCTGGTGGAGCACAGGAGAAGAGACACATTCAATTAAACAGGACAGGCAAATGAAAGGAATTATTCATAATATATTAGAGTACAGACAGACTGACAGACACACAGGCTGGGAGATGATGGCAAGAGAGCACCTGAATGTCTGATGTGACCTCATGGCAGACTCTGCATGTGTGTGGTTTTACTGCACATGATGAAATACACACCTACTGTACATGCAGCTAAGACAATATAAACACTTTTACCAAAGGTTGTTCAAATATTTACTGTAACCTAACATACATTCTCAGTAATGTTGTGTCTTCGCTTTGAATTACTGCCAAATTGACTCCACCATGATTCATTGATTTACAGGAACCCATATTGCTCTTGGCAGGCAGAGATACACAAACCCGAAAAACACACTTGGTATCTGATTTAATTTGCAGCTAAAAAAGGACACTCCAATGTATCCTTTCAAGGAAATACAGTAAATCCGATTAGGTTTACACTAAGGTTAAACTACACATTGTTCACATTCTTCTCTACCTACTATCACATAAGTGAAAAGAACAAACACACTTTTCCCCACTATCCCTCCCCTCTCTGTTTCTCTCTCTCATGCTCTCCTGCTGACCCACTTTCTTACAAGCAGTGTGTGAGGAGAGGGGGAAATGGAACAGCACATGCCCATTTCCTCTGGCTCAAACACCTCCAACCCACAGAAGCCAATCGGAAAAATGGGCACGGGCTGTGTCTGTTAGAGATATGCTGTACTATATGTATAAGAGACTCAGGAATAAAAGTATTACCATCTAAATACATTGAAGCATGCTTAGAAATGAATAAATATACACAGATATATAGAGATCTGGATTTTGATCACATGTATTTATTGTATTTTAGTAAATGTGGTGACACAGATCATTTGTGATCTAGAATTGCAATTGAAATTTAACACTTACCTGATTTTCAAAATAGCTGTAAATTACATTTTCTTTATCAATTAACTTCATAATTGTTTCAGCTTTAACATTTTGCTTTGCTACTAGAAGAACACGCACTGTCAAAGAGGAACTTAGTCTAATAATCTGAGCAGTGAGTGTGATTGTGGGTTCACTGGTGGTCTGACTGTTATATTGTGCTGCTGTACATCCAGGCTGAGACACATTCATAAATAAAAGATGTCACCCAAGGCTCTAAACAAGAACGCGAACAGAGTTGTTTGGAGTGCTTGGCTTGTTCTTTGCTGTATGGAAACACACACTGGATGGACATTCAGCTGCTGCACCACTGGTGTGTTGTTCTTGCAGTGCAGCCAGTGTAAACAAAACTCCTCTATATTATGTAACACACACTTAGGTATGCACACATACACACATGCAAACACACTTACCGTGTTGTAGACAGAGTAAGCTGCCAGTACGTGAAAGAGAGCCTGCTGCCTAATGACGGAAGAGAGAAACTATTGGTTAAAAACTGAGGATGTGATTCCTTAGCAACAATAGAGCAAGCTGAAACAATGTGCTGGAGTGTGCAGAACTTATCAAATTATGAAATGAGAGTTCCCCATGGCCATATAAATACTGATTTCTCATCACCTCATCCCTAAATTAACTCCATCAATCAGCACAGACAGATGGTCTTTCTAAGCTATTCTGCATTGCCCACTGCAGCAGAGTATCCTAATGATGGTGACAAATCAGTTGTTTAACAAAATTTTACACATGGGATCAGATATTGTGATACATGAATATTTCAATGAATAATCTAAAAATATTTCCTTCACACTATTTCTTCTAAAGCAAGCAGCTTCTATGCAGTTTCTATGACCAAAGGATTGTGGAAGCTGTGGCACATTACATCATGAGTCTGGAGCAGGGGCTTTAGCAAATACAGCGTCAATGAGAAAGGATATCTCCCTTCCATGCCTTAAATAGTAAATAAATGTCTTGCAGACAGTGAGAGAAGAAAGGAGTTTTAAATAGCTTTCAGTGTCTCAGCGTGAGCAAGACAGCTGTTGACTTGCAGGGAAGGAGTGGGCAGCCAAGCAGGATGGAGCGGTGTTTTGGTGTTTGGACTCAGTGGCTTTGAATTGAAGGGGAAGTAGACCACTCCGTCGCACACTAAGAGTTAAAGCTGACGAGGACAACCCAGTGGCTTTCATAACTGTCTCACAAACACCAAGCACATTCTGGAAAACATTATGGGGGTTTTTGTTCTGAATGTTTTTTAACTTTTTTATGTTTCTATCTATTAGCATTATATGTACATTATGTATTGTCTTCAGACAACAATGTGGGCAGTGTTATTCTGTACAAATACACATGGTGTCGGTGCACATGAATGCCATTTCCTGTGGGGCTTTGTGCACTGACAGGAAGGCTAATAAAACGCTGCAAAGAGGAAACCGCCAGTTTTGTGTGTATATGTGTGTATTTGCGTTCTGCTTCAAGGTTTAAGCCCAAAGGTCACAGCCTGCAGAAACCTTAGCAAGGGCAAACCTGGACACGTGAGGTGACAAACAAAACAAAAACAAGAACTTTGGAGAGATAAGCATATTTTGGCACTTCAGGTTCAGGGAAGAATTCACCTGATCTAGAAGAAATATAAGCAGCGAGTTTGCTCAGGAGAGAAACAAATAACTCAAGGTTTCTGGCAATAATGGCAACTGGCAATAATGTACTGGTTTGACAGAGGGGATCAAGAAATTATCTAGATAATTATGTAGATGCACTGAAATGCAAGTTGCTCTGCTTTTCGCAGGGGGAACATACTCACTTGATTCCAAAGCGATCCATGAACATGATGTGGTTTCTGAAGGTTCTGTTCACATCTAGGTCTATCTGTTTGATCTCTGTGGACAAGCTACGAGCCTGCTGCTTCATTTTCTGGAAGGACAGTAGGATAAAAATAATAAATAAAAAACTTTCTAAGTATTCAGATTTTAGAGTAGTTGTCACCAGATTAAAGGGTCACACCTCATATTTTCCATTGTTATCTTCTTTTACTTTTTCTATGTCCAAAAGTGAGGCCCAAGCTTGGCCTCTCAGCTGCAGAGGGATGCCTTTATACACACGCTTCACCAGCTGAAAGACATGTAACAGAGACAAACAAAGATGCATGAATAGAGACTCTCCAAATGTGAAGACAGTCTTCATCATAAAAAACAGAAGAAAGAGGCAGAGGGACATGCATGAATGCTGCTTTATGGTGTGTAGCCTTGACTATCTTGAATGATGAGGATGTATTACACATGCTTGTGTGCTTGCTTTAACTGTCCAGTTGTCAGAAGGGGAATGTAAAACAGATTATTAATAGAGGTAGAAATAATACATTATATATTTCAACAGAAAAATTGAGAAGTGAGTGCTAAATTAAGACAGTGTGTTACTGTGTCTGAGTATGTTAGTTCCTTAATGTTTGACAGGCATCACTGCTGAGTTAAACACCTTATCACTGTTCCTGTACTTGTCCCAGTTCTTCACCATCTTCAGCCATTTCTCCACTCGCTCTATCTCCTGCTGCTTTTGCTGAGGAGAGGAAAGACATACATGTCATACCCTACATGTGTGAAAAAATGTTAAAATGTTACATCCAAGGTCAAAATCTGCATATTTTTTGCAGCAAAAAAGTTCATACCTTCTCTTCAAGTACACTGGGTGTTGGCAAATCTTTCTCACTGAAGCAGAAATTCACAAAATGTATTAGAAATATGACAAGTGAAAGGATAACATATGTTTTGCACTATAAGACAACACCATAATATGAGAAGATGCAGGAGAGAAAGAGTGGTAGTGGCAAAAATAATCTAGATACAAATTAAGTTATTCTACTGAAATTGTATCTACTTCTAGGATGCTGTCAAGAGTGTAACTTACTGCAGGAAGCCGAAGCGGTCAGTGACCTTATAGATGCTGTAGTTAGCATCCTCCCATGGGTCAATGTTGACACCCTCCTGCCTGCCCTGAAATATCCACATGTCATAATCCCTATTAACAAGCACTGTGTGCAACTACGTAATACAGACAGAACAAACAGAATACCCCGAACATGCCATAAAAGCAGCCTTAAGTAAAGCTGGTCAGTAGAGGGAAATGCTCACATCTGTTGTTTCTTCAAACAAAGTGATTACTATCTAGGAGCTACAGACAACCTAGAAATGTGTGTTCATTATCCTGAATATGGATATGCATATGAAAAAACATTAGTGAACCTATCACTATCAGAGTTAGGAAATGGGATTCCTGTGCACAAACATACCTTGTCATATTTAGAGATGATTTCAGCATGTTCCTCTGCTATTAATGTGTCTATGTCCTTCTTCATGTCAAAATCTGAAGGGAAGCAGAAAAAAGTCACTAATAACCATCCGAATTGGCATAAACTATAATAATATGGTTGAATATTCACATTAGTAAAATATTGCTGGTTATTGGTGTAGGTGTAGAGAGATGCAAAAGACTACTTAACATGCTGTAGTTCATCTAGTTATCATCTATAGTTCATCTTGTTACTTATCTGTTTACTGATTCTGAATATGTATCCAACACAAAATCCCAAAAGGAACATTAATACATTTGACAAATGTCACATTACCTAGTAAAAGTCCAGATTATATTAGTGCTGTGTACCAAAGTGTGGTTCCACAAGGTCTCCATCATGATTTGTGCTTTAAAAATAAATGTTATTACATGATGTAGTCTGTACAAACCCATAGGCTGTGGACACAAGCCACAAGGTCATAAGCAACTTCCTGTTAATGTGCTCAGAGCTTCAGCTGACAAAGCTCCGCTGTCATTTAGACTACAGTTTGAGAAATTTAAGTAATGAGTAGTGGTATACAGATGATTATTTAGTTGGTGTATTGCATGTATTTATTCTCATGTTTCATCAGATTTTGTAAATAATCCAGTCTGATACTAGGGGGTAGATGTGCATATGCATGACTATCTAAGTCTAGTAGTACTCAGCCTAAATGTCTACTAAATGAACTACAAAAACTTAGTGTGCAGTCATTTTTTTGATGCACATAGAAAAGTGGATAACTGAAACCAGAGCTCATAGTGAAACCAGAACTAAAATGGACCTGGAGTCTCAACCCCTCCTTCTGACCCTTGTCTGCCCCTTTAAGCCTGCTTCTATCCTTCAATAATCACCCAAGAGAGCAAGGCCTCACCACTTGTCTGCCAGGTCAGCATCTCAGAATGATGTCTGGATATGACAAATATGCCAGCTATGCCTAGCAGGCACAGTGGATGAAAGAAGATAAAGTCCAGGACAGACACTGAATTGAATGTATTGTACACATTAAAGCATCAGGATTCAGAACCAACCGCAACTATCTAGGTTTTCTTTTAAGCAACAATTAAAACAACCTGGAATTTTTTATCTATGTACTATGTTCTATAGTGTCACGGGACAAATTTTAGAGGTGAGAAAACTGAAGCCAAAGTAAAATAAGTAAATTCAACAGACAGGGGCACAAAGTATTTTTGGTATTCCAAATTAATCTGATGTCTTAATTGTTTCATAGTTCAACTTAAGAACTTAAAACAATAAAATGTACTTTTCTTTTTATTATCTCAGTTTACAACCAAACTTTACATTGGAACATACTGTGACACAAAAAGAAAAAAACACGGGAGAACACTGCAACAAATGCTGTGCCTTGAGGAATACTTTGACTGATGTTGACAGCATTTGTAGCCAGCTGAGGCCTCAGTCCTGCCTAAAAACAACAGGTGGGAGGGCACCTGCCACACCTCTCACAAGACCCTTTCCCCTACAAACACTTATAGCATGTGCTGACTAGGAGATGTTTTGTCTAAAATGTGGGCAATTTCCTACAGAATAATTAACATCAACAACAATGGGTGCACACATGATAAGTCAGTTAGAGGGATAAATTGCAGGAAAAACTAATTTAAAGATGCAACTGATTTGGCGGTACTTTTATGATGTTTGGAAATTATGTAGCACAACACAAAACACAATGAAATTAATTAATAGTGATTAGGTACCTATGTGAAAGTTTATTTAATCCCTCCAGGAAGTTGCAATGTTGCAAAAATAACTTCAGCCAGTGACAGAATTCAGGCAGGTTTTCCACAAAATTACAGTGCATGTTTGAAGTTTTAAAGCAGATGCATCTTACAACCACTTACACTCACATTCACACCATTTTGTAATTTAGAGCCAATTAACTCTAACCCCTAACCTATGAGGAAGCCGGAGTACTTGGAGAAAGCCCATACAGACACTGCCACCCGGAAAAGGTTGCTTTTCCAGGTGCTGTAGCATTTAAAACTCATCAGCTAACCCTACCCCTAAGCCCCTAACCCTAAAACTCATCAGGTACCACTATCCAACAGCTGAGCCTGTTGTCTAACAGGTGGTCAGTGAAACCAGACCACTGAACAAATGCATTCAACTGCTTTACTTTTTACAATTTCCCTTTTCACCTCCATCTTAAATCCAGGCTATTTCAGTTTTTTTCACGGCATCAGCATATTTTCCTGAACAGCTAAGTAGGCTGTCTGTGAGGTGTTGAATTAGCTTGGCTTTAACCTTTCCTATATCATATAATCAGCAAAAACTGCCTGTCTGGCATGGTACCATATACAAAGGTTATATTTGACATCTACAGTGACAAGACAAGGCATTCAGTGAAAGCCCAAACACTGTGTGAAATGCAACACTTTCCATTGTACCTGTTGTACCTGCTATTTACCAACTACTAACAAAGACAAAAATATTTGTAATATAAAACACTAGAAAAAAACATGCAGGTCTGTGTTTGTGTTACTGGTCTTCATGATAATAACCACTTTATTTTTTTTCTTTTCCTGACTGCAACTGTCATTTCATGGAATTAAACACATTTTCATTCAAGCTGCATGTTTATGAGGTGTTTTAAGGCCACTGTCTACAAGGTGAATCAGTGTAAAAATTTCTGTTATACTTCATCTTTAGGTTCTAGCTGCTTACTTCCGGAGCTGACTGTCCAGACTGCTGATAGTATTGTCTTGGGTCAGGAAGAAAAGGAAACCAGTCACCACCACTCCTTCAACAACAGGTTCAATGAGAACTGCAAAAGGAGTGTGACAACAAAAGCGGTCTTCCTTTGACCAAAAACCAAAAAAGGAAAAACCCTTCTACTGACAAAAGCCTCCAATGATCCACACTTGGTGTTCGCAGGCAGCAAGGAAGACATGAGTAATACCACAGGATGGTTAGCTCATTAGTACATTAACACTTCTGGTATTTTGTTTAGGAGTCATCAACACAGCTGAGTGACTGTCAAAAACTCTGTATCGTGCGGTTGTTTTACAGAAATTCAGAAGTAGTGACTACACAGGTGTTAGTTGTGGAAAGAATCTGGGTTTTAAACAGATGGAAGCTAGACAAAATAAGTAAGGAAGCAGCAGTGAGGTTCACTGAATGGGAGAGAGATCAAGTAAATTCATTCACTTGAGGGGCTTTATAGTTATATTTTATAAGAGAGAAAAAATCAGTTGGGAGTTAAATGTGCATTCTTGACAGTAGGTAGTGACATATTAACAAGATGCTTTCACATGAGAAAGTGCTAGGTTGGTCAGTTTAGACAATCAACAGTCAGATTCAGAAGAGCTAATGACACTGAATATGCAGTAAAAAACTTTTCCTGTGTGGCTGGATTTTGATTACCTAGGTGCTTACAAAGTACAAGACACTGAGTGGGGACTGTGTGACATCATTTCCTGTTATGACATAGAGCTCTAAATCGGGCCTGCGTATATAAGCACTCAGTGCTGTTGTAACCACAGTCTGCAAAGCATTCTGAATCATATCCAGCTAATTACATGCTTTATAGCAGCAGAAGATAAAAAGTTTCTTTACTGATTTACCACCACACTAAATCTATAGAATCTTTCTGCTGTACACAAAGTACTTTTAATACAGAGCTTTGAAACTGCAGGCTGACCAAAATGGCCATATTTTTATTGTCTTAATGATAAAAAAGTAGGACTCATCTGCACTACAATTTAATTTACAAATTCTCTGGTATTTGTTTACCTCATTCAATCACATTGATAAAGGACATGGCCCATTTTACATATTTCTACTTTTCCTTGGATCCATACTTTACTTTGCTTGGCAGACGCTTTTTTATCCAAAGCGACTTACATGGAGCTAGTGATGAGTGTCTGGCTCAGACCCTACACACCTGGTAGGGGATGGGCTAGGAGTCAGGCTGGGATTTGAACCTGCGACTGGGACCTTCTGCATCCCAGTCTGACGCTTAACCCATTGAGCTACCAGGCCACAATTGTCCATAATTGTTTATCTTTTGGCTTATAATCAGTCTTAATCACAGAGGATTATACAGCAATGAGAAGTGAGTCAGACACTTACAGTGGGGCCCTGGAAAGTCTGAGTTTAGTAAACTACCCTGTACTGAAAATTTAGATTAGGTGAAAGGTGTATGTGGGCAAGTGTGTGTGTGTATAAATGAACTGACATCTTGAGCTAGAAACCCCCACTGAAGACTACCTGTTTCATCTCAAGAAAATGTGCTCCTTGTGGTTGTTCATTGAAAACACTGAACTAATTACACAGATATAGGGAAATATGTATTAGATTACATATGATAACATGTTCATTTTCATTGAACATCTTCTGGCACTCAAAACTCTAACCCTAAACTGCTGATGCCGTGATAAACGGGAAGATGACAGATGTTTAGTTCTCCTTACCACTGGGTGATTAGTCAGTACTGCGCGGTCAGCCAAATGACACTCTGAGGCACTGAGATCAGAAAAGTTTGGACCACGCATTCACTCAACCAGGTTAACCTCACAGAGCAAATTCCCATACCGTGCCAAGCTTGTTATACATCTGCGTCATGTATTATCACTTTCTATAATAAACTCTTATCATCTGTTCTACACATGCTTGCATTACCTCGCCTCGTGTGAAATGACCACCCAGCAAGGATCAGAACACCAGTTTAATTACTTTATTTATAAATGAAGGCTCCTTAAACTTTTGTTATTTTAGTATATTTGGAATTATCTAAAACTGAAAAGACTGAATGTCTTATAGCTGTTTAATAGCTAAAGCATTAGGAGTTTCTTCTTAATAAATACAGAATAGACAACTTGTAGAAAACTGGACTGCAAACCTTTCATATGTGTAATTTATTGAGTTCTGCTACGTCCTAAATATCTCTATTATTCCCATGACACATTTTGCAATGTACTGCAAAGTGTTGGTGTCTATACAAGACTATTTAAAAATGTCACAACACATTTAACTTCACTACTTTTGCATCTGTGGTTTTACTTTTTTTACTTCAGCATTGAAAATGATGTGACCAGCTCTGTAAAATGCTGCAGGCATTACTAATATACTTCACAAAAATAAGCTTAAAAAAATGTCCTGTAATGCATTCTGTGTTATTATCCCTGTCACTATATTAAATTAATGTTGTAGGTTCATGGCGAGTTTGGAGAACAAGCATATCATTCCAGTTCAGAAAAAAGAAGGAGGCTAACAAGCGACCACATGGCTCCAATTTACATGTGAAGAAGTCCCAGATGGTTTCAGTGCTCCAATTTTTAATGGGTGTCCGCCACACTGTGTGTGCATGTAAGCATGCATGTGTCTAAAACACAGAACACGAAAGGAAATAGCTGGTCTAAGGTGGTCTATTTTTAACTATAAAAATAGAATCAGAATTTTTTTGATTTACAGAAGGGTAGGAGGTGTCAGTGTTAACGATACAGTAGCTCAGGTTCACAAGCAGTCAAATTCACCCTCAGTATTAGCCTTTGTTCATTTCCTCTAAATATGACGTTGAAAAGCGTATGTTATAAAAAATAAAGCCCCTCAGAGACTAGGATACACACATACAGATACAGGTAATCTAAAAAGGCTGGTACGATACAGTCAATCCTTTCTTTACTTCAGGCATACAAAGAAGCACAAACTGCACAAACTGTACAAATACTGTAAATGCAGGCTTTAGGCTTCTGGTGTAAGCCAATATCACTGAATAATACACAATTGTGAGTAACTTGTACAAAAAAAAACACATACTAGTTTTGTTTTGTTTACCATCCATTCAAACATGTGCATGTAATAACCAATCACTACATATACTGTGAAATGTATACATAAATAAAGCTCAGATGTTCGCAATACTGTATACCCCCCAGAGACATAACAAGGATGTAAATGTTCTATGGTACCAAAATATATTTTGCAGGTGTGATGGTGCATAGACAATAGCTAATTGTTTGCCCTTACTCTCAGTGGTTCCTCTATGGAGTTGTTAGTGACTAAAGACTGTACTCACTGAGAACATATAAACTAGGAAATCAACTTAAGCTCAAAGAAGAGAAACATGTCAAATTAAGCTAATGAGAAGTTATGCCAAAATCTAACTACTGGGAATCCTTAATGGCCAGACTCAAAGTCTCTACAGCAAGAGAGTCCTCGTCCTTCTGTCCTCAGTTTCTTTTATATTGCTCTAGTGTTTGTGTTTATGGATAGTGAACAGCAGTGAAACAGACACAGGGGCTTACCATCTAGAGCACAGACACTGGGGAGAAGTACAGGCTCAGAATATCTTGTTGTCCCCATGGGGCTTTTCCATCCTGCTCCACTCTGTATTACCACGGTCCCTCCGCCTTATCGTTTTTCCAAGCTGAGCAAACAGAACACACATTCACTAACAGCACTCAACATCCCAAGCTACCTAAACCATTTCCCCACCATACCAAAGGAAATGCAAAGCTGTAGTCTGAGGAAGGTGGTTCTCTGTCTCCTCACCCTGTGTCTGTCTGGGCCTGAGAACCGTCTACCTGGGGGGAGGGGTTCTAAATATAACAACGACCACACAAACTTTTAGATGCTGGAAAAGTGGGACAGCCTGAGAGGCCTTGTTTCCCAGAGTGGCAGCACTTTTTTGAGAGGTCGTATGAGGAGCACAGGAATGTCAAGGGAACAGGATTCATAAACACACAACCACAGGACCCTGCAGAGAAATTCACATTCTCATAAATGGATCCTCCTCCTGGCAAGGATGGGGACATAGTACCAACAGTAAAGCCAGAGTGAAGCTCTCATCAAGAATTTAGTAAATGGTGCCACAGCATTATAAGATATTTCATTATATTATGAAACCCTCATTTTGGTCATATGACGCTGAAGTAAAGATTATGCGTGTTTAAGAAATGCACAGGATATATACACAATGTTTTAGGGAAGTTATGCAACCTCATACCAATTGTCGTGTTATTTTAAATTTATATTATGTATCTAGGTATTTTCAAAAATACTCTTCAAACACTACTAATCTGTCTATATAAGAAACCTTCTCCACTGGACATCATCAATAAACTCACAACAACATTTGATACACCACTGTTTGTATAGTACCACTAAGATCCCCTCAACATTATCCCAACACAGCACAGAATAGCTTTATACACTGACAACTTTTTAAATGCTTCAAAAACACATACGGAACATAAATAAGAAACAACCAGAGCTAGAAATTATGTTTGGTTCGCTGATGGACATTCGACTGGTGAGTTTTTTGGTTCAAATCATGTTTACATGCACAGAAACAGAGGATTACAGTACATGGGAGGGAAACCAGCCTTGGACTGGAGGGAAAGTGTAATTCCATCATGGTTCAACAACGGGGGGAGGTTAAGTATTTGCAGCACAAACAAATTTGAGTGGCATCTAAAAAAGACACAACTGAGACACAATCATAGAGGGGAAATTCCAAGATAGCCCAATATAGCCTTTATACAAATGGCAAAAGACAAACAGCTATTTGGGCTATTATCCCATGGAGCCATCACTAATCTCCTGAGTTGTAAAACAGTTTTCAAACAGGCTACCAATTCACAATAACTATGTTATAACCTAAATTTCACTAATGACATAGTGGATACTAGATTTGGGTAATTAATAGACCATACAAATGTCACGCTCGTTTCTGGCACAGACTAACCCTAGCGCTTAAATGTAATGAACACATCATAGGACAATATGACTGCAGGACTGTAAATAACATTTGTTTTCAATATCAGTTAATACATTTTTTCAACTAACTGTTTCTAGTTTGTTTATGGTGTGATTCTAAGATGACACCATAAAATATTTGTTTTGTCTAACCAATAGTCAAAACCCAAATATTAATTTTTTACAATGATATAAAAAAGAAATAAGCAGATTATTAACACATTTTAAAGAAGCTTGAATCAGCAACTATTTTGCATATTTACTAGTTAAATAACACTGCATTTACATTTAGTTGGCAGGGATTTCGATCCAAGTCAACTTACAAGTAAACACAGTTGATGACCCACTTTACCTCCTGAACCACAGCAACACTTTTCATAGATAATTACATCTTTTGTTTGACAAACTGATTAATAATCTAACCACTGTAGCATTCAGAATAATCCACTTGCTGAAGCTTTCTGTGTGGTGTGCATGGGAGAGTTTCATCCCACCATAGGTTTGTTTTACAGGAAACTCAAAATAGCACGTAGGTGTGATTGTGACTGTGACCATAGTCCTGTTATAGACTGATGATCTGTTCAGCATATACACTTGCCTCTTAACCAAAGTGAGCTGAAACAGGCTTCAGAAATTTCCAGCGCTGAACTAAATAAGCAGTGATATAGACAGGTAGGATTTTCAATAGGACTGAAAATACAATGCTGAAACTGTGACAAGACATCTCATGAGCCACAGAGAAGGGCTAGAGCCTTTCTATCGTTTTTTTTTTACAGGAGGAAAAAGGCTTCACTTTCTGGTGTGTTTTCTGACACTGCTGCGTTTGTAGTCCTTTATTGTCCATCATAAAGCTGCCATTCAGGCAGACAAAAAGGCTATTGATGCCTCTCCACTGAAATAATATTATCACAACAGAAGACAATGCTGACTGATAAGAGAGCCATAGACTGACATTACGTTTGGTATCAAAGTAAAGCATCAATATTTAGTAATAATAAAACTATTAACTGAATTAAAAATGGTTTCTTAAGTTTAGTTTTAAGTATTAGCTTAAAAGATTCCTGTTTTGAACACGATTCTAATCAAACCACCTAACAATGGAAAAGCACAGTAGAAAGACAGGAATGATGAGGGACTCTCAGATGCTATTTATCACACAAAGGTATAGCAGCAGTGTTGTCAGCAGTCCGATTTGGGGCTTCCTCCTCAAACCCCAAGTGTAATGTCACACGATGTAAATCGTGTTTACATGTAATCACAAGCACTATTAGACATCAATGATAGTGCATATTTAAAATATGAGGAAATAGCTAGAGAAGCCTGCACATCAGCTGCTGCACACTACACTGAAAACAAATACACATTTGGGGGAGGGGGGCGAATAACAGGAAAAAATGGGCAACAGACATCTGGCAGAGGATGAGTGCTAGATCCCGCAGGAGATCTTACACTAAGACTGTCTGTCTGACCCCACTCTCCATGTACAGTATGAACCAGTGAGACGCCCAGTTGACCTTCCAAGGGGGGACCTGACATGGCACAGACCGGATACTGGCCTATTTCTTAATGCTGGAGCATCGGTGATCTGTGTAGTGGGTGACAATGACGAGATCTATATCTCCTTTTTAGAATTAAATACATAGAGCATTATCTCAATCTTATCACAGGCACAGTTCCTGATTTTGACAGTGATACACGCTATATGAATGCGGAACTTATGGTCATCAAGAGCGAAACAAGCTGAAACAGATTACTATCTTCATAAACACACATACACCACACATATACTACTTTTTTGAACTGGATAACTGAAAAAATGAAAGAGAGAGGCGGGTCCCACTATAGACGCTTCATCATCAGGGTTCACATGCCGTGTAACTGCTGGAAAGCCCGTGTAGAGTGATGCAAAATCAGAATTTCCCCAGAAAAAGCGCTTATTTAATATCCTTACCACAGTTAGAATAACTATCTAGTCTTACAGTAAACACCACATGCTGCCATAATGTCCAGCATACGTCTTCATTGCTGTATTTCACGTGAACACATGAGAAAAGCTAACGTTACTCGCAGCTGTACACGCACTGTTACAATTAGTGAAGACTGTCACCGTTACCGGTTTGTAGTGGATTAGAAAACTTCTACAAGTACAAAAAAAAGCACGGGATAAAGACACCAACAGACACGTCTTTTGTGGCCACTCACATTAGTGATGTTTCCACCTATGGTGATAAATGTACCGAAAGTAAAGACTAAGCGGTGTCACAGAGGCGCTAACGTTTATTAGCAAACCGTCGCTGGTGCTCAACGTACCTACCGGGGAGACTTTCCGTCTTCTACTGCGCTGTACCTACGAGAAGAAAAAAATCCACTATTCTCATTATCTCCCTCGCTGTCCACGGAAGCCGTCGCCAAACGCTACCGCCGTGCCACTGGGTCGTCCCCGACTGTCGACTAGCTTCGCTCAAACTGACGCTGGTCAAACGGACTCACCCCCACCCCAAAACCCCAGCCCAGCTCCACATGCCGCGCGCTGGCTGCAGCTGTCTGCCAGGCGGCGGCGGCGCAGCCTCTCTGACAGCACGACGCACGCGCACGAGCCGCGGCGGGAGGAGGCGACGCTCGCGAGGACCGAAAGTTTGAGAGCGTGGGTTCCGCGTTTGATGATCAGGAACCGACCCGAAACACGGTGAACAGCTATTACTTACCAGCGTGTGTGTGTGTGTGTTTACGAAATCATTTATTCCTTATTTGTCATAGATACTTTGCCTAACTTTCGCTGATTTTTCTCTATAACATAATATGTTAACGTTAGCTTAGCTAAATTATGGTCATTGTAATATTAGATAATTGTAGTTTGACACAATCACGTTATTTAGTTGTTTGTTATTAAACACCTAATGACTTTAAATAGATGATTGCAAGCGAAATAAAGAAACGGATGAATGAAGCGAAAAAATGCGCCATCTGTTGGACATATTGTGTCCATCCACCACATGACATAGCCCCTGGTGGCCCTTTAGAATAAAATCACATTTAATGTGTTGAACAGTGTGTGAGCCGTTTATGACGTGATAATCATGACAAGACGCTATCTCAAACACAAAAGCGGCCACTGCAAGGACAGATACACATGGCACTGTGGATATAAATTGCAAAGATGCTAGTCAGTTCCTATTTCATGTTATTTTAATTGCTACAGTTACCAGAGTGGATTAATTTAATCCATAAAGCTCAGTGCAATAGCGAATGCCTCTTACTAAAAGATCTATTATAGTGGCTTCCACTGTTACACAAAATGTTCTCTCTTTGTTTGTTTTGTCTTATTATTGAGTACAATTACTTAAAACATGGTGTAATTTAAATAAACAAAAATCTAAATCTGACAGTGGAACATGGGCCCCTGCTGGAGGATTAGAGAAATGTTATCATGTATAGAACAGTGCCCCCTATGTCTGAATGCATTTACTCTTTTTATCTATCTGAAACCACAGGAAAAATCTATTTGTTGGATGACAACAAGTGCATATATTAAAATCAGTGGTGGCTTCCTTCCAGCTGGTGTGAGAGAAGGTGTGGTGACCTGACCTGTTTTAGAACTGCAGGCAATTAACAGTGGCAGAGGAGCAGAGATGGTGTTTGGTTGTAGTGAACTGTAATAGTGATATTGAAAAGACAGTTAAATGTTTGATAAAACACTGTTGCTAGCCCACTAGTTTATGCTTATACATATATTTACAACTCTTTCCACACTATTTCCTGTCTTCTTATGCTTTTGTGCACACCATTTGAGTAAAGTTCATACAACCACGGCTTGCTCCACTATTAATTCAGTCGATCATTATCTTGGACAAGACATGTAATAACCATTTAATAAGAAAGTGCCTTATTAGAAAATATTTTAAAAAAAATCTTGAAAAAACAAAACAAAAATGACATACTACACAAATTTAATAACACATCTGTAAATTTTCTCAGAACGGTGCACTTAACCCATCATCACCCATTACAAGTAGAGGCACACTTTAGTTGTTGTACTCAAGTAAAGTTACATGCTCTAAATTTTACCTCAAGTACAAAAGTTGTTGGAATATCCCACTCAGAAAACTGCTTTTTAACCAATTTAGAATTTGATGCTGTTGATAATAAAATGTAGAAGTTTAGTTCAGATTCTCAAGATTCTGACTAAAATGTGTTGTTACCTGCAGACTGTGGAACAAAGTCGGTAAATGTGGGGCTGATTTCAACCACCTAGTGACAGAAGGATGCTAAAAGTAACTAGTAACGAATGACTAATATGGCGGAGTAAAAGTGCAATATTTCCTTTTGGTTTGCAGTGAAGTACAAATAACTTGAAATGGAAATACTCCAGTAAAGTACAAGTGCCTCAACATTGTATTTAAGTACAGTACTTGAGTCCTTTTGAACATTTTATTTTTCTGTAAAAATCGTATCAATGCATATATTTTTCAGTACATCGATTGATTTGATTCATCTGCTGCCTTCATTACAATAGTCCGGATCACCTCAGGGGGGCGCTGTTGCGACCGAGCCCTGTTCTGCAGACCACTAAAACAAGAAAGATGTGACGTAGTACTGGGGGCAGGCAGTGTGGCTGTGTATACAAGTCTGTGCTCTCATTCATGCCCAGTGAATAGCAGTCCTCGCCGACAGCAGAGCCGTGTCACACCCTCGTCAAAACAGAAAGCTCTGCTCTCTTCCTCTCTCTCTCTCTCTCTCTCTCTCTCTCTCTCTCTCTCGGACTGATAGAAAGTGTCGGTGAGTAATAATTCTCATTGTGTGTGTAAGTCGTGGCCTTGATTCACCTTCTGTAGTTTGTGGAAGTAGCAAATATGGCTGCAGGGCTTTGGAGAGGAAAAAAAAGGGGGGCAGAGAACGAGCTTGACAAAAAGCTTGAAAACAGTTTGTCTCTGAACATTTACCGTCAGTGTGAGTGCTGTGCATGTCCCTATTCCAGCGCTGCGCGGTGCTACATGACGCACAGAATAATTTCTTACCTTCGCTTTGACATAACCATCTTGAGAGATTGTTTGGCCTGTAGCGCTCAGAAAGCAGGCAGATGATGGTTTAGGAATGTCAAAACTAAGTCTCAGTATATTGTACTCACGACTGTAGACTTGGGTCTGAAAAACAGGTTGTGAAAGTGTATTGAAGAGGCCTGTACTTATTATCTGCGTTAAATAGTTATAAAGTTTACCGTTTTGCATTTAGATTTTACTTCTAACAATCTGTGTGGAGATCTAGTCATCACCTATGTGTTGCTGTTCATAACATGAATGTAGGCAAAAGGTCCAAGTAAAGGTCGTTCATTGACAGCCACCAGGAAGTCATATGAAAATACATATGCAGCTCCAGCATTCATATCATATACAGCATGGTATATCTGTGGCCCCCTGTGATGTGTGATAATAATAAAAGAGATGTTTAGAAGAGTCACCTGCTAATGAAGGTCAGTAAAAGGTGGTTTGTCAGTCTCCTTTTTGTAAGAGCATCATACAAATAGACTTAACACGCATTGTTTGTTTATATATGATTGAAAACTCTGGTTATTTGTATTAATACATATAATATAGTTTATTGACACCCGGGGGGGGGGGGGGCAGCCTACTGACTGCATTTCACCCACACCACGTGGGAAGGGTACGTATTTTACTAGCAGACATATCTACATATGCAGGGTGTATTTGTTGGGGGTGACTCTGTGTGTGACATCGAGGTGTTTAGTCGTGACAGACGAGGAATGGTTTTATGAAGTGAGTGGTTTGAGTCACAGTGCAGATGCACAGCGTTAGGTGCATGAAGAAGACTGGGGGTGGCGGGTCATCTGACATAATGAGCGTTAGACGGGGTTTTGCATCTGCTTGGAAATATAGATAATAAACAAACGCATATTATACAGTCCATAAAATGAAATATATGTTTTCGGTGTGCTCAGTGTTACCACAGTGGGATGTGCCTGCTGTACTACGTCGCTGCTTTAACCCGGTATCTAAGCGGCGCAGCGCTGCGACCTTTCCCCTAGTTTCTGCAGCACAGGGTGGATCATGTGATGTTGGAAAGTAGCTGGGGGAAGGGACTGACTGCTAAAACGATGCTGTGTGGATGCCGCCGCTCCTTCCGGCGACTGAAAACGCACAAACGTGTCCTGTTTTTAGAATGCTCCAACTCAATGAAATTAAAAGAAGAAAAAAAAGGTCTGCAAAAGAAAAAGGCGCCGTCTGTGTGGGGAGCGTGAGCAGCAACCGTGTGCAGCAAAGCATTAGCATGAGATGGCAAACATCAACGTAACCGTGGAGACTTTCGTTTTTACAGCCATTGTAATCTACTGTCAGTTCAAAAACGCTCCTCGTCGTTTTACCTTAGTCAGTCACCGCATTTACGCGGGTTCTCATATGATCATTGTATTTCCGACAGCAATTGAAGGCAACTGGAATGACCTCACACAGTTTCATCATCAAGGTGATGGTTTGTCACACATCCAGGTTGCCAATCAAAATATGCTTAACAATATTGTTCTGCTGTCTGCATCTCGTCATAGGTTCATTTCATTGTCATCTCAGATGGGATGATTTATATAATGGAATTTATTTACTTGTGCATGATAAATAAATGAGAAATTTCATACATATTGTATGAAATTGCAATTGTGAGCTCTGCACTCCAGCTGCAGAAGCACTGGATACAGAGATGCTGATACTATCTCTTATTTTAGTACCTGTATTAGTTACACAGAATTTATTTAACGGTTTTGGGTATTAAGTAATTAAGTAAACATATTAAGTAAGCATTGGCAAAAATGCTTGTCTAATGTAAGCTTTAGACTCACTTTAATAATACTTGTTTCAAGAGCATCCTTTATTGAAAATATTTAATCTGCAGTCTTAAAATCAGTCCCAATTGAGGAATTCCTTTTATCTCTTCTAACTATATCAAATAAAATATTTTAGAGCCCTTCAGGAACAGCCAGACCCACGGTAACAAAGTAAAAGTAGATTACTGAACGTAGTTTAAATATGCAGTTGTTCACTTAAGGTTTAAGTGTTTCTAAATTCAGGAGCTTCTAGTCATAGTTCACCATCATCATTTCTCATGTCATGGATAAGATGGCACACTTGACAAACCAGTTCAGAGTTGAGTGGTACAAGTTAGTACCACAGTATTTTAGTGACAGTTGACGGGAAGCAGCTTAGTTGATAGCATAACTAAATATAAAATGGATGTCAAGTAGTTCCTTTTATTTGTGACATTTCTCAAAACAGGGCATACAGCTTTATGATCACCTTTGATGCACCGGAGCAGGAACATATTGTAACTTTGTACCTGGGTTACTTGGGTTACCCACTTTTATTATATGTTTTTATAAATACCCCTAACTTTCAATGCTGCCTTACATGACATGGTTTTAGAAAGGATGGACACACACACACACACAGAGTTGGTAGTTATCTAAGACACAGTCAGATGATTTTGAACCTTAGACAGAATTGAGACAAAAGTGTCACTGCAAATGCTCATCTGCCTATTAGTGTTTGTTTTAGCGCTGTAGCAATCTCGCCTTTAAACCTATGTCCTGTCTTTTAAGTAAGCACATACTTATCCATCTAACTTGGTGTTAACTTTGCCCCAGTGTTGTTTTTAAATCCAATAACAACCCTTTACTACTCAGACACTATTTCCTTACAAAGAGCTTAAACCAATTCAATCCACAGGTTTTAGGATATCCGTGGTGTTTTCGAGGGATCGAGGCCTATTAATTACAGGGAATTGGTACAGGAGCTGCCAGCATGGAAGACTACTGTACTATTTCATAATCTGTTGTGTTGACAGTCTCATCCGCATATCAGGATGTGGTGGTTGTACATTGTCTTTGCTGGGATCAGATAATTTTTTAAGTCACTAAACATGTTAACCTAAATTTATGATTTGTGAGGAACAAATACAAATAAAATTTTACATAAATATAAAGTGAGAAAATATTGAAAGCACAGCAAATTAGGTATGGTTGGATTGTTTATACCTTTCACCTCAATTACTTTTCTTACCTTTAGTGACTCTGCACAGTAGAAGCCACCATGGCAGAAGCTCACCAGGCGGTGGCCTTCCAGTTCACTGTCACCCCTGATGGCATCGACTTACATCTGTGCCATGAAGCCCTGCGTCAAGTCTACCTCTCCGGCCTCCACTCCTGGAAGAAGAGATTTGTTCGCTTCAAGGTGAGACGTGTAACATGTGTTCTCAGTATATATTTACTTAATAAACAACAGTAAACCTGTTTTGTTGGGTTCTGTAACTCACTCGCACTAGAAGGTGAGAGCAAACAGTGAGAGCAACTTTCCTGTCTATTCTGTGTGTATCATAGCCTTTGGCCTAGTTGTCCTGTTTACACAGTTACATTGAGTCATTCAAAGCCAAAGACCTGCTAGCATTTTCACACATTCCTCTTCATCCTTTGTTTAGATGTTGATGGTTAATGATAGCTCATGTGTCAGCAGCAGTCAAACACTGTGTTTAAATCAGTGATTTAATGAGCTGTAGTCTAATAGATTCTTTGCACTCTGTGACCGTGATGACCTTTGTAACTTTCCATTCGATTTACCTGTTCGCAGAATGGGGTAATGACTGGAGTGTACCCAGGCAGCCCTGCTGGGTTCATGGTGGTGGTTGTGTCCTACATGTCCTACAATAAATATAAACAGCTGGATCCCTCTTTGGGGTTGATTGCCAAGCTGGGACAACACATACCTATCAGGTAAGGCTACTGATCATGAGGTAGCATAATATAGTTAGTAAAACAACATGACAAGTAAACTCACCCTGCTAATGTGTTGGTGCAGTGACATAGTGGTAGAGATTATGGCCAGGTTTTTGTAGTAGAAGTTTGGGTAGAATAGACAATAGAACGGAATATTAACTGTGATGAAAAACTGAAAGTGGAGAACACAGTGAAATGTGTTTTTATGTTGTGTCATCAAGCTTTTACGACTACACTACAATTATGCACATATTAAAGGCATTTATGATACCCTTTGTGAGCATATTTTCTCCAGCAACTTTGCTTAGTTTACTGAGTATAGTTACAGATTGTAAACAAGCTAATTCAAATTTCTTTTTTGCTGGTTTGTTTGTTCCAACTGTCCAACACACCTACTTGCTAGAAACGTTGGTAATATTTAGTGATATATAACTCTCTTGCCATAAAACCCTTTAATGACCCTCTTATCAACAATGCTGAGTTGTTAAAGTTATCACCCCCTGTGTTTTCAACGTTCCATAGTAGAAATACCATGTGTTAATTTACAACACCTGTTGGTTCTGGTGTAACACTGTGAAGTTACACATAAAAACCATGCTACTTCTCAAGTTTACAAAATATCTAGTACTTAGTGCCACTGGCTACAGTGTACACAATAATTATGACTAAGGTTAGTGTGTGTTTACTGTATTGTTTAATCCTGTGCTGTTTATCACTTATGGCTTAATGTGACTTTGTTAAGTTTACACTGGGCCAAGTCCAATGGACACCTGAAGGACATTCTTTGTGCAGTGTTTGTCTGATGTACCACCATATTATCTAGTTGTTTGTGGTTTATTTAAGCCAAAAAATGACCACAAACATGTTTTATTTTTTACAGTCAGATCCTAACGTTATCATTCCTGTGTGTAAAAGAATAATTGCACATATTTTTGTGTGTCCACTGCCCTGTCAAATGATTAAGGGTTGATTTTTCTGGCTGTTCACTGTGGTTTTATCCTGGTCTCAACCCTTTTGTCCTTCTTTCTCTCTGTCCACAGTCGATATATGTCCACAGACAGCCAGAGAATAGTTGGAGGAGTCCTGGTGGGCACAGGCCTGTGGGTCACCATAATCATGATCATGAGGAATGTCCTCAAGTGTTTGTTGTCGTGGCATGGCTGGATGCGGGAACGCCATGGAACAGTGTCCTGGTCTAGTCGTGTGTGGCTGGTGAGACAAGAAATGTTGTCCTCTGTGTCACATTTATACTGGAATGTCATAGTGGTATTTGTTTTAATGTTAATATGTGTAAGAAATTTTTTACTACTTGTGAGAGACAGATGTATGAGAGAAAAGCCATGACAAATATTTATTTGTTATGTGGTGACGCAATTTATGCTTAAAATTAAAGTGAATATTCTTAGTGAAAGAGGGTTAATGTTTAATACTCTACAATGCTGGTTTTAAGTGGTGATGAATTAATTATTACCTTGAGTACTGAGGTTTCACTTATTGAATTGATGTAGAATGAAGCCTGTTATGCATTGTTGTAGGACGTTAATTTCCTTTTGATGTAGGACTATAAATACCAGTAAAATGCAGATATTTCTATTAAGGGTTAATATTACTAAAGTTTAACAAGTGAGAAGTCTAAAGTCCAAGTGATTCTACAGGGTCACATGTGTCCAGTCAGAGATATGTAATTCTTGTTTAGAGAGTATTTCAAAGTACTATGTTATGTACATGTTACATGCTGACTATGTGTTTGTACTTTGCCTCATACCTCGCAGATTTCCTGCTGAAACTGTTTTGTTTTTTTTAAATATTCTGTTTGCCCTCTTCCTTATCTGTATTTCTTGTCCAGCTATTAGTGAGGGTGTTCTCTGGCAGGAAGCCAATGCTTTACAGTTTCCAGAACTCCTTGCCACGGCTACCTGTCCCCACAGTCAAGGACACCTGCAGGAGGGTAATTACTTTCTTACTATCATGTTATTTTATGCTTGAACTGAAACCGAAGTTTTCATTTAAAAGAAAGTGAAAGAACACCTAACATTTTCACAATTTCTTTGAATGACAATTGGGATAAAAGCTGTTTAGTACTATTGAACTGCTCAGAAATGCTTATCTCTGTGATGCAAAATAGCTAGCAGTATTTGACTTTGCTGTAGTGACATCTGTGTTTCACTAAGACTAAGTGTAGGTTTCCATTTGGGCCACTTTGAACTTTTTTTTTTTTACTTTAACTGAGTTGCCTTGATCAACTCACTCCTGCCAGTCACTATCCGATTACTAGTTTTTCTGGCCTATCTACTCGCTCCTCGCATTGGAATTTGTCTATGCTTCACATGTACTGACTTTGCATTTCTCTCCATTTACAGTACCTGGAGTCAGTGCACCCGCTGATGGATGATGAGAAGTATGAACGGATGAAGGGCTTGGCTGAAGACTTTGAGAAGAACCTGGGACCCAGGCTGCAGTGGTACCTCAAACTCAAATCATGGTGGGCCTCCAACTATGTGAGTCAAAGAATTCTCGCATTCTCTCATTTATTTTGTGGATTCACCTTGTACGAAGGGTCCAGTGAAGCAGTTTTTTAAAATCACCCTCTGCTCCTTTCTCCCCTCCCTTTCCGTTTGTTGCGCAGGTCAGTGACTGGTGGGAGGAGTACATTTACCTTAGAGGCCGTGCACCCATCATGGTTAACAGCAACTATTATGCCATGGTAATACATTTCTACCTGAGTATGTGCAAACCTCTGGACAGCTGGGTCATATCTCCATTTACTTGTATACACATATGCATTTCCAGTGTGTCCTGCAGACCTTGTGTCAAGATTTTATTATCGCTATAAGATATACTAGCTACATCCTTGGCCAGTCATAAATGCAGTTGTGTTTTGTTAGGACCGGCTTGTTCTATCACAAATGGAAGACCTAAACAGCTGAAAGTTGAAGTTCTGGGAGGAAAAAAAACCTGCTTGTGAACAGATTAAACTAACTTTATGAAAAATTATGGATATTCTATAGATTATAGAGAAGAAACTACTTGTCAGTGATCCAGGTCATAGAACGTAAAGCAAGTCCAGTTCCCAATGAGATGTTATATTATGGCTGTTATGGGAGGTGGCTCACTTAACCTAGACAGAAGAGAAAGGGTCATGGTTGTACAGGAATGTAAAAACTCCTGTAATTTCTTTATAGAAAATAAAAACTTGCTTTCTATTTTATTAGCTACATACACCTGTACAATCTAAAGCAATCTAATACAGCAGCTCCGCTGTTGTTAGTTTCTTAACTGTCATGAATCGAGTGGCCAGAGCAGAGGAATTACAGTGTGTCTTTACTTAGTGGCCAGTTTGGTGTCTCACAGTCTGTCAGATTTGTGATCATGGACCCAGTGAACTCAAGAGGATAATTATCCCCGACTGAGGATCTGTCATAGGGACACTGCCTGGCACAAATCCCGTTCCCTTGGTGTGTTTCTACCTGAATGGGGGTGACAGGAGACTGGACTGTTGCTGCAGAAGGACTAACATGGGTTACTGTTGCCAGAGACAACAGTGGACCCTGTGGACATGTTTTGTCTATGTTTAGCTGTCAAGTAGATAAAATAAATCAGATTTTAAAATGTCTAATCTGCAATTTACACTAAATGCACCTCTGCTCTTGCTTACAAAGCCATATTAAGCAGTTAAACTATATTTTTCTAGCGTCTTTCGTTCAAGTTTCTGCACTTCACAGATGACCGACATACTGTATCACATTGTGTTCAGTGTGTTCTTCTTTATTTATGCTTATACTGTACTTGTGTTTTTCAGGACAGTGGTACTTGGATGAAATATGAGTAATCTATTACTACTAATCCCTTTTTCTCCAGGATTTCCTGTATGTGTTCCCTACCTCCATCCAGGCTGCCAGGGCAGGTAATACCATCCATGCCATCATGCTCTACAGGAGAAAACTGGACAGAGCCCAGATCAAACCAGTAAGTATTGAGCTCCCCTGTCTCCTTGTTTTACTTCTCAAAGGATTCTCGTGTATAGTATTTGTACATTAACCCACTACTGTGGCAAAAGAATGATAGTACCACATCAGTGTTATGTGAAACGTTCTTACTTTTCATCATTTCTGTTACCTCAGTGTGTTTGTCTTTTGAGTTTACAACGAGAGCTGCTTATCTTTCAAAACCCTCTTTATACTGTAAAGTAAGTTTGTTGTCTACAGTTTTCACCAGTGATTCTGTGCAGTAGATGCTTTATATTGACCTCAGCTCACTTCGACTGACCCTGACTTTGGAATGAGCCATGCACTGAGCTTCTTTCTGGTTTTGATTATAGTACAGTTATTTCCAGCCAAGCAAGTTCACACATGTTCTAAAGGCTTAAAGAATAAAGCTTAATCAATACTGGTGATTTTATTCGCACCCAGTAGTCTTTTTTTTTTTTTTCTTTCTCCTTACTTGACCTGTGAGACCTTTTTCTTTGTCAGCTTGCACATTGCTTAAGTGCAAAGTCTTTATATCTTTGCACAGTACTAACACATATTTTGCAAAATGCTGCATAAATACACACTGATCTCTGACAAATGATGATTGTATCCATTTATGCAAACGCCAATGCATGAGCTCACTCTGTTAACACACTCACATTCAGTTGTCTGTGTTTCACTCTCTTGTCCCTGCGCTGTGTTGGACGCTGCGTTAGATATACTTGCTGGCGAACAAGGTTCCTCTGTGTTCAGCTCAATGGGAGCGGATGTTTAACACCACCCGCGTCCCTGGTGTGGAGACAGGTAAGAGGAGGGCACATCTCCGCCGTGCCCTCTAACCCCCACCCCCCCAAAAGTTGTCGGAAACCCTGACTCCTAGACTCATTCCCAGCAGCACAGCCCCAAACCAATCCGGCTGGTCTTGGGCTTTTAAGTATTCAAATCAGTTTAAGAGACTTTTTTTTTAAAAATCTAAATATCCTCAAAGAATGTACATTTAAATTCAAATCCTACTGTCACATGAGGGCTTTGCTGGTGGAATTGAGGTGGCAGGCCACTGGTTTCTGGACCCTGCTCATGTATCCTCCCCTGGCAGCCTTTTGAGATCTCTCCTGCTACTTATCAAACCAATCCTCATCACTCTTTCTCCACTTCATTCATGCTCCTGTCCCTGTAGGGGTGTGTGTGCGTCTGCTGCTCCCTGGGTATTTTCGTAAAATTAGTTTGTCATCTCTGTGTTTGACTCTCCCCTTTTGCTTTTCAGCTCATGCTCCAAAACACTATTCCCATGTGCTCAGCCCAATACGAGTATATGTTCAACACCACTCGTGTCCCAGGTGTAGAAACAGGTAGAGTCTTTAGCAGAGCCGCCTTTTCCACACTACTCCTACTGTACTTCTCCTTGGGCCATTTTGTCCAACTGTTTAGAATTGGAAATAATCTGACCCCAGTGAATTAATAATGCATGTGTACTATTGTATGCACATGTCAAGGACTAATTTGCATGTGACTGAAATCTAGTGTTTGAATTTGTGAAAGCAAAACAGTGGTATGATTAAAGTAGAGCCTGGAAACAGTGCTTAACGTTCCTAACAGTGTTTTAGGACTTTTATCACATTACAATTAGTTGGATGATGTTCTGGGCATGCATTATCCTAAATAATAATATGATCTCTGAGAAGACAGCACGCTAATATTTCATAATATGCCTGCTTAATGTGGCTTAAACAAGAATGTTGTTGAAACATTATATTGATGTTCAGATACAGAAGAGCTAATATGATGCGTGAGGTATGGAGGACTTGAGCTGTGATGACATCAAAATGTAAGATGAAATGTGTTCATTTATGGGACATTAGACACTCAGATAGACTGCTTTTATCTATAGAGGACTAACTTGATGTCAATTCCATAAGAAAACCAGTAAGTTTTAGATTAAAGAGGAGTACAAATGCAATGATGAATTATTGTTAAGATGAAATCCCGTGATAGGATACTGTATGGACTTTTCTTCAGGCAAGTGTCAGTGAAAACAACATGACAGTTTAATAAAACTATTTGAAATGGTAAATATCACTTTGTGTGATTTCCATAGGCAGTTCATTGAAATATTAAAGTAGTTGTGTGCCCCCCACGTTCACATTCTCTTGGCTGAAGGTGTCCCTACTTTAAGTTGGTTAAAGTATTACCTGGATGTGAGATTGTTGTCCTCGGGGTTGTTTCTAGCATAAGTATCCTCTCCTTTGTCTTGCCTGTAACACAGAGCAATGTTTGTATGAACTCAACACCACCAAAAAAATACCTGAACTTCGTATCGAAGATGCGAACAATGTTTTGTTTAGTTTTTTAAGTGCGCAGTTCTGTTCAAACAAACATTGCCTCAGTTCACTGTATTCAAAACCACTGTCCTGTTCCCAGATTTCTTTCCCTATTCATCTCATTTCCCATTTCAAGCTGGTTTAGTTTTTAACTGAATACCATCACTCTAAATTAAGTTGTTTCTTTGACCTACCAACAATAATGTTCATAGAGTAAAAGTACAATGAAAGTAACTTTTTCCTTAACATAAATCATGTAATGTGGACGTCACATCATTTGTCACCACTGGGGCCAGGAACTGTAACACTTATATGTACTCCCAGATGTAAAATACTGTGACTGACATTCTTTACTCAAAACTTGCTCCTTTACTTTGTTTCAATAAAATAATTGGCAAAAAACAGCAACCATTTAATTATGTTCATACAATCTTATAATTATAAGCTACATTAAGAAACACACACATAAATCTACTGTCTCTGACGCCACCCCAAACACTCTTTTTTTTTTTTTTTTTTTTCCCCGTCCTCCTTTTCTTTCTCCTTACAATTGGTCCCTCTCTCCTAGACACCCTTCAGCATGTGAATGAAAGCAAACACATAGTTGTGTACCATAAGGGCCGTTTCTTCAAGGTGTGGATGTTTTATGATGGACGGCTGCTCTTGCCACGGGAAATAGAGCAGCAGATGGAGAGGATCTTGGCAGATCAGTCCGAGCCCTTGCCAGGAGAGGAGAAACTAGCAGCACTTACTGCAGGGGAGAGGTAGGTGGCATTATAGAGTGAGCTGCGGCCAGTATTGATGAGGCCACACAAATTATTTCAATCATAAGTTCCAAGGCTGATTTAGTAAGGTAGTAGCTTGCATATTGGTATATTCATCTTGCCTATAAACATATATTTCGTTAGTATCTCTCAAGTTCGACGTTAAAGAATATTACCTAAAATATACACTCAGTGGGACAAAGTGGGGAAACTGAGAAATCAACACAGTTATTCTACTATGTGATAGCAATACTATGTATTTAATTGACCTCAAACGTGTCTACTGTGAATTTCTAGAACTGAATTTCTAAAAACGGCTTGAGTTGTAAGGTTCAGAGGGTGTGGCTGTAACCACAAAAATGCAGGGAAAATGATTTTATCTTTCACACATGACACTTTTCTCACACTGACAAGCTGTTTAGTGGTTACAACGCAGGTACGGTAGCAGTAGTGTAATACACTGACTCAAGCCTGCCTGAGTCATGAAAAGTTCACATAATTCCTGTCACAATATAACCTGCACATTTAAATGTTATGGAGTCTGTTTGATTTTAGCAACATAACGTCAACACCAGACTTTTTGTATTTTTCGTTTTTTAACATTCTGCAGGACTCCGTGGGCAAAGGCTCGTGAAACCTTCTTCAGCCGTGGTAAGAACAAGCAGTCCCTGGATGCCATTGAGAAGGCTGCCTTTTTTGTAACTCTTGATGACTCTGAGCAGCTCTATGATAAAGACACTCCAGTCAACTCCCTGGACAGTTTTGCCAAGTCCCTGCTCCATGGAAAGTGCTATGACAGGTGGGACAGATAATGAGGGTTTAATATTTTGTTGACACAAGTTTATTTGTTAAACAAAAGGTAATCATTATTTGTTTTCTTTCAGGTGGTTTGACAAATCATTTAACATGATTCTTTTCAAGAATGGCACCATGGGACTGAACGCAGAGCATTCCTGGGCGGATGCTCCCATTGTTGGCCATCTGTGGGAAGTATGTCCATTTAGTTTTTTATTTATTTAAAAAGAGCGAGAGAGAGAAATTTACTACTTCAATGAGCAATCAGTTTGTTTCATGTGTACTATTTAATTAGGTGTATCGGAGTTGAAACTTGACTCTGTTTTTCAGCATGTGCTCTCCATGGACCCTAAGTTGGGATATACAGAGGATGGTCATTGCCGTGGGAAGCCACACCCCAACCTGCCAGGACCCATGAAGCTGCAGTGGGACATCCCTGCAGAGGCAAGTCTGATAAAACGGCTATAATATTGCTATATTTGTTATTCATAGGCCTTTTTCCCTCTTCAGGTAGCTTGACCAATGTGTAGTTGTGTTTTAAATTTGATGTTTAGTTATATATGATGGATATTTTCATTTGACATTTAAAAAGGGGCCAAATGAAAGTGAGTTTAATAAGTGATAGCTTAATACACGCAAGTTAATGTTTTTCTTAATAGCAATGCTGAATTAAGAGTACGTTGCCAGTGATGTCATGCTTCATCTACTTAATCAAATATCACTACTCCGTCACTTCCTTCAGTGCCAGGAGGTCATCCAGAGTTCTCTGACAGTAGCCAGGGCTCTGGCAGATGATGTGGATTGCCACAGTGTCCCCTTCACTGACTTTGGCAAGGGTCTGATTAAGAAGTGCCGCACCAGTCCTGATGCCTTCATCCAGATTGCCCTACAGCTGGCTCATTACAGGGTTGGTACATTCTTCTCATTGGCTACTTAGCCAAAGTAATTTAGTATTCAATAAAACTACTAATGTTAAGATTTGTCCTTTTTAATTAGTTATTTTGCAAGAGAATAATTAATTTCTTGTTCTTTACCTTTTTTTGTTTGATTTTGAGGTGTACTGCCTTCATTAAGTTTAATAAAACTAATAGGGGTATGTTACAGATACATAGTCCACCTACACTACTTTTTAGTTCCAGCAGAGGGCAGTCACATCTTGCCAACCATCATATCACTGAACCCTATCAACATTTTCCAGAAATGATTTAATGTAAACATTGTTTAGATGAAGTTTGAGGCTGTATTTAACTGTTAGTATATTTGATAATACAGACCACAATAGCAGTCAAAACTTTTTTACATTTATTGTTAATGTGTGTCAACCTTAAGAGAATTTCTGTTGCCCCTTGAAGAAGCACTGGTTGTGATTGTTATTACAGGTCACAAATATATATATTATTAACTCAATTTGTAAAACCACTTCCGGTGGTTTCTTTTTTTAATGCTGGTCCATATTCTCATTCAAAAGGACAAAGGAAAGTTCTGCTTGACGTACGAAGCCTCCATGACGCGTTTGTTCCGTGAGGGTCGAACAGAAACTGTGCGCTCCTGTACCTCGGAGAGCTGTGCTTTTGTTCGCTCCATGATCAGAGACGAGACAGTAAGCAACACAGTACACATTTTTTTGATCCGGTATCTGGCTCTTCAGCTATTTGCCATGTTTTACTTTTGAATCTTTCCTGTCCATTCAGAGAGAAGAGCGCCTCAGGTTGCTCAAGGTGGCAGCAGAGAAACACCAAAACATGTACCGTCTGGCTATGACAGGAGGGGGCATCGATCGCCACCTTTTCTGTCTCTATGTGGTTTCCAAATACCTAGGAGAAGACTCAGCCTTCCTCAAGGAGGTATGAGATTTCCACTCTGCTTTTGTTAACTTCCTCCACCCGGAAGTCATATTGTCTGTGTGATGGATGGGTGGATGTCTAATAAAGAAAAATAGCTGGAGCTGGAGTAATAGTTGATTTATCCAGTGAATTAAGTATACGATACCCTTATTGTTTAGGTCCTGTCTGAGCCCTGGAGGCTGTCCACCAGTCAGACCCCTATGCAGCAGTTGGAGCTGTTCGACCTTGTCAGACACCCAGAATATGCGTCCTCTGGAGGCGGATTTGGTCCTGTGAGTTATCCATCAGTTTTAAACTGTAGTTTCTGAAGGCAGACAACAGTTTTGTCCTCTTTCTTCGATGGACAAATATTCTTATATTTATATTATATTTTGAGAAATGACTAACTTGTTTTTCTTTCTTGCGTCCACAAGGTGGCTGATGATGGTTATGGTGTCTCCTATATCATTGTTGGTGAGAACCTCATCAACTTCCACATTTCCAGCAAATTCTCAAGCCCAGAAACTGTAAGTTCACAAGGTTTTATGTTGTAACGTACAAATTAACATTATTTCATGGTTTTAATGAAAAGACTTTGAAACCCTCTTTCTGCATTTTTGCTTAATTTCAGGACTCGCATCGTTTCGGTGCCAACATCAGACAGGCCATGCTGGACATTCTGGGTCTTTTTCAGCTTGGCAATAAAGCCAAGTGATTGCACTCTCCATTAGTGCAAAAGCATAATTTGTTTTAGCAAAACATATATTCTCCATTAAGCGTGTACAGAATCAAATGTTGGATTTTGGGTTTATTTTTAAGTTAATTGATGTTACGTAAATAGGGGCAATTGAGAGGTATTTGGAAACTGTCAATATGTTTGTGAGGTGCTTATGTGTACTGTATCTATACACAGGGTGAGATTCTGGTGGTATTGGTTTCAGGTGGTGTACAGATCAAAGTTTTTATTTAATGGATTGTATGTGTCATAGTGAGGTTCTGATGTTAAAAAGGACAGAAAGGGAGGAAAAAATTGGAGACACTTAAGTCGGAAATGAAGTCTCCATTATCACAGGAAGACATTTTGGCTTAAAGCCTGTTCAGCAGCATCATCCAATATTTAAGTAACATTTTAAGATGAGAGATGATACAATATTTTTACTAGTTTTCTTAGTTTCGGTAAACATAAAAATAATTTTTTGTTTTCCTCTCAGTTACACATTCACACTTGCAGTCTCGTGTAACTTGCCAAAGCAGCTTGATGCTAAATATTAACAAAATGCATGTTGCGTGGAGTCCATTAATTTCACATGGCTTAATCTGAATTCTGAGTCTGAGTGTGTAGGTAGAACATTTGTGTCCAGTAATCGTATACCTACTGAAGCCTATAGGACAAAAACTGTTGATCTCTTAATACAAATTAATAAATATTCAACTTTGATCTTAAGAGTGATCCTGTATCAGTTCCATTCTGGATATCAAGGCAGACATCTGTTGCAGCTCCATACTCATTGATTTCCATTCAGACTCAAATTCATAGTTAGCCTGTTTGTTCTTTTTAGCTGCTATGATTTTACCATATAGCGATGAAGGCAGATCATGTTCAGCTGTGCGTGTTTGTCATATTCATACTCAGGTTTTTCTAACTTGGCCTAGTATGTATGGTGCTTGCAACAGCACAGCGAGATTAGCGCTTACATTGGCTTGTAAATGTGCAGCAATAGAAGAAGTTGAGATGCAGTGCAATGATATGTGACCCCGATTAATTCTGTAATAATAAGTTTGCTGTCGAAGTGAGGGATTTGGTAGGACAAGGTATAAGTCTGAGTGAATTTGACACAATTTGTAGCCAGAGGCGTTTTTCCTGTTTTTGTGTTTAAAAGAAAAAAGAATGGGTTAACTATACTGTGCACTCCATGACTGACCTTTAGTTCACACTAACCAATTCCTAACTTCCTTGGTAGACTTATAAAGTCTATCAAGTTGTCAGTTACAGCAGAGGCTGTGTTGAGGCTGTTGTTGCCTAGTGTGGAATCACTTAGTGAGTTGTTGTCTCTCTAGTACAGTACAAAATCAATGTTTCTTAGGGAGGGCAGAAGGACTGTCATGTGTAGGAAGGCATTTTTGTTATGTATATGTTGTCAGTTATCATTATTTATTTTTTTCCCCATATTTTAACCAATTTATCCGCACAACAGTTTGAGATATGCATCTGTACCAGCTGAATGCAGTGAATAATAAGCACTAAGTTAAAACGTTGCTGATTTAAGAAGTGAAACAGACAGAATGCTTCCTTTTTTTGACTTGACAGTTTTGTTATCACACACTTTGCCAGTATGTTGTACTTGTTTAGTATTTTATCTCAGTAGACCTTGAGTTTACACTGCTGCATGGATTTTGAAGATGAAGCTGTATATGTTTGCCTTTAATTTAAAGATGTGTAAAAAGGCATGCAGCTTATATACCAAAACAAGTTTTAACAATAAAGTGAATGTCACACAGTCGCATCACCTCTGAGTGTGTCATCTGTTTCTTACAATCTCTTCTTTTTATTTATTTATATAAATTCACAATGGATAAGAAAGCACTGTATTCATCACCATTAATGTTAAACACTGATGACTGCAGTCACTGATCAAATTTTGGATACATTTTATTTTTTTATACTTTATTTATTACTCAAATGACAGGTTTTTAGGGAGTGGCAAGAAGTCTAGGCAGGGTAGCTCTAAAACAGGGGGCCCCAACCTGCCCCCCTGTAGATCTGCCCCTGGGTTGGAATAATCAAAAAATGGTTACCAAAAAATGGTCAAAAAATCAATTTTGAGTAGTTTACATCCATGGTAGCAGCTCCTTGAGGATGTAGCCACAGTAGTATATATATATATATATATATATATATATTTATATATAATATCTGCATGCTGACTTGCCCAAAATGCTAAAAAGATGATGTTTAGCAAGTACAGTACTGTCTTTTACAAGTCTTAAGATACCATTAGATTTGTTGTTTTGTATATTTG
>JAUYWH010000024.1:7935796-7975410 GCA_034779795.1 Ctenopoma multispine | reverse complement strand
TATATAATTATTCTTATTAGAATACAACTAAAATATAAGTTAAACATGTACACAGTTTAAATAGTAGATAAACAGATAAGAATAGTAATGGAAGATAAAATCTAAAAAAGACATTTTGCAGAGTTTCTTCTTAGAGTGACCAGAATAAGAAAAACTTGATCAGGAATGGCATTTGTGACAGGATAGCAGTCAAGAAACTACTTTCTCTAATGTAGAAAACTGAGAAATAAATATATATGGCCATCATAGCATTGCTATAATACAAATCAAAACAGTGGCCTAAGACCTTTACGCAGTACTGGATAACATATTCTTTTATCTCATACATAACTCATACATTGTCTTAGTTTAGCCTGTTGGCATACTACCATTTGTAATCAGCACTAAACACAAATACTAGCAAGTATTTATTAACCAGAATGTTAGACAGTTTGAAATTTTGTCCTGATAGTTGCACTAGATGATTTGCTAAGGGATCAAGGCTATTACTATTACTACTGCATCCTGAAGATGAAAACTGTAAGTGAACCAACTTTCATGAAAATCCATCCCTCACAGTTGTCAAGGGATTTAACCTACTAGGAAAAATGTCAACCTCATGGTGGCACTGAAGGATCATCACAGTCCTTAGGAATCACCTTCCGGGGCACACAAATGTCTGTCTCAATTTTCATAACAGTCCATAATTAGTCATTTTTGGGTTATTTCACTCTGGCTCAAAGTAAAAAAAACTGAATGACTGATGTTTATTGCCAGTCACAGAGATAGACCTAGAGATTAATAATCATCAGTTGCCATCCCAGTTGTGAGCATTTAGCAGGGTTTTAGTGGTGGTTTTATCACCCTTGGTCTTCTTCACTGAGAAATTATTTTGAACCACAATGATGGTTTAACCTTTGGTTGCATTTTATATTTAGTACTCAACTTTCATTTAAATCAGACGGTGGACTTGTGAAAATGGGATCTTTCCTTCCTTCTAACAGTGTTTATTTAATCAAAAGGACACTGTAGCCTTCCAGTCTGGGCAGGTGGCTGGGCTCAAGTGGACAGCACCAAGGAGCCAGTTCCGTCTTTGATGGTATTAATACTGTAAGTCCGTCCTCTGAGGCTGCTCGTGGTGTATTCAGTGATTAACTTAAATTAAACACAACACGTTTAAAGGCATCACGAGGTGACAGATTTTCAAGGAGGGCATAGGCAGGGAGTAATTACATGTGACAGTTTCCCTTTAGCTCCTGTCCACCACATATGCTGAGCCATTAACTCTCTCTCACACACACACCTCCACAATTGTACACCCACCCTGAGCTCACCCTTCCCTGGGCTTCCAACAGGAGGTTAACATTTCAAGACCGCATTCCTGATGTCTGCCTACTCCTCATATACTGCGACCTGGCAATCCTGAGAAAAAGGATCACATGCAAAGTCAGTACTTTGCATATCTGTCCATTTTATGTCTTTACCAAAATACAGCATACTAACACAGCCCTCTGTGCATCAAGGTAGATTTTTTGTATTACTGTATTACCAATACAACATTCTGTGTCTTCTGTATTCCAATGACAAAGCATGTATAAAAACAATGGCAAATCCATACAGTGTAGTTCAACAGACTACAATCAGCTGGCTTAGGTACAAGAAGCTGTACACCTAATTGGCAAGCTGGAAAACCCATTCACTCAAGAGCAGACGCTGAAACCTAAAACCTTGACTTGCAGTTTCTAAAAGTAGACTTTGGGAGAGATCTGCGGCTTGTGCTTGTCACCATCTTAATTCATGTGCCACTTGCTCAACAACACCCTCAAAGAAAATAGGGGAGCCAGAGTTGCCTATCCTGTTTTATAAGCTATTCATTCACACAGGAGCGGAGATGCTGCCATTTTGGCTGCTGGTAATCAATGATAGCTGTTAACAGAGGAGAATGACTCTGTACTCATTGCACCTACTGTATGTAGATCAGTCATGTCATTCTTGATTCGGGTTTGGCAGGACAGTTTGTTTTTCCTGCACTGCTGGACAACTTACGTAAGTCTCTGTTATGACCCAAACTAATTGGGTTGAATCTTACATGTTGATTCAGCGAATGAAGAAAAAAATAATTGGACTTGCTTTGTCCTGCTGCTAAATGTTAGTTTAAGGGTGGATGTCTTTGACAGCAATATTTCTGGAAGGAAATGAGCTATGATTTTACATCAAAGTAGTCATCATAGAGGGAGTTCCACTGTTCAGATTAAACGCCCATTGTCAAAAATATAAACTAATCACTGTACATGGTTTGGGAAGATATATTTATAATGAATTTTAAAACAAATAGATAACTATACTGTACTACACACTGAATGAAGAAGTTCACCTAAGGCTTTGCTCACAAAATGACCTGATTCTAGCTGTTTAATCCCTGCTGTCCTCTGAAGTCTTCTGAATATCAAACACTGTAACTTCATCACTTCACAAACCACAGAGCCACACCAGTATGTCTTACGAATTTTATTTGGCTGAGAACCGGATCCATATTTTTAAAGAGGGCCATGTGAATCTAAGTGATTAAGGCGAGGATGTAAATGGAGAGGGTAAACTCTGTGGTTGGCATGAGGGGACCGTGCATGTCTGCAGCCAGCTGCACCTGTCCTAAGGGAGAAGGACCTGCATGGGGCCCCAAGGTGGAGCTCAGCCAAGAGGCAGCAGGAGAGGACGGTAAAGAAGAGCAGCTCAGTGCAGGTTGGGCTGAATGTGATTCCCCTGAGAATCTCTCCCTCCATGTGCTAAAGCTATAAATAACTTTTATTAGGTTTAAATGGAATTAGTGGAAATGTTAGTCGTCAGCGTGCTCACAGATACGTAGACTTTCTGAAGCAACAGGGGAAAGTGTTAATATAATACTTTAAGAGTCTTGCACTTAAGTACAGTGTGTGCAAACTGTGGCACAGAAGCATGCTCAAAACAATTAAATTACATTAGTTCCTCATTTATCCATTTTCTATATTTGTATATTTCTAGGGTCATTGTTGTAGGTCAATTCTTTGGTGGCAGGTAAGGAGTCACTCTTGACAGATGGCCACTCCATTACATGGATAATCAACCACATAGAGGCAGTTGAGGATGGTGGCATAACTACATAGCTTAAACCTTTTCTCTGCCAATTGAAGGGTGCTCTCCCTGCTGCTACCACTCCTAGCCTGCTGCTCCACTGTGTTCAGTGCTGATATCTATGATAACATAAAGCCGTCATTAAATAAGAAGGAACTAAATGACTCAAGGAAATGAAGTAAGAAAATGTAAACTTTATTGCAACTTTGTCATTCTAAGTTCTCTGATTTCCAGAAAAGAAAAAACACTTGTAATGGCACAGTCATCGTAATATGTACATTGCTGATACTGCAATAATCCAGACACTTGTGCTGCCCAGATCGAAGAGTGGCATACTAAGGCACATGACATGCTCAGTCTGTAGTGGGAGGGAATAACATATCAAAGCTTTTCCTGAAACTTATACGGGAGCAGACCACAGCATTCCATAAAAGCATTAGAACGGGAGCTGTAAAAGCTCGTCACGCGAAAAACTCGGTTGGGAAATCACAGTTTGTCCATTGTACTTCAGCTCTAGGAGAGATTAAGACGTTGACGTGTTCACAACATACTGTGTTGTACTAAGACATGGTGATTTGATAAGCTTCAGTAGACCTGAGTGTTTGAGTCGAAACAGTAAACTTATATCAGTCAGTTTAGTGGTAAAGCATTCACTAAGTGATACATTTGCGACTGTATCGTCACTGCTGGCCAGTCAAGATTGTCTTGAAGCACTAATCAACAAAAAGCACTATCATCAAACTAACTGATCATGGTGCAAAAGCCATTTCATATCTTCATGGACTGACTGGTTATAATCAGAATAAAATAAATGTAATTACTTATGGCAGTGTATATGAAGTCCTCAGCACTTCGGGTAAGTCCAAAAGGCCTGCAATATATATTTCTTACACATGAGACGATGGTATTTAAATTTTTCTGGGATCAGAAGAACTTTTCCCCACATTGTCCTGTGAGAGCAAAAGCTTGGCATTTTGGGAAATATCTATATTTGCTTTTTTGTCATATAACTTTCATATTTGCCTGTTAAATGTGAAGGATGTAGGCACATAACCCCTCTTGAAACCACACTGTGTTCTTTTACACTTTGGTTTATATACAGATTACTTCTCAAAACAGTGAGCTTTAAAGGTAATAGTAATTAGATTTTGTTACCTTTGAACCAGGTTAGTTGTTTCCCTGTCATCGCTCTGCAATCTAAGCTAACTGGCAGCTGGTTGTCTTTGTGGTTTTCTCATCGAACTCTGCAGCAATGTCAGTCTATTCATTATACATCTCCTTTCTACTGCCGAGCTGTTATCAACAAGGCTTTCTTTACCACATCATTTGGCATGTGAAAGAATATATCAACACAGCATTAAACAAAGTTAGTTTAAATAAGAGCAGTCAATTTAAAAACCCATACTACAGCAAGTTCGTATGTAAAATCGAATCTAAATTCAAAAACAGCCAGAGTTACAATGGCAGTTTCTTGGCCTCATGTTTATCTGGCCTACAGTACTAAAAGACATTCAGATGTGTCCAACAGAGTGGTGTGATGATTTTTAGTTTAAGGTAAACTATTGTAGGAATAAGTGCTAAGGGGTGACAGGTTGTTGTGTGTGATGACTCTGCAAAGCAGTGAAAACCATAACTTGAGGTACGTTCACAAAACATCAGCCCTTTGGCCTGATAAGTTCAAGTAGAAGCCTTCCCGATGAGTGAGCAAGATTTATGGTACAATGGTTTGTCATCTCCTTGCAAAGCTTTCCATGAGCTAATTTCCTTTTCAATAAGCACGTCCCCTTGAAAAAGCAATTTAAATCTTCTTCCTTCATCACTCCTTATCGCCATTTGGTCTTCTTGAGAGATTCGGATTCTTTTTAAGCAAACAAGTGGCTTGCCTTGTTCCGAAAGAGCCAGCAGCAGCTAAAAATTTAAAGACTGTATAAATGCAGTATGTAAACACACACAGACGTCTCTGAAAATTACATACAAAAAAAAAAAAATGCATAATAGATCAAAAAATCAGCCAAGAGGTAAAACTGATTAACACTTTTTTTTTTTAAAAAAGGAAGAAAAAATTGCCACAAAGAAAAAAAATACAAATCACTTTTGAACTGTAAAGTGCAAGTTTAAAAAATTGTTTAGCCTTGAGGCAGGGTCAATGGTCTGTAGTGGAAAAAGTGCAAGTTAAAAACAGCACAAGTATTGAAAAAAAAAAAAGAATTAGATTCAAAACAGTAACAGTAAGTCAAGTGACTCCGTGGATCATATGACTCAGCTTCTCCGTAAGAAAACAGCCACCTCCTCCAAGGCCACAGGGTAGTCCTGCAAGAACGTCCCCCCATCGAACACCTGAGCATTCTGGCTGTCCTGCCACTGGAAGCCCCCGTCAGGTAAATAAATATCTCTCTGCACTGCCCCCTTCTCCACCACCGGTGCCACCAGGACCTGGACACACACATGCACATCATCGTTTGGTAAAAAGAATTCAGACATCAGTGAGGTTGTACACTTAACTAGCAAGACATCAGGTTACAGCTGGGGTTGACTCATACACTATTGGATGCCAAGTATATTGGATGCTGAAAGAAGGAAGTCAATCCCCTCCCATCAGGATCATCAAGTCACCTCGTCTCCAATGAGGAACTGGTCATCGATGGTGAAGGTCATGGGGTCACTGGGACTGAGCCACCACATTGGCCGGTAGATGGGGTTTCCCGTGATCCGCCATTCCTCCGCATACTTTTCTATCAGCGGGACCACATCCCTCTGGTGCTTTGCTACGTAGATCCGAGTTAGGTTCAGCACCTTTGGGTCACCAACAGAGAGAGTGAGCATAAACATAATAAGGATTACAGAGAACAAATTGTTCCACGCCATTACAAAAGTTAAGTCATGAAGAAACTTAGCGCCTTTTTGTGAAGTTGTATTTTCATTCATAGCCACTTAATGTATTTATTAATATTCACACGAATATCGTTTCAAGAAATCTAGAGCAGCTTAGAAGCTGAAACCAATGAAAAAAAGTCACTTCCTAAAGTAAATCACCTTGAGGATGAGGATCTCAGGACAAGAACAATATTGACAGTGAGGTCTGCTAAAGACATTTGTGCCATCTCTGCACCCAGATATGCAGACAGAGCTTAAAAGCAGCTTATTGTTGACTTAGTGGATTTAAGACTGTCCAAGTCCTTCTCCTGTCTCCCTCTGGCCAAACTACTGCAGCATTCCTGAAAGGGTCACATCCTCTTCAGTGTCCCATGACAAAAACAAAACTTGACCGCATCTATAAAAAAATGTATTTTTATGAGTTGGGATTGAGAACATTTGTTGGAATGAGCTTGAAGTCACAGCCTGGGTTTAAGAGGATATTTCTCTAATTGAGAAGCCAGGCATGTGTGTGGGTTTGAGGTTTTATTGCTATTTGATTCCAGTGCAGTAGCTGCCGTGACCTGTCTATGACTGGAGTCTCACACATTCTGGAAATAAAGGTGCATCACATTTAAACTATACAGCAAAATGCCAGTTAAACAGAATCACTTATTATGTATAATGCAGTGGGCTTTTCTCCTTTTCTCAGTCTCACTTCATCCGTGTTTATACATCCATGGCCATGCAAGAAACCAAAATTGGAAAATATTGCTGCTGTCAAATGTCTAGCTGTCTAAATGGCCTATTTTTTATCTTTGTCACGCAGCACAAGTCACTAGCAATTTATTTCTCTGCCTCATGCCTCTCTCTGTGGAAAAAAAAAGCAGTTGATCACTCCCGCTCATGTCACACATGTCAATTAGGCCACGCACGGAAATCTTAATTGCAACAATAAACTATTTTTCCAAGACTTGTCCTCAAATTCATTATCATTCCTGCTGAAGTGGCTCTCAAAAGTGAGAGTGAGCCATAAATCTAGAGGAAGAATTGTAATTCAGAACAGATGGACTTAACCACAGGTGATGTTGGGAGGGGGGCCAAGCTATCGCTCCTATTGAGGGAAGAAGGAAAGGGCAAGAGAGGAAAAAATAGCCTTTACTGGTTTGAGAATCACCAAATGCTTTTCTATGCAGGAACCTGAGCTCTGGTACCACATGTCAAAAGTATCAATATCTGTCACTGGACTCTCTGAGACTGTAGACTGCTTTGTTTTCTTGCAGTGCTTGGTGAATGATACATTCCTGACATCCTGCAGAGAGTGACGGGATGGTGCACTGGCTCTCCTGCTAAGGTTCAGACTTTTGATACATCGGGTCTCAGCAGTACTCATGCACCTTTGGGTCACTGACATGGTGGGAACTTCTTGGCACTAACCCTCAAAATTGAGCAGAGTCTGCTGGGTCACTAAACCTTTCTCTCCTGCCTCTTCTCATGAGCAATCTTAACTCCTGTGCAAGAAGGAAGGATAATCTCCCACACCCTTTAGAACATCTAATTGGCAGCATTCATGCTTCACTTCACTTGATCTCTCCATTGTAAATCTTCACAAACGAAAATCCTATTACCAAGTCTAAAAAAGAATGTCAACCCACTATTATGTCACTATTGTAATTATATCTAATGTGGATAATAGAGCTGACACAGCTTATGATAACCACCTCACTCTGACAGTGCAGGAAGTGTGTTTAAGCAGAAAACAGTATTCTAATATATATGACGGTGACTATTCAAGGTGACTGGCTTGTAATGTGTTTCTAGTTTCTAGTTGTATACCCGGTCCTCTCCGCAGACCCAGGGTGGTGTGTGGAAGCTGATAACAGGTAGAAAAGCTGTGATTTCCAACCAGCGGATGAACAGTTCCACATCTGTGACTAATTCTCCAGACAGGGAGCCACCTGTAGAGAGAGAGGCAGATGAAAATGGTAAGATACTTTAAAAATGTTTTTTTCCTTCAGCTACTAAAAACTCCCCAGGAAGAGAACTGTGTGAGCTATGGGATTGTGAGAAGCTCTTTACATCTGATATTGTTTGAAATGATGCATATTCTGCATATTCTGGAATTGGTTTATGTTAATTATTTTGTTCATACTTCATAAATTCCATGTATTTATACACTGCTAGAAGAAAATGTCGATGAAATGATGTCTGTAACGCTGACAGCGTTCTGCGATTTCCACATCAAAGTAAATACTTTTCTCACAGACATGGACTGTCCGACTGGCTGTGATCTGCTATTACAAGAATTTGGAATATTACAGGAATACACTTTTGTGCAAAAAAAAAAAAGATCAGATGTTTTCTTGTGAAAAATAATAATTTATGCTCTTTTAGCTTTTATGCTATACTCTTTAGTTTTCATGTAAGGGGAAATGATTGTAAGCACTATTAGAGGTGATCTATAGGATGTGTTATTACCTACTGCATCAGGAATGAGGAAATTGTATCCCAGCAGAGTGTGGTGTAGCAGGGAGGGAATGATGCCCTTCAGGCCCATTGGGCTCCAGTCAGACTGCAAGCAGGTCATCCTCACAAACAGAGGCTTGTGGCTTGACCTGAGACACAAACCAGAATAAACATGATGCAAATCTAATTTACAGTAAAATATAATCTCAAAATGTAATAAATTAAATCTCCACAAATGATAGCAGTGATGGGAAAAACGCTTGCTGATGATGCTTAGATGAGAGCCTTACCGTGTCCCTGCTGTCATGATGGTGGAGTTTCCTATCCTGGTGGCAAGATCAGCCAATAGGCTGATGTACTTATCTCCACCCAGAGCCTGTGGTGGTCGCAGGGCCTGTTCTTCAAACAGATTCCCCTCGCCCCCCTCTAACACGATGTACTCCATTTCCAAATGGGTACGCAGGGAGCCCACCCTGTCTAGAAACCAGCTCACTGCTGCCGGGTTTGTGACATTCAGCTTTACACAAAACCTTCCTCTCCAGTGACTCATTACAGGGATCTGTGGGCAAGAAGAAACTGGATTTTATTTGACTTCAGTGATAGATTTTCTGGAGTATATCAAATTCACAAATTCTGTGAATGGACCAGTCTCACTGGAGAGGATGTGACTCCTTACTACAAGAATGAAACTGCAGGTTAATGCTAAAATGTGTTGTACTGTGAACGTAGCATAAGTACTTCACAGGATGATGAATGAACACCAGTCAGGTCTCACCAGTTGTCCCTGAGGGGCTGAGGGGAGACTGAGCCAGTAAGCCTGGGTGCCATCCATGAGTGAGGTGTGGAACTGCATGGTGTCCACGCCCAGGAAAGGGGACAGGGTGATGGAAATGTTAAGAAGCTTGACAAGCGGGAGGTCCCTGGTCAGTCTCTTGGACATCCCCCTTTTCCTGTTGTTGAGGTAGTCGTGGTCCTGCTTACAGACAGAGACATACACTATAACATAAGTGCTTATATAGCTTTATACTTATCACATGTATATCTCTGTGTGGGTCCATTGTTTTGTAAAATTGTAGCTGTGACAATATGACCTCTGATCATTTGAAATATACATAATGCTATGGAATTTAGTCTAACCAAGATTTGAAATTACATAACTGTGGATCAAAACATCTTAAGAATATAAGAGCTGACCACAAGAAGTGAGGTTGTAGTGGGAAGAAAGGGTAGATTAGCATATATTACAACCGTTTTCCCAAGAGGATCAATAAAAGATGTCATTACTTTATATGGAACCTTTTACAATTTGGTTGTAAATAACTGTCAAAATACTAGAAACTGACACAAAGAGGACAAAAAAACAGGCTTGTTTTAGGTCTTTTTGAACTTTAGGCTGTATTATTAAGTTTCACAGTTATACATTTTATAACATGGCACACGTAGTAATTTTCCAATGCTGACAAATAATTCAAAACCAATATGGAAACTGGGAAAGAAAGGTCATACTGTGACTGATAATTTATGAATACTTAGTAAACTAGTAAAACTATTGTAGAGTGAAAGAGAGATCTAGTTTTTACAGAGGCTCATTATTGCCAGTCACACCTCTGTAAGTTTCCATGCAGAGCTTTATGTGTGGCTGAGTCTTTGTGGCAGTTAATAAGTAGGAGTGGGGAAAGTTGAGTCACCAACACCGTGCTCATTATCTTTGATGTATCAAAGATTGTGTGAAAGGGCAGATAACACTGGTGAAAAGAAGTGACATGGTCAAACTTGACCTCTCTGGTGGACTGTTATGCGTCCTGTTCTGTTGCACAGTCCAGGTCAGATCACAGCATCGTACAGGTGTCAGGATCACCTGCTTGGGTTATCCTTGGCTATGATCCCTTCAAATCTCAACACACCCAATTCTTCGCCATCCAGCAGTTGCACCCCACTCAGAGCAACCTGAGACGTATCAGAGACGCACTGTTTGCCTTCTCTCAGCTATATTTGTTTTGTAATGGAATATCACGATGGAATATCATGGTATTGACATAGATCCACTTGACCGTGGGGGTCTTGTTTCCAGGCAGCTCCCAACAGCACTCAAGGGTAGTAACTGGATAAATATCAAACAGTAACAAAAAACACTGGCATTTCATATAGAATTTTAGAACACATTTACCGATGAGATCTTAGTGAAAAAGATCGAGAATATCTCCAAATGTACAGTAATATGGTGAGCAAATTTCTAATATACTCTGCAGGTGATGCACAGTCTTGGGATACACATTTTTCAACATGAAGGTAACAAGCACTGAACCATTTTTTTTCTTCATGTGACTCTTTGGTGAACCTGTCCCCCCTCTTTTGTTTCTCGCCTGTTTCCAGCGCTCTTGAGATCCACTTAAGCCAAGTCTTTCATCTCTGTCCCTGACCAGTTTAAAAGCCTCTGACCAGTGAACCCTCACCAGCCTCACAACACAGATGGTTTCAGAGGAGGATTATGAGAATCTAAAGCTACATGGTGCAAGAATTGGCTGACGGATGAAAAACTTCCAGCAAATCAGATATTTATTGTAGAGAGCTACTGTGAATACAGAGTTACAGAACAACTGGCTTTTGTGTTTCTTTGAAGGACTTAGGGCTATTTGTCTATCTAAATTATAGTTAAAGGTGCTTTTTTTATTCATTTTCATTTTGAAAGTTGGTTATTTTGTCATGAATAATGAGAACGGAAAACAGGGAAATAACCTGAACCCGAAATAACCTCTAATTACACAGTCTCTTATTTTATGTTGGAACAGACTAATTCAAGGAGGAGAAATCAGGTAGAGTGAACAAGGGAGAGAGAGCTGAATTTACTTGGACTTGAATTTTTTTAGAGAGGAGGCAGACTGTGCACAAATCTGTGACAGCTTTGAAGTGACCAGTAAAATAGTCACTGTTGTACAAGACGTTTTCACTTTGTGGGTCACTTTGTTCTTATTTTCTTAGCCACTTCAACTTACTTCTTAAATCCAAGACTATAGTTTTTGTCACCTCGGAGGCTAAACAGTCGTGTGTAGTAGAACAATTTTATATTTATAGCTACAAGGTCACTGCTAGATTTATGTTTTATGTTCACTGGTCTTTAGGGAGACACAGAAACTATGACTATTTAGTTGTGCACATTTAAGGTTTGACTTTTATGGATGAGCATAGCTAAAACTCCAGTGAATATAATTTAACAATATCATACGAACCATATCAGAGAGGAGGGTGGTGGAATGTTCATTGAGGCTGATGACTCCCTCCCCCAGCTGATGTCTCCTCATACGATTAGAGAAGATCCTCAGTTCCCTCTCCAACTTCTGCCCTGAATCCACGTTGGTGAGCAGCTTCCAGAACGGCAGCCTGCAGGACACACAAAGATTTCATACAGGACCTGCTACTCTGAGGAACGTGGATGAATTTGATGAATCTGTATGACTGTTAAACATCCTCACACCTTCAGTCTGTATGCACATCTCTACTTGACAACCCCAGAATCATCAATCTGGAAAAGATATTATGCAAGGACATTCTCATCTCTAATCTTAATCTTAACTTGAACTAACCCCAGCAATTTCATGTTGGGCAACTCCCTGCTGGGTTGGGAGAGTTGTTGTATTGCTTCCTGGTGAGCAGCTTTCACATTGTAGGCTACACACACAGTGTACTGTAGAGGGAGACGCTCCATACTGGGCAGTGACTGCAGGCAGAACTGATGTCTGCTGTCCACCCCCAGCTGCAGAGGGATATCAGGAGACACAAGAACTGCAACACCTGCATGGTAGGAAACACAGGAAATTATAGGGGAAATTAATTTATGAGATTACTCTTTCAGATCTGTTACTTTGGGGGATCAGAAAAAATGAAACATAATGTTTTAACTCAAACAGACCTTGATGTACAGCAGTAAAATCAAGTTTAAGTTTGAGACGGTCCACTGCGGATTCCTCTTATGTGACATAGTGCGTGAGTGTTACTGAGACCTGTATGAGTATGATGGATGGAGTGTTGTGGGAGGTAGAGTGTAGGCTGTGTCAGCTGATATTGCTCCTCTTAGATGTGAAAAAAACACTCCTTAGAATGAGATATAGCAGTATGTGGTTGGATGAGTTTACCCTGTGGCTGCTGGCACCTTCTAGGTAGATCACACTGTTGCACCAATTTAGGAAAGAGTTAGGTAAGTGGGATTTATAGTAGAAGGAACTTCGGTAGTAAATAATAATAAATCATGAATAAATAATAATGATTAGAATGATTCTGTATTCATTTGTTGTCTCTTGGGTTTGTTCCAGAACATTACAACACTTTCACTGAAACTGAACATGTAACTGTGGTTAAATAATAATAACTGATAGCTTTTCCAAAACATTCTCCAAACTCTTCTCTCTCTGTTCATATATTGCTTTTCAGAGGCCGTGTGAATAGATAAGATTATGCGAAGCAGATAATTGTGTCCGCAGATGTAGCTGCCCTGCAAGGAATGTCTCTACGCTCTCAGGTTACCCCCGCCCCCCACCCACACCACTTTTCAACCCGTCCCGACTCCCACCTCTCTCCAAGCTTACTACCTTCCTCTCCTCTCTGCTTTGCTGTGGGTCTGTCTTATCTCAGGTCAGCAGAACACTATCACAGAGCCTTCAACCCATACTCTGACCCTTGGTTTCTCTCCTGCATTTTTGCGCAACCTGCTCAAATAAGACAACCTAGGATTTGGGATTTGGAGCTAATCAATGGGCAGATTAGGGTGCAAAACCTGTTTCCAAAGCATGCAAGTCAGTCTGAGAACCTGGGCTGAGAGCTTGGTTCACTTCAGCAACCCTCTCTAGTTTCAATGGGCTTACTGTTCTCATGAAGGGAAAGACCAGGAGCAGGCAGGATACTCATGTACCAGTTTATAATCAGATTAATAGCTTCAGAGATCAGTATTCAAGCACTGCATAAGCCTAATGAAGAGCCTTCAACCTCAAGGTAACTCTCATGTGTTTGCAATGGATAATGTCAAAGATATACTTGTAACACCTCAGCTGCCTCTCACAAGTTATTAGTTCATCACCCAACTGCTTGTTACAGCTTTCTAACTGCCACATAAATGTAGATTTTTGCTAGAAAACAGCATGCAAAGCAAAAGAGCTGCAAAGCTGTGCATATACAGTGGAACAGAAAGTGAGACAGTGGAGAAAATGTTATAGCTTTATGGAAGGAAAAGTGGAACGCAGGAAGTGGAAACAGAGGTGACTGAAGAACACCATACACTAAGCAGTCTTGTAGAGTGATGCGCAAATCATTGTGTTTCACCAAAGGGCAAACGGGATGCAAGCATAACGTCTTGGCTCATATTAAAATTTTATGGAAAACAACACTGCAGAACCTCAAAGAAATGAAATGATCTGGTCAAAAACAACTGTAATTTTTTATTCTATTCTTGACTAAACAGTAGATTTAAATGTTATTACATTACATTTTTTCTGATGTGTTTAAACGGTTCTACTCAAAGCTTTTTGCTTGATACAGTATACATTTTAGAGAGACCCTGCTCATTTAAGTGTCGTCACAGACACACACCTTTATCTGAAAACCCCCTGTAGATGCATATACCAGACAGAAGCAGGAATCAATAAGTGTTATTTAAAGAAAGGCAAGCCGGTTTTAAACCTTAGGTTACAGCAAAGGTGGGGTGCCCAGAAGTTAAAGGGGAAGTGAGGGTGGACCCTATTTATAGAACTATTCCTTAAACACTCTGAGCTTCCCCCGAAAGATTTTCCACTAGCTCTCAAAAGTGAAATTATATGCCTGCCCGCCCGTATCCTCTCACCTTCACTGCAGCAGATAGGCAAATGTAAAGGTGAGTGTGTTTACTGGGTAGATTTAAAAGACTTGACACACACACCTCAACACAGCCAACCTTGGACCACCAAACGTCAACAAAAAAGTTTATACAGCCATGAAAGTTCTGGACTTCCTCTAGCTCAGTCTCAGCTGAACATTTTGAGGTGGTAGTGGTAGTGACTCCGTGCAGCTTATGAGGGGTCAGGAAGGTTTTACTGTGACATATAGGCCCGTGGAGAGCGGCTGGTCTGTAGAAAAACTCCCTGACTCCCCTCTGCTGTGGACCAGATGGGCCGCAATCTTTTACATGTCATATTTATACTTTTATTTATGACACCTGTGCAAGCTTACAGACCTGACTGGGGTTATAAAAACATGCATTCAAACACTAGCTGTGCGTGTGTGTGTTTTCAGGCATGTATTTCCTTAACAATGGAAACTTAGTTTCTGTGCCCAACCTCAAGAAATTGATGGCCACAAAACTGGGATCTTGCCATGGCAGTAAATTTCCAATCCCACTTATTGAAAAAATAATGAAACACTAAAGAGACTTTCTCTGCTCTGTTCCTATCTTCAATCAGTTTTATTGTTGCGTGTTAGATGCTGTGTTCTGTAAGAGGTCCTTATGACAATAGATGTCAATAGAACAGATGACATAGTTTGATGTAATGTTCAATTCTTTTCCATTAATGTTTCTTGTTTTATTTGACTGCAGTATTTTTTTACTCCAGTTACAGCTGATAAAGTTAGAAAACTGTAAAAGTACTCTAGTTCATTGTTTTGATTTAATTTGCATAAAGAAATGCTCACTATTAAAGGTATCGCACCTCCAAGAGGGTAGGAAATACTGATTTGACACATCATTGTATCAATGGGCATAAGAGACTGTATCCGCCCTACATAACAATAAATCTTGCCTCTCTCTTGCTTGTTGTCCTTGATAGAAAGTATTATCTAGGATATTGCCTGTGGAAAATCTTATGAGATGGGTGTCATACAGTATCCATCTCATACAAGAGATGACAGCTTGCTTTTAACAAAGCTTCAGTTGGCTAAGTGAGTCATTCTCAAAGTGTTTCACCTCTCACTTATCCAGGGAGAGTCGAGGTTTCAGGGCAGCTGCCCTGGGCCCTCTAGGTGACCTATTGAGTAACATGTTTTGGGGCAGCTTTCTTTCCTTCTAGTATGTGCAAGCTGAATATTTCAAGCATTTATTTCTCCATAAACATGTGTCATTGATCTACACTAGGGTTGGCTAAAGACATACTCTACCACACTGGAAGCCATTCAGAACAACGAAAGAACACACCAATAAGACAACAAGTTAATTTCACTTGTCTGTGTATTAAACAAGTCAACTCAACATATACCATGGCCTTGAACAGCATATGTTCATCCATGACTAGACATTGATGCTTTTTTTAAAGCTTCTTTATTGTGCATGTTTTGCGCTTATATTGTTGGACCACAATCAAATGGTTGCTCGATTCCTCTGCTACTGCTCGCAATATTAATTCTTCATGTTTTTAGTTTAGTATTATTATTATTTATGCCATTGTAAAGTTTTGTTTTATCAAAAGAAGCCCACTAAGTATCATTATCTGAAAGAAGAAATCTAAATGTATTACAGTTACATAACTTATCTGTCTGTTGTCCTTGGCTGGTTCCTTCTAAGAGACCAAACAAATGAGCAGGAGCAGTTGAGTATTATTTCTTTGGATCCCACACGGAAAGATTGAGTCAGAGAAAGAAATAAAGACTAAGAGGTAATGAGACAAAGGGGAATAAAATTACACAAAAAAAGAAAGATGGGGAGACCATAAGCAAGAAAAGGAGATGATGTATATGGAGAACCAATATACAGTATACAGCCTAAAAAGTAACTCTATGCATGTGTATATTGCTAATTAATGTTTTAAGGAATTGTGTCAAGTCCACCTGACTTTTGCAGACATTATAACTGATTCTAATAATTCATCAAAGCATGGAAAAATAGATAGGAAGAAACAGTGGATAAATTACTTTTACTGGATAAAGACTGAGTTTAAGAGAGTGAGGTGATGGGAACGTTACAGTGGTCACACACTTATTTCAACAGCCTGACTTCTCCAAGCCCTACGTTTTAATGAGTTGGGGAAACTTTGATGAGGTCCAAGTAATATCTCTGATGAAGCAATGATGTACAGTGCTTTGAAAAAGTAAAAGACCCCTTCCTGATTTTCTAACTCTCCAAACCTGCCTGGCACTATGGAAAAAAGCAGTTGCCCCAAAAACCTAATAAATGGTTGTGTCACCTTTGGTGGCAACAAGTGCAATCAAGTCATTCTTTCACATTGCTGTGGAGGAATTTTGGTCCACTCTTCTTTGCAGAATAGTTGTAATTCAGCTACATTGGAGGGTTTTGAGCATGACCGGACTGTCTGAGGTCATGCCACAGCATCATAATTAGACTAAACTCCAAACTTTGAATAGGCCACTTCAAAACCTTAATTTCCTTTTTTTCAGCCATTCAGAGGTGGGCGTGAGCTTGAGGTCATAAACTGATGGTCAAACATTCTCATTAAGGAATTTCTGATGGAGTGCAAAATTGGTTCTATCAATTATGAAAAGTCTTCCAGCTCCTGAAGCTGCAACGCAGTCCCAGACCATCACACTACCACCACCATGTTTGACTGTTGATATTATGTTATTTTTATGAAATGCTGTGTTAGTTTTACGCCAGATGTAACAAGATGCACAACTTCCAAAAACCTTTGTCTCATCAGTCCACAGACTTCTTGCCTAATATCTTGCGGACAATCAAGATGCGTTTTGCAGATGTGAGATGAGCCTTTGTGTTCTTTTTGTTAAACAGTGGTTTTCGTCTCCTTCTCTCCTATTGATGCCATTTTTGTCCAGTCTCTTTATTATTGTTGAGTCATTAACACTGACTTTAACTGAGCCAAGTGAAGCGCACATTTTTAGATGTTGTACTGGGCCCTTTTATGACCTCATCTGTGAGTGGTCATTGTGCTCTTGGAGTAATTTTGGTATGTTGGTCTCTACTGGGAAGGTTCACCACTGTTACAAGTTTTCTCTATTTGTGGATAATGACTCTCACTGTGGTTCACTGGAGTCCCAAAGCCTCAGAAATGGTTTGTCAGATGTTTCTTATCTGTTCTTGAATTTCTTTAGATCGCAACATAATGTGTTGCTTTTTAGGATCTTTTAAAGTCTGGATGTGGCAAGTGTAATTGAAGTCTACTTTTCAAAAAAATTTGGTTAATCATAGTTCATTCATGACTTTTTCACATTGGGCCAGGCAGGTTTGGACAGCTTTTTTACCTGTGTAACAAATGCAAAAAAATAAAAAATCTGAACGTGGCAGATACTTTTTCACAACACTGTAGATTTATGCAGTATTCTGTGTTCTGTGCGTATTAATAATGCTCATATAAAAACATAAGAGAATGGACAAACCATAAAACTATGTTTGCATGTAGAATCGGTAACAAGTATGACCCAAATATCAACAAATACAATATTTCTAAGCTGACAGAAAACAAACAATAATGATCTTTTGTGTATTTATTGAACAAACCAATTCAACATTAATTGGTTGAACTTGTTGAATCACCATTGGCAGCAATAACTTCAAGCATGCACTTCCTGCAGCTGTAGATTAGACCTGCACACCAAGGAATTTTGAACCAATACAGACATGTCTCAGCTCAGCAATATTCTTAGGATGTCTGGTGTGAACGATTCTATGTAAGTCATTCCACAGCATCCCTACTGGCTTAAAGTCTGGGCACTAACTGAGCTATGCCCAGACCTCAACCCAGTGTTGTTGACCATCAGTCAGCTGGAGGTGTAAAAAAATAACTTTTCCATTGCAAAGAAAAACTTTGTTTTAGAATTAAAAACACTGACAAGTCTTTTACAACATTCTGCATGAACACAGCTGAACCAGTCAAGCATCGTAAATCCTACCCTGAAACAAAAAAACAGTAAAAAAACAAATTATTATGTCACTAAATGTTTTACTTTTGAGTTCAGCTTTGTAGATTGCAAATGGAAATAATAACTAATAAATTGGTTGAAGCCATTACAGAAAAAATGTATAAAATTAGGGTTAGGTGCAGTATTTTAGTATATTATGATAGCATCTATACAAAAGTAACCATGCATCTTTAATTTGTTGCATTATTTGTTTTAGGACATGGTTACAGAGGCAATTTACGTCACTCATGTATCAGCTTACTTTCATTTTTGACAATGTGCAGAAAATATAGCTATAGTATGTGCATGTGAATAGTGAAATTGTGCCCAGTTGTATTTGTATGGATAAAGACAGATGTGACAAGTTCCTCCAGTTGGCGATGCTCTCAAATGTCACTCTCTTGCACTGCTGCATATCTCTTTTCTTCTGTCGCATCTTCATCACTGTTCTGTCTACTTCGCTACTCTTTGTGTTCTTTGCTTTATCTTTTATTTCAACTGTTACTGAATGGTATGAAGTCTTTGGTTTGCTCTGTGTTGTCTGTGTTGCTCTTTAACCGTCCCCAGGAGATCTCTCAGGTTAGTAACATCAGTCGCAGTCCATATTACCAACTGCATATGTAGTCAAAGGAGTGCATCCTTTGACTTACTAGGGTCAGTGAAAACAGGTCTCATGCACACACCATGCCTCCTTTGTACAATAGAAATATTGCTAATGGTCAGTGGGTTCATACAGCTGCACGGACTAGAATTACAGTTAAACTAAAGTATATTTGTTTTCTCCAAAGCAGATTGAAGAAAAAAATTGGCATCACAGATCTGATGAAGGCTTTATGCTGAAACACAGATTTGTCACCCCATTAGTTACATATAAAATTCACTAAAATGATCAAGACATCTGGTGACTTTTACTCTTTCATTACCACAGAAGAGCTGTTTTTCTTATGTTCTCTTATGAACTGACTTTTTGAAGTACGACTGATTTTAGTGGGAGCAGTGAAGGTACACAACTGCATCACTGAATTACAAGTGTGTTGTGTGTAATGCACAGAAAATATACTTTATACTTTATAAGCCAGCATCTAACTTGAAAGTAGCATAAAATTATGATTACAGTTGTTTTTTTAGTGGCCAACTTGAAACATAGTAAGCCAAACCAGCTACTCTTGCTAAAAGCAGTGGTGTTGCCATGGTGTGCTGATTATTGATTGACAGGAGTAGAGTTGCACATACTATTTTCAGTTGAATTGTTGTATTTAATTTTTCCTCACAGTTTTACTTGGAAATACAAGATTGACATAAATTCTGGTTAGATTTACTTTTAGAGTTTACATTTTTAAAAATTGTTGCATTTTTTTAACATTCTGTAAGCGATTTTCAGTGCTGTATTCAATTAGACTTGGTTAGTTTAAATGCAAAAATAATAATCTGATTTAACACTCACACAGTTGCACAAACTCACATTTTCCCATAATGATCTTGTTTGCTATCCATGCATAACTGTGGACGTTTTTTTCCATAAAAACTGCTTTAATTGTTTCCTGTCTAACCATCACAATAACAGAGCTATGACTCTACTACATCATACTGTTCATTGCAACATAAGTCATATTATACTTTAAATGTGATTTTTTACATATTACTTCTATCAGACTTGATAAACAAGCTGCCTTTTCATAATAAACCATAACCAACCAGGTTGATGCATACAAGCTGCTTGGATTAGTTTACAGCAGACTTGTACTACTTACATAGGATTTCATATTTATTCAAGGTAATCAGTATATCTAATGTGCATAGTTGAAATATACAATAAACAAAGACTGCAGACTACAAATGAAACATCTACCATACACAAATACATGTGTAGTAGTTAAATAATACAGACAGTCAAGCAGACAAGCAAACTTTTTGATATTAAAATTTGTGGAATGATCTAAATAAAAAATAAAATCAGGAAGGAATAATTTTACAGCACTGTTTATATACAGTAAATTGTAAATAAACATTAAATAAGTCTGGGTATTAAAAGTTGATACACCTTTTTGGCATGAGCAAGTTTAAGAAGCAGCACAAGTGAGTTTTAGTGACAGTCTTTACACTCACACAGCAGCGCACCTTTGGATTCATTCTGACAATCGTTTGTGCTCTTCCTTTCACCAAGGCACACGATAAATCACCAAAAATGTGCACCTTGCTCTTTGTATAAAAGAAGAATAAAACACAATGCACATCTGTCCCTTTCAACTTTTCAACTTACAGACCAATTTATCTGTAATAATTTCTGAGTCTTTCAGTTGTGAAAAATGTGTGATTAGTTCTATCTGAGGTCAAATGTGAACATATTTAAGAGCCAAACAAATACACGAATAAGAAGTCATGTTAGATATACCTTTAAATCTCCAATAGGCATTTTTGTCATTGCTGAGCATCAGTTTGCTATGTTTGGGGCATGTACAGTATGTGTCTGTGTGTGGTTACTTGGCAACATTCAAACAGTTGTTCTGATCTCATCTCATCTCGTGTGTGTGTGTGTGTGTGTGTGTGTGTGTGTGTGTGTGTGTGCGTTTTGACTCTGTGTAAAGCTAAACACAGAAACAAAGGGTTACAGGGTGCTGATAATTACCGCTGCCTTCACACAAGGTGGAAAAGGGATTTAAGTCATGTGCGCCTCGTTAAGCCTGCCACTGTGTTACATAAGATCCCAAAACGTGTATGGGTGCATGTGCATGTAAATGTGTTCATTTCTTTCCTCTCAGCATGTAAACGAAGGTGTGTGTGGCTACTGTTAACAATCAGTGAAATCATAATAAATTATTGTTTGAATTACCTCATTGGCTGACATGAGACTATTAGCCTTTTTATAGATGCTGGTTAGCACAAATTAGTAGTTATAATACATTCACATATTCACATGTACGCAACTCTCTTACACACTGACGAACAATAACATGATGTTTATGTCTGAAAAAGTACATGCTATAATGTGCACTTGTGTAAAATGAGATTTTTAGCCCCTTGCATCCCTTGCTGTGATGTTGCCAGTCTGTTTATAATGTAATATTCATGTAAAAATCTTATCAAGATCAAAGATTTGTTAGTTTGAACAGCAGCTCAGTAAGAAAAGTCCACACAGAGAGAACTTGAGATCGAAGTCCCTAAGGTTGATGCTATACTTGCTCCCACACACACAAAACTACACCACAAACGTTCCTCATCAGTCACATTAACCATTCACATCCGCCAGTGGCCCATGCCTCCCCTCTTTGCCCCCAGGATAAAATCTAACACCCCTAAAATAACCTGGTGAGTTATAAGAGTCAGCTTCATCCAACCTGCCCTTTTAATAGAAACAAAAGGCAATTACCCCGGTATCCCTAAGAGTTAATTTAAGATGCTAAAGGTGGTTTGCTTCCTATTGTAATCTAATCTATAAATTAATAAACTCAGATGCCACAGACAGTATTGAGTCACACTCTATTTGTGAGCGAGCCGTCCTATCCAGTCAGGGCTAAGTGTTTTGGAGATGCCGTCGTTGGAAGCAGTTGGACCATTTTTCTCAGCTCAAACACAGACAAACATGTGCATGAGGGGTGGGGTGGGGTGTAAGAAAGCACAACAACATCAGCAGGGCTTCCCTCACGCCCTGGGATTCACGCCACACACCATAATTGCCTATGTGGGGTCAGATTTCCTGAGCTCTTCTGCTAACACTACACTAATAGCAAGTGTGGCAAAAAAAGTTGACCCTGTGTCATTTGAAAGATTTGAAGGCCTCTCTTATTGTGACAGAACTAGATGTAAATAATTACTCCACTCCACTTTTTCCAATGATTTGAAAATGATTAATGCCAACAATGATCTCTTACCTGATGAGCCCAGGAAATAGCGTTCCAGGACGGATCCGAAGCCTGAGGGATTGTCTTTCAGATCACTGACAATGAAGGGCTGCATGGTGGCGTTTTGATCGTTGATGGGCCACGTCTGTCCCCGGACACTGGCACCTCCATACCAGGACACGTTGGTCATGGAGAAGCAGTCCTGGTAAAGAGGTAGAGAAGGGTTTCCATTCAGAAAGACAGAGTGAAGACTGAAACAATGTGACGCTAAGGCTTAGGAAAAAGGGGACAAATAAGAAAAGTATATCAGCAATATGCTGAATGGTGGAGTTGAGAATTAAAATAACTGAAAGAGACGCGTTGGACATTACATTAATAGAGGTTGGAAGAAGTTTCACAGTAAGTTACTGTTACTTTAGTGCAGAAACACAATGCGCAGGGCGCTGCTCTCAGAAAGCCTCGCACGCAGGAGGGATTACATGACAGAGTGTCTAAGACAAAGTTTTCTCTCCCTCAGAGCGTCTTTCGGCGTGGGAAACAGACGCAAACTGGGCACTCATGTCAGACTTCATGACAGCAAATCCGGGCTCTGTTAAAGAGTTTGGAAACAGGTGCCAAGTGGTCACCTGAGAGGATTTGGGAAATAAGAAAAATAAAAATCGACTTTTCTATGGGGCAGTCGCGCCACATGGAAAGGAATGTTCCTGCGGGGACAGATTAACCTCCCCAAGCATCCCAATAGTTAAATGCCTTTGATAATTAAGCTGGGAGGAAAGTACAGTAAGTACTGGGGAAGTAAAAGTGCATAACAATTGTGACGAAGCAGCATTAACACTAGACGTATTTCCTCATTGGCGGATTTAAAACGCGTGAGGTAAACACGAAAATATCTATTTATTTTTTGTGTAAAATATCGACTAAAATAATCAAATCGAGAGAAATGAGGAGAATATTTTATAAACTTTACAAACTCATAGAATCATATACGTCAATTTTATGCCCTTAAGCTGCAAAATTTATTTTAAACAAAATCTTTAAAAACTTTTTACGGTGTCTTGTGTCTCAGTAATAGGTAAACAAGTAAAACAAACAACTCTAATAAGACTCGATCAATTAAACAAATTGTAAATGTGTTAATTCATTTTGTGCAGCATCACAACAAGCTTGAACAATTACACGCCAATTAACGCTGGGTGACTGCTGACGTGAATAGGTGTTTCTGCATATTCATTTTTTTTTGCGCAAATACATGATCTTCATAAGATTTTAGTTGCGTTTTAGGAAGATGCGGACTGACTGCTGAGCGCACACTGAGAGAAACCCTACCTTCAGCTCCACATGACAGTGCACCGGCGCCCAGGTCATACTGTAGCACTCCGTCTCCGTCTCCTCATTCACCTCCAGCGAGATCTTCACCTCTGCCACCGAATCCCACGTATAACAGAACTCAGTTTTATTCAGCCAGCACAGGTTCCTCACGAAGGGAACCTCAATGTCAGGGTTCCCCACGTTCCCGACGTCGATCTCCACATAGGTCTTGTCCTCCGTCAGGGTCTGTATGACCAGCGATTGGGTTCTTCTCTCCCAGATCAGTCCGCTAAAAGTCCCCCTAAGGATCCAGTTCTTGTTGGGCTGGTCCACCACTTGCCAGTATATGATCCCGATGGTCATTACAAAGAAGACGGCCACCCCGAGACAGGCTATAGCTCCTTTCCACGTCTCGTTCATCTCCTTCAATCCCGTGTCCCATGTTACCTCTGGGATGGGACTAGGGTTCCTATTTCGAGCGTGGGGCATGTTGTTTTTGAGAGTCAAACACAGAAAATGCTGCAGTAATCTCTGTGCGTCAAAAATCTCTGTTGCTTCATCATCTCATGGTGTTTTCAGTGTGGCTACAGGGTAAATCAGCCTACTCTTTATATTTACACCGTTTACACTGTTGGGCTTTTTTTGCGCAATTGTGCCAGGAACAGAGACCTGTCATGTGAAGAAAGCTGTGAGAAAAAAACCCATCGGGAAAATAAAACAGTATGAATGAATAATTGACTTACCACATACTGCTGCTGATTTAAAAGAGGATTTGTGAATTGCATTGGCTGTAGTGAGCTCATGAGCAGCCCCAAGCCGGGTTTGGCAGCAATGCCCACGAATAGCTCCTAAGACGCTGTCTTGCTTGCCCTGCACTTTCTGACGTAATGCCGGGTTGTTTCTTCAGGGTAAAAGTAGAGAGAGGGAAATGGGGGATCAGGAAGGTTTGGCAGAGTGTTGGAGCTGCCCGCCGGGCGAGGAGGCCACGGACAGGGTGAAAGGGAAAGACCCCCATGCGTGCTCGCATCTCTCCGTGCGTAAAGAATGTGGAGACTTGTCATCTGGTGGTTTGGTATAAAGTCAGAGGCGTGAGTTGGTGTTCAACATTTTAATGGAGAGTAAAGCGTGATGTCTGTTTTTGATTTCAAAACCAAAAGTATAGTAACGGAACATTTAATACCAACACTTCCCGTGCAGCTTTCTTTATAGCCTAGTTTAATACAGTAGTTTCACCAATCAAACTGGCTGAGACTTAATCATTAATTTCCAGCAAGTAACAAGTGTTGCATCTTTCCAAGGAACTAGAGGAAATCAGTTGCTTTTGAAGACCTGGTGTGGATCCATGAATTGTTTGTTTGACAGTTTTCCATAAATCCATAAAAACCTTCCTAATTGTCATTGTCATCCTAATTGAAGCTCCTGTGCCATGGCTCTAAAGCAAACCATATCTATCACATACTATATTAACCTAACCTAAGTATTTTGCTTACTAAAATTGATTTTTCTTAAAATATTTTCAAAAGTTCAATATACTTAGAAATGCCTCTGTGAAATAAATCCAGTAACCCAAATACCCATTCTGCTGTTAAACCAATGCTCCCTATGGAGGTTTGAGGTTACTTGGCTATGAAACAGACCAATAAATGGAATAAGTGACACAAAACAGTATAGAAATAACACTACAAAAATACTACAGGATGAGACATATGAACTTATTTTCAAACTGAATGATCTTTTCTTTGAGTTCTTTGGTGTCATTCTTCAATATGTGTTGTTACTCACCCTATTCTGTGATTACCAACACTGGTGGAATAATGCAGACTAGTCCTGCAGCAGTAGTTTAACAAAACACTCTCCAAAATGTAGCAAGCAGCAGAGCTTTTTTAAATCTTCATGATATCCACTTTATTATTACCTTTACTTACACAATTTCAAAACGAAACATAAAGCTTTATGAGACGCTGAAGCACATGCTTTCATACTATACTTCAACATATCTCATAGATTGTGTGAGATGTAATGTGCTCTGTGGCTCATGAAGTGTGCTGGACATGTTTGGGAGCATAAATGTTTTTCATGAGAGCTTTAAGTGGTTTGTAATGTGTTTGGTTGAAGGTGGTACTTGTTGGAATTTGAATTGCCAACGTCCCCTGAGTCTGGTGTTATAATGTCAACATAGTAACTAGAGTACTGTATGACTCAATACTACAATGACTTGTTTGATATGGGTGATCAAGTACATTCACTCAATTTCTGTATTTATGTTAAGTACTTAATTCAGTCATTCAGTTTACACAGAAATCTTATACTTTTACTCCACAACACCTATCTGAGGCCTTTAGTTACTAGTATTTTTATCTTTATTTTCTCTTTGCATGTGTAGATTCTTAATAAATAAATGTAATGAACTATAAATGATGGTGTTCTATCTCCACCTCCACTAGTTACCAGTTCCTGCTCAACATGAACTATCTATAGTAACCTAGACATTTTTCTAAATAATTACTGAAAAAATGTGTTTGTCATATTTCTCACTCTTTAGAGTTCGTCTCAAATGTACATGTGTTAGAAACCTTTTAAAATTCATTGTTTTCTTAATAAAGTGCTGTCACTTAGGTCATTTAGAGCATTTACCTAGTACTGCACCTTAAATAAGTTTCAGTGGTCCAGTACATCTACTTGTTGCTGAGCATTTTCTAAGCAAGTACTGGCCCTCTTATGTGAGTATTGAGTTTGGGTTCTGTACAATGTTCATTCACTGCCACTCTCCATGTAATTTTCCTTTGTTAACAGGGAGTTGGACAGACAGGAAACATGAGAAGATAGAGAGAGAGTATGGCAAAGGTCCCCAGCCACAACCAGACGAGGGACATTGTAGTTATCTGGCATGTGCTGTAACCATTTGGCTACCAGGGAGCTTCTATGTCAACACAGTACTTACAGTAACATTACCATGGTTCTATTGGATTTAACCAAAAAATAATGCATGAGGAATCACAGTTCAAACAATATTGTCATGTTTGTATGTAAAGGTCTTCCAGAGTGCTGTGAATGAGATAACCCAAATGTGGTGGCTGACATACCTTGAAGATCAGTTGCCCCTGTCTCTGTTTATGCATTTCAGCCACTCTGATCCATCATGTAACTCTGGCAGAGACAGAGACACTGGATAAGGCTGTGGGAACCTGTGTGAGCACCCTACTCCAATTGCAGTCAATAAAAAAAAAAAAGCAGTATGTGACTTTGTGATGCTTCAGTACAAAATAAAAATGAGATATTGTTTTCTCACAATGAATCAACGTAATCATGCAAGATGCATTCATCTTGCATCTTATGTGGCATTTTTCTGCCGCTGTGCTGCATTTTGCTTATAAGAAGAGCAAGTGTGTGTATGCGTTTCTGTGTTGACTCTTGAAATTCAAGTTCAACATGGGCCTTGTGGCAGCCTGGGTTAGGGGTCAGGCTTATGACATCAACGGAACATCCAGGGGGAGGGTCTAAATTTACACGCCATCCAGATTGCCCCCAACTCCATCCCTTGCGGTTATTAATAGGCATAGGACTGCTGCATGGCATGCACCCGCTCCCTCCGAGAGTGTGAACATGGGACTTGAAAAAACAGAGGAATCTGAACTGTATTGACCACTACCTCTGACCACTCATTTAGTGTTAATGGCAAAGGGACAAGGGTTTAATTAGGTGTCGGACAAAGGTGCTAATGCTTAATGTTTTATGTGTCAAGTGGACTTCCACTTGCAATTACTAAAGACTTATTAAAAGTAACTTTGTAAAATATATTAAATAATTTTAACACTGTAAGTAAGAAAGTAAAAGAAAAAAGGTAATTTATGATATTTTTGTCATATTTTTGACTACAGCCATGCAATTGGCTGTTTTAAGCTGTTCTTAGGCACAATATTGGTTTGACATGTGTCAAATGTACAAAAATGTCCATGAAGTAGATGTTGAGATATTTTACTGAATTAGAAAAAATCTAGAATCAGCCAAATATAAAATCAACCAAAGAGAAGTACTGTAAAATTCATAAAGGCCTGCCAAAAGTCTAAAAAATGTGAATGTAAAACTACTGACTTGTTCAGTGAACCCTGAGGCCACTGCCACTGAGGCCCACAGAGACAGAGCATCTATGAGACATCTGCTACAGATTGTCAATGGGGGGATGAGAATGGTTTTAAAAACAACTGCGGCCAAAAATGATAATTGGTTCCCCTGACAGTTTTGCCTGATCCCTTAGTGTCATACAAACATAACATGTCTGCAGTCCAAGCCGAGTGTATGAGAAACATCGGACAAACCACTGGTGAACTGAAAGTGGACTCAGAGTCCTCTTACTCATTACTCTCTGTGTTTTTGATGATGTTCCTACACATGATCTTCATCAGTTTCTCTGTAGCTCTATGCAATAAGATAAGATGCTACTACTGCTGAGGATATTTTAGCTGAGTAGTTATTAGGGAAAATGATTCAAGGCGTCAAGATGGTCCATTCTTTTCGGAAGTCTGTAGTGGCTTCAGAAAGAAACACTTACGGAGTGGGTCCCATTACATGCAAAACTAACCACTTTAACTGACAAACTTTTCCATCTTCACGTCTGGATCTTCAATTTACCATTTCCCTTTTTTCTTTCTCCATGATATTCAATACCTACAACTTCTGCTTCGGCTGCCTGAAAGTCGGAGGGGGGAAAGTTTCCATGCGGCCCCAGCGTCTGCACTTGGCGGGACAATTCCACTGTAGACTGAACCGTTTCTGTCTATCCACCTCTGCTGTTAGAGCTCTCCCTCCTCCTCCCTTACGTTCCCCCTTTTTGTACTGTCACAGAAACAGCCACTTTCCACTGCCCCAGACCTGAACCTTCATTTCAAGTCTCTCTTACTCTATCACACACAATACTATGTGTGAATACACATATACACACACGGTGACTTGAGTTAACATTCATTTGTGAATATAATGTATGAATTAAAATGAATAATAGCTGATTGCTAACCATGCATGTGCGGCTGAGTATAGGTGTCATTCTTTTGTGTACATGTGTTTGAGTGTGTGCCACATTAAATACTGTTGCTATAACTGCCAGGCAGTTAAATGACTAGGTCATTAAACAGAATATAACAAAAAACAAAACTGAGCAAAAAAATGCAACATTCATTTTCACAAAGAGCAAATTAAAAAAAGACAATGAGCATAGTAGAGTTCTCGCAGGCTCTTGCCTCAGTCATTGGAAAAGCAACATAATTGCACTTTAATTAATGTGTATTGTTACATCCATCCATCTCAAGGGTCTGGAGCCTATCCCACCTGTCACTGGGCAAGAGGCGGAGTTCACCCTGGACAGGTCACCAGTCTATCACATGGCTGACATATTATTCTTACACCAATGACTGAAATTAGAAAATATGGTTAACTTTTTGTTTTTGATCAAACCCAAATGTGTGCACTAACAAAAAAGGTTTAATTGTATCTGAAAATGGCAACATTAGACAAAAGTGTGAGACCGGACCTTTGGATGAAGGTTGCAGCGGTTCATGTTGCTGAGTCCCTCCATTCCCCTTAGACATGGCCTGGGCTGCACTGGATGGAGTCTTGCTAAACATTTTCAACCTGACTGATGAGCATAGCTACTGCTGCAGTGATGGTTAATTTTAAGAAACAAAGCAGAAAAATCTTTTTGGTTTACATTATTAAATGGATTTTCTAAAGTATAGAAGCATTAGAAGGCATCTTTTCACAACATGTCATTACAAACACATAACATAGACAGAGCCAACACGGTTGTTCTAAGTTTCACGTGTTCCCCAAATTAGTTCGCTTTTAATTTAATTATGTTGTAATAGTTTTCACAATAATTTGATTGATCTTTTATGGTGTCCAATATGGTGTCCTCATGTCTTACGTTGTTCGAACTGTGATGCAAAAACCACATTCAAGTTATAATCACAACAAATAGAGAAAATGAGAAAATGCTGATTACAAACCCCATTTGCAGATTTGTTGGAACTTTTTTCAAAAATGCAAAAAACTAAAATAAGTAATTTGTTAATTCACTTAAATCCTTATTGATCTCACACAAATACAAAGAAAAGATTTTCAGTGCTTTCACTCACCAATTTAATTGATAAATATAAGCAACTGTAGAATTTGATGCCTGCAATAGAACATTTGGAACAGAGGCATGTTTACCTATGTTTTACATAAACCTTCCTTGTAATTACACTTTTAATCATTTGTAAACTGAGGATACTAATTGTTGCAGTTTTGTACTTTGTTTTGAATATTTGTAAATTCTGACTTGATACAAGACTGCAGCTGCTCAACAGTCTGTGGTAGCTGTTGTCTGACTCTTCTCTTCATGATGTGCCATACATTTTCAGTAAGAGATAGATATGAACTGCACGCAGGCCAGTCAATGAAGCCATTATCCTACTGAAATATTCAGTGACTTCCCAGGAAAAGACGCTGCCTTGATGGTAGTATGTTTCTCTAAAGTTCCGATATATGCTTTTGTGTCAATTATACCTTCATGCTGTGCATACACAGGTCATCCATGCTGTGGGCACTGAGGGCCCCTAATGCCATAACAAATTCTAACTTTTGCATATTTTACTGATAACCATCTGGATATTCTGAACAAGCTCAAATTTGAGCTGCAACAATTTTCCAATACTCCTGAGCCCATATGGCTATATTCATCATTGTATCATGGTTTCTCATGCAATGCCACCTGAGAGCTCTAAGGTCATGCACATTCAACTAAGGTTTCTGTCCTTGGCCTTTATGTAGTGAGATTTCTCTGAATATTTTAAGGGTATTATGTACTGTAGAAGATTAAAAACCTTAATTATGTGCAATCTTCTAGTGTTACTTGAATACTTAAGTTTTAAGTCTTAATTTGCCTTTTTCACAGCCCCTATTTGGTGTGTTGCAGGCATTTGTGAACAACTATAACTCTGCTTATATTTACAGAATACAATTGAATACAATGAAAACACTAAAAATCATTTATTTGTGCTAAATAAATGTTCAAGTTAATTCAGAAATCACACATTTGAGTTTTTACTGTATTAAAAAAAAGATAATGGAGTTTGTGTTGAATATTTAAAATGAGTTAAACAATTTATCAATTATCAAAATAGCTGCAAAATAATTGATTCTATGTGTATTGTATTTATGTGGATTAATAAACTGTCTTAACAACACATGAAGCACAGAAAACAATGATGAACAAAAGTTAACAATGTTCTGTTGTTAACAATGGTCAAAAGCAACCACTAACCACTGCTGCCATGCATAAATGATAAGAGAGTATTACTGGAACTGGACATTATGGTCTGCACTCCAATAAGATGTTGTATGTATGTTGAATCATTGAGTTAATGGAAATCAGTTTAACTTAATAATTTATTAATCTGAACAATAAAATGTTTAAATGTCCAAGAGACATTTCGGTGTATGTTTTCAAAGTAACCTTCCAACACTGCTCCAATGCCATTATGAATCTTCAGTACACCCTCATATCAGCTATCAAATGAATCAGTTCCAAAGCAACAAACAAGTAAACAACTAATGAACTTAAAACAGAGGCCATTTCTTTTTCTTGAGGCAAAGACATTCAACTAAACAACTGTAGAGATGACAGGACACCTGTCAAATGGTAAACATTACAACTGCATAATAATCAAATGTCTAAATGCCCTCCAGCACGCTGCACACACACACACACACACACATACACACACTCTATGGTATCTTAACTGATGGAAACTTCCCTCCCAGGCATAGTGTGGGCTGTCAGTGTGGCCCATTTCCTGCCAGGTCTGAACCAGCTGAGCCAGGGACTCATGTTCCACTCAGGGGCCTTCAATCATTCTTATCCCCACTGCAAACACTTCGCAGTGAGGTCAGATGCCGCGGCACACGGTCTGAAGGAGAGATGAGACAAGGTCTCCCTCTGCTGCTGTCTCATCATATGTGCCTTAAGGAAATACTCACAGCGGTGACATTCTCTCGTTAGAAACCCACTGAGCTCCTCTGTCATTCAAGTGTGATAATAAAGCAGCCTGTCCAAAATACAGATTTATGGAAGCATTAATACTAATAGGATTATACAAATGTTCTTATCCTAACATGCATATTATAAAAAAAAAAAAACACCTTCTTAACTGGGACATTTTTGTTTTAACTGCTTATTGTGTGTAAGAATTTGACTCAAATCAAACAAGCATCAGCGTATATATTTTAAACTATCGACTTTGATTTAGTGCTCAGTAGCAGCGCTCAATAGCTGGTTTATGCCACTGTTAACAATATGGGTCTTTCCACAGATACTAAAAAAATAAAAAATAAATTCTGGCATGAATATCTACAGTTCACACTGAGACTGAATTTTAACGTGCTGCACATATGAACCCATAAACTTTTCAAGGACAGGCATCAAAACCACTGCGCCTGCGCAATGCGATTGATCCCGGAAGTACATCTATGCACATGTAGCATGTGACAACCTTGAAAAGACTACAAAACAACCACTAGCAGGCAGCTTATGTCTCATAACAAACCGTTTCCGTGATGCCAATAACAAGACTACTGTAAGTGTTTTCTTTACATATTTTAGCGCAAATATTTGTCAAGTACACCTCAGCTGGAAATGACGTTTTTGCTAGTAACGTTAGCATCTGTCTGCCTTCCAGTTGCTTAGAATATCTCAATGTAACTTTAGCACCACCTATTTTTGAATGTTTCTAAACATTTACATTGTGTTTTAACCAATGTAGTTTGTCGTAATTGTGAATGTTTGGAATATAGCCAGAGTTAGCCAGTTATGCTAAAAACATACCGCCGTTAACATGCAGCCAGAGTCGTAGTACAGTAACTGTGTGGGTTATACTGATTGTAGAAGTATTTCAGCTTCAGCTGGCGACCTGTCCAAGGTGTACCCCTCTCTACATTTATGTTAATATTCCTTCAGAAAAACTTCAGTTCTCAGCTGCAATACTCATTTATGACATTACCGAAATCTACAATATATTTTGGATCAATTTGATGTTATAAATCAGATATTATTTACAACAAAACAACCCAACGATAATCATACAGTATATGATAAGAGTCTTGTTCTTGTTTCAGACACCCTCTTTACCAGCTGGGCAACCCTCAGCTGAGGATATTCAGACCTAACTGGTTCCTTACTCTGGTGAGGCCTGGAAAAGAGCAACCTCCTGACACTGTCCAGTTTCGCATCCCAATGGAGTAAGTTTTTACTTACAGTCTTCCCTATCATTGTATATAGGGCACACAGTACCACTACTTAGGTTTTGTGTACTTCCATACTATTACCTATTGAAATGTGTAGTATCTCAGTCAAGGGAATTACTATTAGGAATGGTAACTTAATAGGGGTTCCTGTTTAGAAGTGGTTTTAGGTTAGAGACCAATTGACCAATAAGTTTATTCTTATCAATGGTTGACATTAAATATATTGTTTTTAAAACTGTACATTTTGCTTGTTTATAAAATTACCATTAAAAAAAAACATATCCTAATAATATCCTAGTAATATCCTACAAATTTTCCCATGACACTTAGTTATTTAGACAGTTGTAATTGTAAAGGCTAGAGCGTTAATTTCAACTGACTAATCAACTGATCAACTGACTAATACATCTAAGCATGAACAGTGTTAGCCACACAGGCAACATTTATGCTGGCTCCATATTGGAGGATAATCAGATTTTGGGTCCAGATTATCCCTCCAGACAGCTGCAGGGATGTTCTGGACTTGAGGCTGGTGTGAGCTAATTATCTGCACAAATTATCCTGTTGTGTGAGCAGTTTACAGACATAATCTTAACATAAACATAAATGCTACCTCATGGCTTAAGGTATTCCTGATTTTGAATTGTGTAGTGTGAAATGAACAGCAATGAACATATTTAGCAGAAACCCACAAAAGCCAAGAAGAGCAAGCTGACTGAGAAGCATTACAAATCATGTGTGGCATTAGCCATGAGTCTATTTAATAGTTGTCCAGCAGTACTGACTTGTCAGTCTTACATTTCACAGCTAGTGTGAGTTTGTAAGTTTTCTTTCGTAACTTGTCACATGGTGACACGTGGTGTCAAATGCTTGAGCCTGAACCTTCAAGGAAGAAGAAAAATCTCAGCATCTTATTCCAGAATTTACAGTGATTTTTATGAATGACAATATCAAGCTGATGTCCTCTTTGGGCTGTATAATAATAATAATAATAATAATAGTAATAATAATAATAATGATAATAATAATACTTTATTGGTCTTGGAGAAATTGTTGTTTGGACGATCCACTAAACGCGGAGTTCATAGACGGTGATAGAGCTACATTCAGTCTTTAAAATCAGTTATTTTGTTTGTTGTCAAAGTTGTTTTAGGTGGTTACTTTTGTTAGACATTAGAAGTAGTTTAGTGCCCTTCAGAACAGTATGTACATATGTATTAGGATGCAATATGTTTTACTGGCAGTGTAGCATTATTTCTCAACCACAAACATGTAGGTGGAGTTGGGCATCATGGCCACCAGGTGGTGTGACAACCTCAAGAACAGACATCTAAGGAGTCAGTCATGTAAAGACAGTATAGACAGTTCTTTCCACCTTATGGCTGTCTTTAATGAGATCAGTTGCAATGATGGCTTGTGAAAAACTAACATGGGCAGCTGGCTACGAGGTGAGGTCAGAAGTACTTTTGTTTCTCACTGTAGTGAAGGTTTGGGGCATGTTTGGTGATAGTGAGACGTCAAATATTAATCACCTAGAGGGACTAATACCTACACTTAAAGGGAAAAGCAGAATGTTCTTGATTATTCTACAAAACTCCCATATGTTGTAAAGTATGCATATTCTACATGTAACATACTTAAACTGCTTCCTAATTCTTGACATGAATGATCTTTTCCTACGTAAAGTCTTGTGTTCTGTCTTATATTTAGTCAGTTTGGAGGGTTTGGATAATACAATTTCTGTCATAAATCTCAACAGGAGGTCCTTACCAGTCAGCACTTGGTATTGATGAGCTGATTTTGACTACCTCTGTGAGCCAAGGTCACTGAGGTTCGCAGTGCTCCTCAGGCGGTGAGAGGCCCAGAGCCCACATTGGGGAGAAAAATTGAAGTTTGAAGCAGATCATCTGTGTGTCTCTGGTGGGGTTTAGACCATAATCTGTTCATCCAGGTGCCTGGCCTCCCACTCTGATTCTTGCCTTTTCTCTGCCAAACTCCTAGGGTGCTTATGTAATTGTGTGTGTGTGTGTCTGCGCGCGCATGTGTGTCTGCGTGTGTGTGTCTCTCTCTCTTTCTTTGCGCGCTTGTCAGTGTGGGTGAGTCAGTTTGTGAGAATGGTGTGTGTCTTTGTGTATATATGCACACAAGTGGGTAAGTGCAGGGTGCGTATGTGTTTTATAAGGGTGTGTAAGGATTTTTCCTTGCAGTCTTTGATGCTTCGGAGAAGTGCAGGGCTGATTGATATGCTGCTGGGGGCTCGGCGTGCACTTGAAATGCCCTTATTTATTTTAATACATACAGTATAGTAAATGGGCACACATAGGCAGACGGTGATACAAACCAACTATAACTCCTACTCCCAGCTTATTGATGAGTCTGAGTCATTACGGCAGTGAAAGTTGTTGTAGTTATGAGTTTCGAGGGTAGGCGGTGTTGGCGTGGGTAAGTTGTAGTGCCGAGCAGCTGTTAATGAGAAGTGGCAATGTTGACGTTCTCAGGGCAGTAACAAAACATGGCCTTTATCTCAGTGACACCTGGGAGCTTAATATCCATGATTGTATTTCTTGTTCTCTTTTGCTTTTTTCTGGTTTTCTTACGTGTTTGCAGTATCACTGACTTGCTATGAACTGTGCATGTCTTTCTGTGTCCCACCCTGGGCTTTGCTGTTTATTGTGCTTTTCTTAAATGCTTTGCAGTGCGTCCAAAACCAATCCCTCCTTGGCACTTGTTGTTTGAGACACCTGGGCCATGTTCTCTCGTAATTCTCTTTCTACCTGCTGGAGGGTAGTATTTTTTTGTCTCTTTGATTGTTCTCTAACCTTTTGTGCTATGTTAGTATTTCCTCTTTGGTCTAGCAGGAACATCATCAAATTTCTAGGTTTACACCGCCACACACCTCTTGTGCCCCACCTGGCATGGATAGAGGCCAGCACTGACACACACACACACACACACACACACAAAAAAAGAGAACACAATGCTGAACGTTGTGTTCGGTTTATTACTCAGTCACATTTCATGCTACTCTGCTGTTTAATGACTATGAAACCAGACCATGCTGCGGTTTTCTCGGGTCAATCAAACTTGAGCAAACTGACCCAGCTACACAGCAGCTCACATTGTCTTTCCATTTACCACTGTCAACTGTACAGTACCTGATGGATCAAACAATGTTATGAACTCTATGGCTGTCACTCTGTTTCTGTTTCACTTCAAATAACACATGGAAATTCAGTCATTTTTCACGCTAATTAACTTCAGTTTATGTCATAGGAAGTAATTTAGCAAGCCAGTAGAGGGGTGTAGCTAACTGTTGAATCTTTACTGACCTGTTTCTCTGTGAGGAGTTTAGTGACTCCTGCTGACCTGTTCTTTGATCTAGTTTTGCTCTTTTGTCAGACCAAACCCTGAAAAATAAATCTAATCCTTCATGCGCTGCTCTTATACTCTCAACTTCTCAACTGTGTCTTCTCTCACTAAGTGTCAGGTTCCTCAATGGCTTTACCTCTAAACAAAGTCTGCTATTATTATCTTGATACTTAGTGTTGAGCAACGTGTGTGTGTGTGTGTGTTGTCTGTGTGTGTTGTCTGTGTGTGTTGTCTGTGTGTGTGTGTTGTCTGTGTGTTGTCTGTGTGGATGGGTGGGTTAAAGTAGTGAGTGCGGGTATCTCGACCCAGTCCTGACAATGGAGCAGGCTGACAATGAGGAGCGGCTTTCTTTTGCCTTTCATCTGTGCAGAGAACAACTCTCCTGTTTCATTCTCACCACTAAGCTGCTCTGACACAATGTACTTTGATGTTGTGTTTGTGGACTGTATAGTGTAGCTTGAATCATTAACCCTCAGTGTGGTGATAAAGGTTACACATAAAGTCTGATGGACTTTGAATGTATATTTCATATCCGACATACAGTTCAGCTGTCCATTCAGAAAGAATTCTCCTCTTTAGATACCAGCTGTTCTGTCTTTCGGTCAGTGATAATAAAAGTGCTCTGTTCCTTTCATCTGTCATCGCGATATTTTACAGTTGTCCCATCATTTTTGGCCGTATTATCTGGTACAAGAGCAAATCAGACAGCAAATTTTGTCAAAATAAACAAATTTACCTCTTATTAAAGGGTTGACTGTCTGCATTTTAAATGTTTTTTTAGGGCACCATAAAGCAACTTCCATACAGGAAAGAGATGCCAAATACCTTGCAATGACAGTACTGAAGGAATGATAGAAGTACGGATGGATATCAGTAATTGGTTCTCTATTCCATCTAGTTTCAAACAATACCTGTAGCTGTTGAAGTCAAACAAATCCCTTTTTTAAATTGTTCAGTCTCTTTATACTCTTTCTGTACTCCAGACATCAGCAAATAAAGTAAGACGGATGATGTATATAAAAGCACGATAAATCAGTGACGCTGTTGTAAACAAGCTCGATGACCAACTTAAACATTCCACAGTCAACAAAACACCTACAAATTCAAAGCCAACATTTGTGAAAGCACTCACAACAAATGGGGGAAACAAGTTCTAATGATCTACCATCCAACAAGATAAAGTAAAAACTTCTTAATTTTTTGATCTGAACTTAAAAAGGATGGGTAACTTAGAGTTCAGTTTCTTGCTCAAGGACACGTTAGCATGTGGCAAAGAGGAACAAGGAATAGAACCCCTACAGCTGCACGACTGCTTTAACTAATTGTTGACAGTTTTCAAGCATAAGAAAAAAGGTGTGAGGATATAGTTAAAGTATGTCAGAGAAACAATGAAATATGTACTTAAAGCACTACAACAATGCCATACAGCAGAGTGTGCATTGCATAGATTTGATAATTACAATTAAAATTGTGCAATTGTGGTATAATTTGCTTAGAAAAATCTAGATTCTCATATCAAGATTTTGTTAAAAAAAAAATTCTTTTACCACCAACAAACCAACAGTGCAACATTTTTTGTAAACAAAGAAAATAACATTTGATGATTTGGATTTCATACGCAGATTTGGAACTGGATACAGAACTGAAAAAAACAAACTCTTGAGTAGTGAGCATCTGTAACTCTGCATCACACAGATATGTCAGTTGATTTACCAACTAAAAAGGCACCATTAAAAAAACAAAAAAACAAAAACAAAAACCCAAATGTACATCATGTGCATCCCAGTTCTGATCAAACAATAAGCCACATTAAAAGCCTTCCAGTGGTTTGCCAAATCAAGTTGCTAAAACAAGCAACTTTTCCAAGGAGGATTCATGGTAGCCACAAGAAGCATGATGGTCGCTGAATCACCACATACAAAGTAATGTTCATCTTAAAACAAGAAGGACATGACAACAGCAACACCCCCATTCTCTGTATCAAATGTTGTTAGAGTACAGTGATTACTAATTTACAATCCTTGTGGCACGACATGCAGTTTATACAATGGAGCACAAACACCATACTTGAAACATGACTCATCATGATGACCACTAGTCCTACTCAAAACTAAACAAACAAATTAACGTGATTTTTCACATAACATTTATTCACTTACCCATTTTCTCACTGCTAAACCAATTTATAAAATGGTTTTGGTCAGTCTCTCTATGCGCTATTTGAAATTAGGTCATTCTTGGTCAAATCTAAAAGTTAGAGCTATACATCAAATACAACCTAAAGCAATATTGTGGTCCTAAGGAAACCAGGAAAAAAAAAGAAAAGAGAACAAGAAACCACAATCATGATATTAAGCTCCTAGATGTTACTGAGATTACTTAATTTATTAAACAAAACTGCCTGGCCACTAGGCAAGTAATTGCCCCCAAAACCTAATAACTGGTTGTGCCACCCCTGGTGGCAATCACATTGGAGGGTTTTCGAGCATGAAAAGCCTGTTTAAGGTTATGCCACAGCATCTTAGTTGAATTTAATTCTGGACTATGACCAGGCCACTTCAGAACCTTATTTTTTTTATTTGTATTAGTCAAAAGTATTGCTTACATACTTTCATATTTATGACTGAAATATTATACATTTTGTTTAGTTTGTTTTGTAAACAATTTTGGTATTTTAATAAATTATTATAACCTATGGCAAAATCATTTGTTATGTAGCAGCTGTGTCCTTAGCTATATCAAAATCATCGATAACCACTCTTTCTCTAAAAGCTATTGACTAAGTATGTTTATATATACTAATTGCATAATGACATCTATCTGTAATAACATAATGTTAGCTATTGCCTTTGTGTCCCCACATGTGACCGAAAACCTGTTAGCATGTTATAGCTGTGTACAGAAAGCTTGTAAATGTAACCACAAAATAAAACACACTCACAGGAAAGTTATATCAAAAGGTGGGGTACATCTTTGATAGATCCACTGTCTTTCTCAGTGTGACTTCTTTAATCTCTTAAGAAAACAACAAAATATACACATTTTAATATACAATATGTTACTGTGGTTACAGTGCCTTCAAAAGTATTCATACCCCTTGAATTTTTCCACATTTTCCATGTTACATCCACAAACTTAAATGTATTTTATTGTTATTTAATGCAGTATACTAACACAAAGTTAATATTCACATCTATTGACATAATTGTTTAGTGGAAGGAAAATGCTTGGACCCTGCGGCTTATACAACGGTGTGGATTTTTACAGCTAACGGTCACCAGAGGCACACTATCAAGTAAGCGCAAGAGCGAGACAGACAGTTTGCGCCAGGTAACAAGAGCAAAACAAACCAAGTGAGCCCAAGTGCAGTACGAGAGACAGAACAAGAGCGAGACAGTTTGCGCCAAGGAAGTGTTCATGTTCATTAATTAGAGAAGCAGTAAGGAGACCCATGGAAATGCGGGAGGAGTTGAAGAGATCCACAGCTCAGGTGGGAGAATCTGTACACAGGACAGCTTTTAATTCAATTCAATTCAACTTTATTTATATAGCGCCAATTCACAACACAGGTCATCTCAGGGCACTTTACAGTGT
>JAUYWH010000024.1:7900233-7918630 GCA_034779795.1 Ctenopoma multispine | reverse complement strand
GTGTGTGTGTGTGTGTGTGTGTGTGTGTGTGTGTGTGTGTGTGTGTGTGTGTGTGTGTGTGTGTGTGTGTTTCATAAGAGCTCGGTGGAGAGAGAACATGAATTATAGAGAACAGAGCAGGGTCTTAGCCATCCGGTTTGGAATCTCACACGCAAACCTTTTTTTGAATAGCTTCAGCCGAGGCTCTCTGTTGTTTCTTTCTTGTACAGTTGACTCTTTTATGCCCAGTTCAGTTCAGATGACAAACAAAACAGACATGTGGCACAAATCTCTTAGAAGCACAACAGTACAGAATTCCAGTGTAATGTAGCAGTAAATGAATACCACAGTTAAGATGAATCTGTCTCTTTCTGTCTTTTCCTCCAATCCTTTCTCTTTGTCGTTTTGATTGATCCTTACTTTATCTCTCTCTGCAGCATCTTTACTCCTCACCCTCATTTCCTCCCACATTTCCTCCAAGTTTCCTTATTTAGATAGCTATAGCAACACGTGTGTGCATGCTTGTAACCTTTCTTGATTACACCTGACCTCCTGACCTGTAATGACACAAGTGCCACTTTGATCAGCCAATCAGCATGTGGCGCCACCCAGGTTCTCAACAGGACTGCCACTGGCCTGATAAAGCCCTCTGATAGGCCCCTGCTGATGCATTTCCTGTTTTGGTATGCTTCTTCGTTTTTTATTTTCTCCACCAGCTGGTCCCTGCATTCCTCAGACTTGGGGAGGGGGCAGGGGCATTGCCTGGATGTTTATGTTGCTTGTGCATGTAGGGGTGAGGGTGTGTGTGTGTTTGTAGAAAGGTCTACCTGTGTGTGTGTGTGTGTGTGTGTGTGTGTGTGTGTGTGTGTGAGAGAGAGAGACAGACAGAGAGACAGAGACTAGATAGTTGGTTCCTTGGACCAAGAAGGGGGGCAGGGTATGTGAGAGTTGTTTACATGCGTTGGCGAGAGAGAAATGGGGTACATAATGGGGGCTATAGGGTGGGGGGTTAATGACATAGAAGGAGGGGATAATGATGGTGAACAGCTGTTTATGTGTATATGTCATGGGGGTGGATGGAGGAGATAGGCAAGGTTTAGGTGTGATTTGGATTTAAGACACTAAGGCTGACTGGGTGTTAAGACTAAAGGTGATATGAGTCACCATTCATTGGTGATTGTTGCTAATATAGACAGATCATTGTTGTTGTTGTTATTCTCTTAAGTGTCCAGTTCAAGGATGTAAACATCTTAGGCTGCATTTGTATTTAGATGGTGATGATCTTTTTCCTCTGTTACCAGGGTCCAGTAGCAGGCTGGGAGCAGACATGCCCAGACATGAAAACTGCTACACACACACACACACACACACACACACACACACACACACACACACACACACTTTCTCACTCACACCCTCTGTTGGTCTCTGGGCAGAACTATGTGCATATGTATCACTGGACACCCTGCACTAGTGTGTCAAAGGTTTCCTGCGATAGATGTTAAACTACTTACAGTTGACACCAGAGCCTGTGTTCATCCACCTGAGTGGACACAATTTTTTTTGTACACAAATGCCAAACCATATGACACACCTTGGAGCCTAGATAAGTGAGTTTTATTTTCATGCTATTTTAATGTCTATGGGTTGAGAGAAGAATTCTTATGAATATTCTCATATTCCAGTGTTTTTTCTTCAGATTACTTGCCTAAACTCAAGAGAATCACAGGAAATCAATACATGCATGTCATCTACTGCAATTTTCTCACACTAAAATCAACCTCACAGTTTACAGTTAACTGTGTTTAACCTGTAGCCGAACTGGATTATGCAAACTGAACTTCACCATGGTTAGTGCTGGCCCTGATTAGTTATGAACTTTTAACTTTCCTCATGGATGTAGGAGTGATGCTTGTCTGAGTAGGGAGAATTAAACATGGTTTTGGCATGGCCTGTGGCTTTCTCGTGAGAATTAGTTTATTATATGTGGTTAAGCCCAAAGAGATCTTACAATATAATGTGCTTGTAACATGGCATTCATAATTTAGCCCTAAGATGCCAACATGTTCCTAGAAAATCTGATCTCATTGTGATTGTTGTGTTAAAATAGTCATGAAAGGTTTGTGTATGGATGCCACATTAAGAATCACACAAAGCAAATGTTTTTCTCATTTGAACATATGCATCTATGCTCTCAAAGCATTGTCAACACTGTCAAAATATTGTCTGTCTCCTTTTTATGGACTATAGGTGAAAATTATAATGGCCATAATACGTATGTCTTGGAGACACACACACACACACACACACACACACACACACACACACATGCATTGCTAGTTGTCAAAGCTGACCAAGTTATTTGGCTGTTGCTGGGCTGTGGAGGAGATGTCATTGTAATTGGAGGGAGGGCCGGGGTCATGACACTGAACCAACCCACAGCAGGATGCTGTTGGTTAGTGGTCTACTCTCACTGCCACTTATCTTTTAGAGAAAGAAATTATTTCACTTTACTGTTTTTCTCACGCTTAGCTGTTACTTTGCTATATGCCTTTTAGTTTTACTTCTCCTCCTTTATTTCAAAGTGAAGATTTGCTTTATTGTATTATTTTACATTCCTGTTTTTTTCACCTAACTCTCTCACTTCCTGAGAAAACAGCTTGTTTTTTTCTATCCTTTGGTAATGACCTTTTTTAGCCCTTCACCATCCCTTCTCCATCTTTGTCTCTCTGTTTCTGGAATGGTTTGTACCAGGAGGTCTGGACAGAGGCACAACAGTGCTGAGTGTAGCGTGTGTGTGTGTCAATGAGATAAAGTGAGAGTGAATGTGTGGCCCACCCAGGGGCCTGGCAGCAGGAGCTGTTTACAATCATCAAGCTCCATCTCTTCTCCTCTTCTGCCCTCTTCCATCATCTTTCCTGCCTCTCCCAGTTTTCTTTAACTGTGTTAAACCTAACCCTTTCTCTGTGATTCCTGATAAAAAAAAAAAAAAGACTAGAGGTTAACAGTAAGACTGCAATGGGAGTGTGGAACCTGATGTTTACATCAGGTTGAGTTGAGTGAAGCATACTTAGACCAATATAATTAAACTGTAGGTTTTCAGGTGTTTGCAGATTTTTAAAGAGCGCTTAATAGGACCAATGGTTAGTTTTAACGTTTTTATGTATTGTATGTATTTAACCTATTGTGATAACTGCACACCTGACTGTAACAGAACACTACGCAACAATTTTAAAGTAGACTGGAGTCAAGACTACTTTATTGTACATCAAGTCTGCCACTTTTGCACTTCATCAAACATACCTAACTTTTAGGAAAAACTTTCTTCCCTTCCTGTCAGCCAGTTGTTTAACTGTAAACATGTCCTTCATACCCTTAAATCTGGTAGTGAAGTTAAGATACAGTTTTTGGAGCAGCAAATGTGATCTGAAATAACTACAGGGAAACATTTTAGTGAACTTGTCACCATTGCTGGATTTTTTTCCATACAACTTTATGTGTACAAGGAGAAAGCAAGTGTAGTTACTCTTGCTTAGAAAGCCAGTGTAACTGCTAACGATTCACAAAACGAACAAGGGCAAGCTACATCCTGAACTGATCACCATGGACGATTATTTCATTTTTATCTCATATTAAGACCAGAGATGCTAAATGATGGCAGACGGCACAGACAAATCCACAATGCTTAGTTAAGCCTAGAGGAACTGTAACCAAATTTCTTTTTATTACTCTTGGTGCCTGTCTGCCAAAATCTTTAATCTTGCAGGACAGCAGGTTGCCAAAATTCTGTCCAATAAACAAACCACTTGTGAGTCCATTTTACTTCAGTTTACAACCCATGGTTCACTTGTAATTGGGTAGTATGAACTAAAATGAACCAAAAACAAAGATGCAGCAAACATTTCATCTCTGGTTGACCTCAAAGAAATCAGAATCATAGGTGTGATCACAGCTTTTAAAATATACAGTCAGGCTATTAGTAGTACAGTAAAGCCTGCATGAAAAAAGTCTAGTAGTTGCTCTTCTCTCCAGGTAAGTTTCTCTTGAGCAAGGCAGATAACCTCCTCCAGCTGTTTAGGTGGAGCTGGTTCCTGGCCAGTGGTAAAAGAAACCACTCGATCTGTGTACTTTGCCACCGCTGGATTTGGTTTTCAAATCACTCACCCTATCCTGGGAAACAAGTCTTTACTTGACAACTATTAACAAATAAAAAAACAACCACCCATTTTCATTATGAAAAGAATGCTTAAGGGAAGGTTTCTTTAGATTTGGCACAGGTGTCATCTTGGCTTCAAGAATGAGTTGATTTTGGTGGTAAAAGGTCAACGTCACTGTGACCTGATGTACTGTATGTCCCATTCTCATCAACATCATAGCTTAGAAATGCCAAGAGGGAATTTGATTCCACCTGACATAAATGTTCACTTGGACTTTGAATAAAAATATTAGAATATGAGTCTTCACAGACATGAAAACTACGGTTACTGGATGACAGACATACAACTGTTTTGATAATAAAATACAGAAGATGAAAAACTTAGACTTTGTCTGATTTTCTTTCCCTAGATCAAAGTCAGGACGTAAAATGTGTGTGTGGAAATATTCTTCAGTCATCATAAGAAATACTGCTTGCACGCATCTGTGTGCGGTGTACATGGCACCAGGCAGCAAAATGAATGAAATATCATGTGGTCATATGAAGATGTTGCCATTTTATTTACATGTGAAGCACTTTGGTCACCTGGATGTCGTTTTACAAGTGCTATATAAATAAATTTGATTTGGTATACCTCTGCTGCATTAACCAGTTTGGAACAAGTCTTGATTTACTAAGAGAATTCCTGTATATCTATGTGATTGTAAAATCAAATGTTTAAAATTTAGTAGAACCAAGTCAACGTCCTTCGTCATAAGCCATTTGCTTCCTCTGAAGAAAATGTTCTTCTAATATGTCACATGCTGCTGCAAAGTTCTGCATAAAACCAGTCCCGCAGAAATCCAAAATAAACTTGTACGCACAAAGTTTCAGCTTTCAGATCACAACAAAAGTCAAACAGCTCATTTCCCAATTTTGGTTTTGTCATTTCAAAACTTTGTTCGCCGCAAAGTACCAACCCTCCCAGATTTGCGTTCATGTGTACAACTGCACAAGTTGCAGAAAAAGAGCATGATGGATACTCAGTGTTTTTCTAAATAAATTGTGATGTTTGCACACACATGCACACACATGCACTTACACACATTCAGCAGGGGGTTACCCTTAGCTCTAATCCTGGCAACCTCACCGCTGTGGTCTTTCCCTCTGTAGTCTGCCAGCCTCTCCTGCTGCGCGGTCAAAATGGATTCTACCGCAATGTGAACACCTCTCTTTGTCTCTCTGCTATTACCACACACACACTGCCACAATTACCAGTACTCAATATGTCTCTGTGGTTTGCTTCAGTTTACTCCACCACACTGCCACCGCAGCCGCAGGAGCCACAGGCTCATGAGATTTCTCACGCGTCGTCAACACCTCTGTTTCAGTGTGTGGTGCAGATTTAACTGTACAGACAACCGCCAACATCTGTTTGATTTGTTTCTTTTAATCAACTGCTTAGTCTTTATCTCCTGATACCTTCTGAATTGTACATCATCGAAAAAGGGAAATTTATTTTGTCTGGCAGTCTCTTGAGGCTGTTTCAATGGCTCAGTTTCACATTGTCAAACCACTTAAAGCCTCTTCAGTCTCTGTGACCACATTCAGAGCTCCTCTGTTCTTTAATTCAGTCAAGTGTGGTCATTCAAGAAGTCAGTGTACTTGTCCCCCCAGCTTTCAGTCACATCTTATTTAGCTCCACAATAATTCTAGGCACTCAAGCTTTTCGGAGAACACAAAAGAAAAGCTGATCTCAGGTCGTAAAAGAGCAGTTAGAATGCATTTTCTGATGGATTCAATTTTTAAGTTGTCTAGATTGTCTAAATGGAAGTTGCCATTTGACCCCGAGAGTAGTTTTACAGCTGCTGGAAAAGTCTTCAAAGTAATAAAACATTGCTCCAAACTTTTTTTATTCCAGAGGACATAAAATCTGATACTATGAAGACTATTCTGTGAATTGAGGATACTGAAAAACAAAGTCAAACCAACTACAATAGGGTTGAATAAGTCCTTCAAAGTTTCCTTGTGTTTTTCTTTTTTCAGATATGTTTACTGGGCAGCATACAGAGGCATATAAATGCTGATGTGTTTCTTATGTTACGTTGTTATGTCTAGTCATGTCCCGTGTTTTTTAACTCTCAGAGCTGTAGGTTAAATCACCCTGTTTTGTCCTCAACTGGTAAAGGTGTCATACCGTTGCTTAGCACCTGGTCTGAAAAGCACAGTGCACTGGCATCTTTTTATCAAGACATTCTGACACATCAAGCCAGACTAATATTTTTTATTTTGGATAAGAAAAGCTTTAGCCCCCTACACATTTTTCTTTAATGATTTCACCAGCATTACAAGGTTCCAAGAAACACATTTGTCCATTTTTTTCTTTTGAAGTAAGATTGTTTCACACAAATGTAAACCATGCACTTTTTTAAAATTAAAAATGGAAAAGTGGGGATGAGCTACAAGAACAAAAGAAAGTCAGTGTTACCACTTCTGTAACTCCTGGGAAACCAGCAACTGCATAAATCAGCCCAAAGGTGTTTGATAATGGTAACATTAACTTTACCTGTGTAAACTCTAAAAATGGCAGATGTTGAATTGGCTATTTAATTAGTGGCTTTCAAAAATATTAAGGGAATACTTAAGCCACACAGTGGATCTTGAACAAATGTACATGTGTATGATTTATTTAGCAACTGATAATGCCCTGACTGCATGGTACCCTCCAAGGATATATCCCACTAGACCATCACAGACCAAACCGTTAATCCCCTGTGATTTTACGGTAAGCATAACATGCTCTGCGTGAACCTGCTCTCATGTCACCCTCAAAGAGTCTCTTCCTCTTGGCACAAAGGTGCAGACACTGGTCGTGCTGCTGGATTGTTACCCTTCTCCAGCCCTGTCCAGCTTGTTACCCAAATTACCTATAACAATGCCAACAAGTGATGTATTGTAACGTGGCAAATTAAACAATGTGTGACAGCATTTTTGATAGTCTTAGTAGTGTAACTGTTTATATAATAAACAGTGCCCCAGTGCCTAATGGACCAATAGCTTTCAAAATTATGAGTAGTACACGTATTGGAGAGTTCGCAGTAAACAACTGAGACCTTAAGTTCTCCTGGGAAAAAAAAAAAAAAAGACTTAGTATTTCTAAGAAGTTGTCGCTTGTTGAATGAGAATCAGTTGGAGCCAGGATTTTTTTGAGCCAGCAACTAACTAATGGGTTGTTCCTGTGTATAAGAGGAGTATGTTTACATTGCTAGCAGTGTGGGGCCTCATCCCAGTATTCCTGGATAGCAGCTTGATTCAATTGAGAGCTTGGTGAAGATGATGGCAGACTGAGAGGAAAATAACCACTCCTTTAATTTGTCGTCTAGGAAGCATAATAGGTAACACAAAGAAAACCCTTGGAGGCACATAATTCCTGATTGTCTTTCTTCACTCTTGTCCTTTTCAGCCAGGCCTCGGTCTTCTCCATAAATCACTCAGTACTCATGTACTTATACACACACTCCCTCTGTCACACACAAGTAGACGGAGGCAGACAGAAACACGGGAAAGATCGATTTGGCTCAGCTCTCATGGAGACTGAGGGGACATGGGCTTCGCTTCTGCTGTGGTGCAATGTATACATCTCAGACAAAAATATGAATTCTCTCTGCCAGCACTTTCTCTCACTGCGGAAATGTGTCCAGTAGACGCCTGACACATGCACACACACACACATTAACACACACAGTGCGGCTCGCTGCCAACAATAAGACTTGTTTAACGAGTCTCAGCACTTTGTTGATTTCAGTCTCAGGGCTTTGTTGTTTTTGTGAATCGCACTCTCTGAGGGCGGTATTAATCTTCGCTGTGTGTATACACAAGGTGTCCAGCCCTCCTCTGTATAACTGGGAATTGTCATGCGACAATGTTTGGTTCAAGTTGTGTGAAGTCTTGTTTGACCGACTGCTTTATTGATCCTGCTTTTGTCGGGTCTGGTGTTTATGGTACTGTGGTAGACCCCATTCTCAGTTACTCCTTCTTAGCTCTTCTACCTCTCCTAGTCACTTCCTCAGATCCTCAGCCCCAATCTTTCTCCAAGTTGCCTCCTCCTTCTCCGACTCCTGCAGCAAACTTCCAATGGTGTGGTCCAGTGTTTATGTTCTGGACTCCGCATTCCTCGATGGCAGTGTGTGAGTGTAGAGAGACATTGAGGGCATTGGCAGGGCCACTGATTTCCAGGTGCTTCTCTGGTGTTTTGTAGCCGGGTCTGGACTTTTGCCTCTCTTCTTTCATTACTGCACTAGTTAGAAGCCTCCTCTAGTTAATACAGGCGTTGCCATAAGACAGGGACACAAGAAAAGAATGTCTCTTCTTTTGATTGAAGGTTGTGCATGTTTTGCTCTAGCTGCTCCTAGCTGGTATCAGAGAGTTTAGACTCAAATGGCCAGGTTTTAGAGAGGAACATGAATTCAAGTCTGTGTAAAGTATCATACCAAAATAGTAGATATTATAATAGTTGTGTTTTGGATGGTTGGATGACTGTCTGTGTCGTTATTCCCGTTTTTCACTGAAAATTCCAAATTAGCATTAATAACAAAAAAATACTGATGAAAAGTGTTTTATCAACAATCTTGAACAACACAAACACTGGCTCACTGGGACTCATTGCTTTTTGCTGATCATTGCTCACATTTATTGCTCTTTTCACTTTTTTTAATAATTAAAATTTGTAAGTGAAAATCCTGCTGTAGCATAAACATTGTGTACTTGGATATTATAAGCAGTCCATTGTCTGCAAACTGTGGTTAGCAGTGTCGAAACATATTTTGCAAGCACAGTGACGTAAAAACACAAAAAATTAGTTTAAAACTTGTTAATTATTTTTCTGTTAAATTCAGTATCTATGAAAACCTTATCTAGCCTCATCTGAGCCTTACCTAGGCCAAATTCGACCAGTGTCAGCAGTCAGAGAGTGAGAGGTGGACTCATGATGTTGATTAGCAGTAATGTTTTGAAGTGTGAAGCATGTCTTTTATGTGTAAGACAAAGCTCTAAGTAGCGTGTATGCAGTCACCAAGCCACCCACTTCTTATTTATCTAGTCTTATTCTGTCATCTTGTTTTATATTGATGTTTTTATGTCGATCCAAAACACATGAAAACATGCAGCTGAGCACAAACATTTACACATGCACAAGTGTAAACATACAGTATTAATACCAGAGACTCTTGCTGGGGGTCATCCCAGTCAAACGTGTTTTGGAGTAGACAACGCAAACTCTATTCTGCATCTTTGGCAGAGTGAGCTTCATGTTGTCTCCCCCTTTGAGAATTAAACCATGCTATGTGGTAATTATATGCATGTTTCTCTTGGTATTTTGGGGGTTGGAGACAGACAAAGTAACATTCACATCAGAGCCAGACCATTCCTTAACGCCTACACACTGACCCCAAACAAAATATTCCACATATTTAAACAGAATAGTTGATTGACAACTGTGTATATGGAAACAATTTATTTTATAGTAACCGGCCTTTATATAAATTAAGTGAGAATTTTATGAGTCACATAATATACAGTATAATGACATGACTATTTGTCATTATGAAGTGAAAACCGTTGTTTGGTGTAATCAATAATTACTGTGGAAACATTTGTAACACTTTGTTCAAAATCAAAACATGCAGTGATAAAAATCACACGGACTGTACAGTAAGTGCACTTCCATCATCAAACGTTCTGATTAGGCTTTAAATAAAGTAAAGTCATTTAAGGACGACAATGATTCAGTTCCAGTTGTGATTGATAACAGTGAATTATTGTTGCTAGGTGTCCATGGGAGAGGCTGAGGGGGATAGGCTATGGATATGTGTGCTTGTATGCACCCACTGACCTGTTATTTTGTGTGTGTGGGTGTGAAAGCATGCATATGTGTGTGTACTGTACTCTATGCTGGGCCCACACAGACCATGGTTGGGCCAGTGATGCATTAGCCATGTCCAGAGATGGGTTGGTATGGAATAAATAATGGATACCATCCTTTCCCTCTGAATAAATCAAGACCAGAGAAATGGAGAGAGACGTGAGATTAAGTGTGGGAGAGAGTTGGAGAAATTGAAGGCCAGAGAGAAAGAGAGAGTTTGTGTAACTAGAAGAGGAATATAGACGTAGAAACGGTGTCCTGAATTTGAGATCAGTATCTTGCTTCTTGCCTTTTGGAAGAGAAGGAAATAGTTTAAGAAAAGTGCTGTTTGAGATGTTTTTGTTGCACAAAAATTGATTTGTTAAATGATTTTAAGTTAAAAAAAAAATAAAAAAAAATGCAAATATTGACTCTTTATCAGGTGAAAAGCTGTTGGTTTCTTGCCTTTTTTTTTTTCTATTTTCTTCCTCTGCCTTTTCATCCTAGGCCCAGGGGCAGATATTCACCTTCCCTGACATCTTCCCGCAAAAGGACCGCGCGCCGGCGGAGGGGTCCGTGGAGGAGATGCAGGAGAAGTTCATGGAGGACGAGAAGCAGAGGCAGAAACTCGACCCCAGGAGAGGAGGGGTCACGGAGTGGTTCGGACTCTAAAACAACCCACTGACCGGGAGCTGTATGCGTGTATGTGTGTGCGGGTGTTTTCACTGGAAGCAACAAGTATTGATTTACAATGTGACTGTTGTGATGTCACTTCTATTTCTGTAAGAAACACTCTTGAATGTGTAGTGTAGAAGAATAAGAGCGCGCGCGCGTGCGTGTGTATGCGTTGGGAGACGTGCTGGCTGTGTGTGTTTTGCGAGGCTTTGCTGCGCTAACTGGAGCCAGAACAGAATCACAGGAGGAGGAGAGTGGCCTGGGTCCATCTTTCATGAAACCAGCCCACCATACAGAATCTCTTTCACCTCAAATGACCCCCTTTATTTCCTCCTTCTACTCCTTCTGTTCCACCTCTTTTCCTTTCACTCCTCCTCTTTGGCACTAGTACCTCGGCACCTCCTACTTTTTTTTGAATCTCCTTCCTCAGGAGTTTCCTTTCTGTCTGTCTCCTCTGTTGTCCCTCTTGGTCCTTGTCCCTCCTACAGTCCTCTTCCTCTGTCATGCTGGGAAGTGGTACATTGTGGTACACCTAGTAGCCCTGACTTTAAGCCAGTTGGATCAGACTACCTGGACAGCCCACATCTTTTCCTCTTTTATGAGTTGGATTAATTGACCACTTTAGGTAAACAACAATTGAGATGCTGTTTCAGCAAAGCAACGACATGGAATTTGCTGGAGTGTTTTATTATTTTGTGGTAGCACCTCTTGCCATAACTCTGAGAAACGCTTGTACCCAGTGTTTGTGTGTGTGTGTGTTTGTTTGCTTAGCATACTGGACTCGCCAGTGATTCTAATTGTAAGTGCTGGTGGAACAAGAACTAATAAACAGTCACTTGTCCAAAAATCCTGTGCTTACTTTTTCATGTGTTCTCCTCGCCTCATCTCCCAGGGCTGCTGCGCTCAACAACTGGCACTTCAAGACACGGTTCTACACACAAGCTGGCGTGTGCCAACATGGTCTGGTAGCTGTTTTGACAAAGTAATGATCTGTGTTTGAATCGGACCACTGGAGGACTGAGCTCTCTTACGGTAATAAAGCCCACAAAAGGGAGGGACCACTCTTGGGCTCGCTCAGACCATCATTATGCCACGAAGCCAAGGTTACAGTAAGTGTCCCCCAGCCGTGACCACTAATGCTGGCTGGCTAATACAAAGGTCCAGTCCCTGACCTCACCCGGCCAACCCAGCTATCACTAAGGAGAATGTCAATATTGATCCTGTTGGCCCATTGTCTGCTGCCTGGAACCACTCACCCCCTGCGTTGCTATAAAGCAATCTGATTTGGAACAAAAAGGCATTCTGCTCTACGGCCACTCTGTTTCTTTTTTGCCTGCTTCATTCCCATTTTCTCACTTTTTGTTTTTCCCTCTGTCTCGGTTACTTCTCTCTCTGTTGCCCAGTGTGGACCTCTTAGAGAAACAGCTGCTTAACCAACAGAGAGGGAGACCGAATTCCTGTTCTCACTCTCCTCCCAGCCTGAACAGACCCCACATGAAAGTTGGGAAATCAAGTTCTGGTGTTTGCCAAGCAGTAATCTGTCCCTGTTTTCTTCCTGTTCTTTGTCATGGGGATACCCTGTTCCTTCTAAATTAGATACACAACTTCCACATGCCTGTTGAGGCTATTTCTCGTATCTTTAAATTGGCATTGAGGTGCTGATATATCTGTTTAAAGTCTGCTGATTAGCGGTGGTCATATAGTGTGCTGGACATTTTGGATAGTGCTACTTTAAACGACAAATTTCATAGTGTACAGACACTTAGACACATGGTTAATGAGCTCATCTATTGCTCACACAGATAAATGTCTCTTAGTCATTTTAGCTCTTTATAAAGAGCAAGTAAACAGGAACAACTCATTAACTGAATAAGAAAAACAACAGAAAAATATTCACAGGGCTGAATGAGTAAAACAATAAATGAAGTCATAGATGGTCAAAGCGATTGAGACATACTATGTAACATGGTGTTCTCTTAATGGGCAGGTTCAGAGGGATTAGAATAATATGTTAATATGTAACTGTAAATAAAAAATGAATTGATTTTTATGCAAGGTAATAGTTTCACTGACAATATAATTGGGATATAGTTAAAAAAAAAAGTTACATGAGCTGAAGAAGGATACACTTTGATTTAAGTGATAACATCTGTGGAGGACCTGCCAAAGTTGTGGAGTGTTTGGGCGTGAATAAAACGGATTGTTTCTCTTCCCAGAGAAGAAAACAGTTTGAGCTCAAAATGCAACATTTACTTATAAGGCAGGATAAATGTCATGTTTTAAATCACATCCCTAAAGGTTTTGGTAGCATGAAGAGTTTATCGTTTTGAGGATTAGTTTTATATGCTTTTACTGTGGCTTCTAGTTCTTTAAAAATTATCATAGATCTTATTTTTAAGATAAGCCATAACATGATGCTTCTGCCTTCTGTGATAACTGGGAGGACACTTCACTTATCTCAAGAAGATACTGACAGATTGTCATCGCCAGTGGAGTGACCCAGCTGAGCCCTCGAGAGGCCTGTGACTCTCAGCTCACTGCATACATCAGCAGGAAGTATAAGGTAGTCGGACAGAAAGGTTACTTTGGAAACTGACTATCACCCTGGTGACAGAACATGAAATATGGTGATTCTTAATGTTACAGGCCTTTGACATCTTTACAAAAATGGATGTGTGGCAGTTCCTGCAGGATTCCACAGAGGTATTATAAAGCCATATTTGAACTAATTTTATACCCTAACCCTCCAATGCACTTCACTGTCCAGGAAATACTGAACCAGGCCTGGGTAATCCAGCTGATTGGTCTTGTAAAAGCAGAATGCCAGAGCTGGAGATGGATGGCATTTCAGTGGACATGAATCAGGAACACTGGAATAACCTGATATCCTCAGTCCAAGATGTCCATATAATGGCACTTTCAAATAAAAAATGTGTGATATAGAGGAAGCTGTTTATTTATTCGTCAAGAAATAGATTTGAGTCAGTGAACATCATAGCTGTAATTGATGGTGGTAAATGAGGAATTTGAGTTTATGTAAGCAGGTGTTTGGAGCTCCAGCAAGAGCAGATCAGACCAGTCTCTGCAAGCTGAGACTGGCCAGATTGCTGTCTCCTGCAGAGAGCTTAAACCTTCAGTCACAGTCATGATGCAAACTTGTCAGTGTTTTTAAAAATTTTCCCTTTTTTTTTCTAAGTAAGTAAGTAAAGTATTGAACCACCACACGGCTATAAAAACAATTAATGATAAATGCTAAATAGCTTCAAAGACCCTTTTTGTTTTAGAGCTACATAGACCTTCACTACTTTTGCACGCCTTTCTTCATGTTCTTTCCATGCCTCTCCCTTCTCTTCATACCCAATAAAAAGCTGCAAGCACAATGTGTCCCCCCTGTCCGGCCCTGTCCATGCAGCTGGCAGCCATTTCCCTGTTTGTTAACACAGTGTTCTCCCTGAATGTCAGATGATGCTGTGTGGCTGAAGTGTGAAGGAACAGGGGGATGGAAAGATGGACGGGCACGCGAGCAAGCCCCGCACATTGGATTTTTCTAACTGTAGGCAGCTAAATATTCATAGGGAGCTATGTATGCTGATCAATATGCATCACATATTGTAATGCTCCACACATTGTGAATGCACAGGGAGGGACTGCAAGCGTGTGCGTGCGAGACGCAGAAAGATCCGGAAAGACGGAGTGAGAGAGCAGATAGATGTGAGGGAGAAAGTGAAGAGGGTGAAGTGAGAGTGAAAAAGATGACATCACTGAGAAAATGCTGAGCTGGATTTAAGGGGTGCTAGATGAAAGAGGTCTACTCCCACAGTGCACCATCTCTCTTCTCTCTGAGATGTACAGTGCAGGTCGTGTTCCCATCACTACACAGTTAGTTAATGGAAGGGGGGTTGAATATTTTAAACAGCCCTTCACTCTCCTCCTTTCTCTCTCCTTACTCCTCTCACCCTTCCCTTTTTTTTTCTTGTTCACTTCTGCATTAGTCAAGTGCACACATGACCCTGTTTCTGCTACTGCAGTCCACGTTTGGAATCTGCATGACATCATGCTGTATTTTTGGGATCAGTGGGATGTGTGGCGTTATAGCGAGAGTCCTTACTATGGGACAGATCTCCTCCTTGCTAGCTGTAGTACCTGCCCACTTGCAAGCGAACTGTTCACTTACAGATGCATCACAGCATCCTGCAGCTGTTAAAGAATTTATATTATATTATTATAAAATTATAAATAGATTAGAAAATAATGAGCAAAAAAGAACAATGTTCTTATAGTGTAGCAACGTAGCGTGGGGGGAAAAACAGCCGGTAGAGGTAATTTAGAATTTTAAAATCTGCATCTGCAAAGGAACTAACGCTGTCAGATAAATGTAGTGGAGTAAAAAATACAATTGCTTTAAATAGGAGGCTGTGTCGCTCAGCTCACGGCCAACTGTAAAATTACACACAGACATATAGTTGCACATTTACTATCCTTCCCAGACTTCAGTGCAGATGCACACACACACTCAACTTGTGTTCACTAAGACAACCAGGGTTGCCTGCTGAGGATTCTGACGGCCTCTCTTGGACTAGCGCCATGTGCATTCCTCCTTCCCCAGGTTGCCATTGGTTCATCTGAGCTCAGCCAGTGCACTCTGTCACCCCTTAAGTGTGTATATATATGCGCATGTGTGTCTGCTTCAGTGTGAGTCCATGTACCATATGCACCCTTACATAAAAAAAGTTGACATCTTCCGTTTTTCCAAGAATTGACTGCGCGCGCACACACACACACACGCTCAGAAACACACATGCACACTTAATGCTTGTGTTCATGCCTCCTTGTGAACCTCTCACACATACATTAAATGCACCCTGATGTGGCCCCTCTGTGTATATACACAGTCAAACTATACTCACATCTATACACTTATTGGCTTATAGCCAGGAGCAACTATTTTTTTTTATTAAAAACTTATGACAACTAGTATATTTTTTTTACATATAGTACTTTCTACCATTGCTTGCCATTTTTTACAAATTATCGCAACGCGTGTTAGAGGAAAATATTGTCTTTTACACCACCTCTATATGACTGTACTTTACTAGCTGCTTTGCAGATAGAAAACTAAAACATTTCATTGTAGTATTCCTTTAATTTACTTTTTGAAATTTCCCTTACACTTTTCATTTTTGTCATATTATTTCTATAGTTGAATTTCCACCACTGTTTGTTTATGCAATTTGACAGCATCTTGTACTGGTCTGGTTTATGTAAAACATGTTATTGCTTCCATGTTTGTCCACTGGCTTTTAGTGGAACACAATTCACAAATCAGGAACACCAGTCATGTCTCATACTAGTCTCTTCCACAGTACCGATGTGTAATAACAGCTGAATGCTGTTTTCTAACTTCGTACTTCTGCAGAAATACTTCCTCTCTCTCCGCCTGTCCTGACATCAAATGGGATCAATTAGAAGTCCTGACAATAGAGGATGGCACATGCCAGCCTTCATTGCTAAAAGGGAATAGCAGGGTCTTTGATCCATGTTTGAGCTGAGAGATTTATTTATGGTGACCATGAAGGGGAGGAGCCTTTGAGCATTGTTTTTTTGTGGCATATTGTTTGTGAGGCTTATGCATAGCCGTCTGTCTGAAAGAGTGGAAGAATTTCTCCTGATACTCCATTTCAGCAAATCTTCTATCAGCACAATACTTCTGTACTGACTGGGTGGTCCCTGTCTGTGCCAGTTGTTCAATAAATACATTAATGACAGAGATATGTATATAAGAAGAGCAAAGGATGAGAGTGATGTTGGTTTGACGTATATCATATGTGTGAGTTTCAGAGAGAAAGAAAAAGATTTAATGGTTCAAATGGGTTCAAATGTCATAATAGAAATCAACTGAGGCCTGGCCACCCATCTGGACTACAGAGCACTGATCCCTGGTCTGCACACAAACACACATACGTACACTTGTGCAGTCAGTGAGCCCCTCACTGATGGAATTGTACTGGCTGGAGGCTTTGCCAAGTCAATAACACAGACTGATCCCTGATGCTGAACTTCCTGGAAGTCCTGGCTCGTCTCAGTGCTTCATGTACCTGCTCAGTGCTCCAACTATCGCCTGGCTGCACGCTGGACTGGATGCGGATCAGTGCTCCACGCCTGCCCGCAGGTTAGTCCAGCTTGAAACATTGTTTAGAGGAGTACGGAGAAGAGGAGAGACCATGGGAACAAAGACCCTTGGAGATTGGCTTAATTTCCTCTAAGCAATGAAATCTTATGTACTTTACCACAAGTCTCTTCTCATCATACACAGTCAAGCCAGTGTCACTAATTTCTTTATATCAACCAGGGGGCAGAGCATTGAGGTTAATTGTCTGACATCCCAAAGTAGGCAGAGCGTAACATGGTGGGGTGTAGTAGCGATGCTGTGTAGGGCTAAGATTGTACATGCAAATATGCTATCCCAGAAGGGAGATTCTTTAAAGTCTGAGAATGCTGTGGTTCACAGTATAACACAAATCGGATGCCCTGCCTTAGCGCAGTGGTGAGGAAGATACAAAAATGCTGTTTTATTACTCGTGTTCTTTACATAAAAACACAATTGCACAAACACTCAACAAAACACGTTCAACATGTGTTTTAACGTGTGAAAACGTTTCCTTTTTCTTTCGCACACGAGTTTGTATATGCCAATCGACTTGCGAATATGCGAAAACGTGAACATGCAGCTGCTGTAAAACCTTTAAATCTTCACTTTCACTTTCATCATGTTGCAGTGGTGGCGCAGCAAAAATAAACCAGTGAGTAAACTTTACTAAACTAAATATAAACAGCAGAATAAAGCCAGTGTTGGTAATCAGACTTGTAGATGGATCAACAGACCAGAAACTCATCTGTTCTAAATGACTTTGGCCACTGGCTCTTATTTAAATCGCCTTCACTCCTGTCTTACATCTCATTTGCCTGCCAGTCCTCAGCTGTGCAGTCCTTACGTCAGAGAATCCCTCTGTTAGCCAACATAATGACAGAACTGCTCGCCCAGCCAAGGATAGATGTGCCTTTTCTGACTTAATTTCAACCAGCACGGTTGAACTTTCACGGCCTGGTTTCACTCGACTGGGTTTGACTTCCCTGGCCTAGGTTTGACCATCAGGCTTTATTAGAGTGGCCTGGGTTGAGTAGACACTGAGCTTGAAGAGTATGTCCTCCCTGGCTCTGTTTCAACAAAGGGTACTCAACTAGTGCGACCTGGATTTGACTGTCTGGCTGCCACTAATGTGGCCGGGTTCACTAGACAGAGCTTGACTTGTATAGCCAGAGTTCATCAGATGGAGTCCAACATTTCTGGCCTGAGCTTGTCAGACAGGGCTCTACTAGTGTGGCCTTGGCGAATATCGGGCCTCTGGGTGATTAAGGATGTGTTTGTTTCCCCAGCAGCAAGCAGGCAAGGTGGCGGCATTGCTCCTGCACAGCCAAGGACTTGGTGTGGGGGTGAGAGAGCCAAAACAAACTACTGTGATTGCCTCCCATATGCCCTCCTGACCTCTGCATTTCAATTGCCAGGCAAACAGGAGGAATAAAGGGGTGAAGAGAGAAAGGAAGAGGTGGTTTAGTTTGGAGAAGTGAGGATGGGGATATCTATCTATCTATCTATCTATCTATCTATCTATCTATCTATCTATCTATCTATCTATCTATCTATCTATCTA